>CM064964.1:5959736-6063735 GCA_032847665.1 Solanum chilense
AATCTTTTAATTAGGAGTGATTACCAAGTCATAGACTAACCCATGAACCCCATCTGAACCGAAACTCACTAGATCATAACACACCCATCAAGATGACTCTTATCTCACGTAACCAAGATAACCTTCTGAATCAAAACTGGTAACAACCGTGAGTGAGCCTGAATCAACCATGAGATACGCATAATGCAGAAATGATCACTTTTATTTTCAAGATTACCTTCTCACAATAAAATCTTTCGTGAACTTAAGTTATAAAAATTGTATTTCTAGACATCGATTACTCATTAAGGGAGAATAAAACTTATCCAACCTAAAGAAGAAAGTTATCGAGTAAACACCTAGCAAATGATACACCCATGCATATAGAACCTCTAACAACACTCTCAAATAACTGTAACTATTCACGGAAGCTCTTATATAAGTTATCATAATAAAGGTTGTGTCTGTATACATATTCAGATACTTTAACTATTTCAACAACAACAAATAATCATAAATGAAATGACCAATTCTGTCAAAGGCTCCTACTCTATCAAGAGGAAATAAGAGGATCGGTACATCTGATCCACCACTAGGAATTCACCCATAGATGTAAAAATAACATGTGGACATATGCAATGAATCATACTCCAAATAATGTCAAACGAAGTAGGTGGTCAACTTAAGAATATACGAAATCAAGGTCGAATAACACTAGATACTTTCTCCATATTTCTCATATAAATAAAATTATTTCATTTGACTCTTAACTTCTTTATTTTATTTTTAGCTACCAACAATCAACGAAACTGACCCCATTACAATATTACAAATACTAGATTCATCGAACCCCACATACTTCTCAAGTACTTCATTGAATTTACGCTCTTAAAACCAACAAGCATCATAACTATACCAGTCATTTACCTTACTCTCAAATGTTACTAGTATTAAAGTATTCTTATCAAATACATTATCACCTTCAAATTTTCAAACTCTGACGCTCTCTCTTTCCAAATAAGCATTTTATGACAGATACGGGTCCCACCCAAGACTAACACTAGTTTCAAATATAAAAGCATTTCCCAACAATATAAAGTTATTGAATCACGTATAATGTCAAATCCACGTAATCTTTCAAATGCCAAATTTCAACTAACATTCCAAATCATCATATGCTCATATCAACACTCAAGAAATTCCTTGCCACTCAAATAATTCGATAACTATAAGCTTATAACCTCTGCTCATCATCAAATGCCTATGAAACACATCATAATAGTTTGTATCATCCCATCAACAAAGTAGTTTCAATTTCCTCGATATCATCATTAATCATGTAGAACGGTAGGTCCAAACCTTTGAACATTCATAAGTTACCTATTATATTTTGAATAATCTAGCTCGACATATTCACATAAAATCTTTCACACATGATTACTTTTCACCCAAACTAAAACTCCATCTTTATAAAAATCGTTGATAGAGCCTTAATAAGTCTATATTAGACCAATTCACGTTCATAGTCATAGAACTTACATATGAAAGTTCATACAACCTTCATTTCAAATCAAAAATCTATATAAGAGGTCTTATTCCTTTACATCTCTTAAATTTTTTCCATAATGAATAATTTTAAATATCTTAAACTCTTTAATACACCAAAATATTATTTCTTTCGCTGACTCGCTTAATAATTGACCAATAATCCATAAAATTTAAACTTATACCTAAACCAAAACCTTATGTGAAACCTTCCCTTAGATTTTTTTAAAATGAAAAGAAATCAACTTTACGACTTAAATCATGCACAAGTCCTTCCAAATGCTCAATATCTGATACAAATCATTTCTTACCTTACCAATACATACCTTGATAAAACACACTACTACAAACCAAAACTCACAATGAAAAACTTGAATTTTGAAACAATGTAACATAACTCCTTTATCTATCAACATTAGCTTATAACTTGAAATTTTTTTATGAATTCACATATCTTAGCTTATTATTGATCGTCTGTCCATCGACCTTATCATATCTTTTGCTAAAAATTCAATCCGTACTAATTACCAAATGAAAACCACACACGCAAAAAATAAATAAATTACACTCGAGTTGAACATCTAAATACTCATTTCTCAAGGTTTATCCATTATTTTGTTAATCAATATGATGTTCTATAAAACTATCACAATAATCTAGGCAAGATAGATGAAATCACATGTCTCTAAATCCGATTATACAGTTTAATTGAAGATACATCCAATTTGCCCTTACAATTAGAGTAAATTTTCGTGTTCTCACCTCCTTTTGAAGGCTAAACTATATCCCGCTAATTTATTTATTTATTTCATTATAGCAATAGCTCCTTTAAATTCTATCTGAGCAGTGCTTTAACAGCTCCTATAACTTTCCTTGCAATCAAACTACTCATCAAATAGTATCAAACCTCATCCTTAAATATTCACAATTTGTCATTACAATACAAAATTTGTTTAACCAATAATCTTTATCATATAATTGCATCCTAATCACAATTTATCACGATCCCTTGTTATCGTCATACTCAGTTAGTTTCTTCAACATCACGAAGTCAATCTTGTCATCCACATGACACCCCAAAACCAGCTATACCAATTCAAAATCCAAAGGGCTAACCCAATGTATACGTGTTTCCTTACTAAAATTCTCAGTTACCTTCACGCAAACACACTCATTCAGACTTATTTTACCTTTAAGCTTCTCATCCGAATATCGATCCACTTCCATGGAGCTTACGATGGAATACCACTCATTTAAATTCTTTGAGATACACTTCACGACTTAAACACATCAATACCGTAATAATGATCCACCACTAAAAGCTTCCTTATAAATAATTATTAATTCATTCTTCCGTAGTAAAAAAAACTAGTTAGATTCTCAAATATGAATACAACACCAAATCTCATTATATGAGCATGTGATACAATTGATAAATCCTTATGTAGTATTCAGACTTGACAATTTGACGTATCTGTTTTTATATACCACTACTACCACATCGTGAAAGTCTGTTAAATCCACCACTAAAATACATCATACCCATCGAGATGATCGTATCAAAATAGCCCATACATATTATGACAACTTTGCTAACTATGTTTTCTAAATTTACATTTTTCATTATCTTGCAATCATTTTAATTCATCCACTTTCAGTTATCGAACTACATTCTTTTCATAACTATATCACTTTCACCTTAGTATTAGGTCTAACATTCAAGTTATACACAACACACTAACTACTCACATGAGAAACTATGAACGAGTCATCACATAAATGAGAGTGAATGGAGTGAAGCGATGATAGTCAAAACTAAGCCAAGCATGCACGATTAAGATCCAAAAAATGAAGTTTTTTCATAAAAGTCACTATAGCCTCTCGAAGATAAGTACAAACGTCTCCGTACAGATCCTCAAGAGTCTACTTAGACTCGGCTAGTACACACGTGAGACCTATGAACCTGGGGCTCTGATACCATTTTGTCACGACCCAAAAATGGACGTGATGGCACTTGTCTTATCCCACCTAGACAAGTCAGCCTAAAACTCAACTTATTACACTAAAATGCGGAAAATTTACTATCGACTTACATTATACCCCAAAACCTGGTTTTCACGTGTACAAGCCTCTAAAGTATTACAATTGATTCAAAAGAAAAACTCAAGTCTCAAATGAACTTGTTTCTAGAATAGAACAAGATCGTAATTATGGAGAACAAAGTTTGCTGAGATGGAAACAGCTACCTCACAAATCTCCAAGAAGCTACGGAAAAGAAAAGAATGACAAGTACAACAAAATTCAGGCTCATAATCTACAAAAATTTGTAGAAGCAAGGGGTGAGTACCAAACCACACGGTACTCAGCAAGTAAACCTCTAAACACAAGCTAAAGGGATGATATACGGGTACTCCTACAACCCCCAACCGAACCTCAAACACTACAACCTGCAATAAAATCAACCCAACCTAACAGCTCACAGCTTACATAGCACGTAGCTCAACAACAACACTTAGAAAGATTGCATATCCTCAACAACGACATTTGCAAAAATTACATATCCTCAATAACTACACTTTGGTAAATTACATATCCTCAACAAAAATACTTTGGCAAATTACATATCCTTAACAACAATACCTTGCAAAATTACATATCCTCAACAACAACACTTTAACAAATTTTATACCTTCAAGAACAAGCTCAGTATTCATCAATCACAAGTTCCACAAAAAGGCATTCTAAAGATCAACAAAACACAATATCAAGTTCACTAATGATATGTATGTGCAATGCAATGGAATGCAATGTCAAGTATAATGATGCATGTCTGACATAGTGAAACACACCCGTTGTCTTTCAGTCCGGGACCCATGGGGGACATATCTGTCCATGCATCTGTCGCGGCGCACGACATGACCCTCGATAATAGTAACCATCGCGGTGCGTGATACGTCCCTCGAAATATAGTATCCATCGCGGCGCGCGATACGTCCCTCGAAATGATTCATC
Source organism: Solanum chilense (assembly GCA_032847665.1). Classification (NCBI taxonomy): domain Eukaryota; kingdom Viridiplantae; phylum Streptophyta; class Magnoliopsida; order Solanales; family Solanaceae; genus Solanum; species Solanum chilense. The sequence continues at coordinate 5,964,273 of CM064964.1, forward strand.
CCCATCCTCTATAAATTCTCATTTTTTCTCAATGCACATAACACTTTTTACAACCATGTTTCAAAATAATGCAAATGACATGTTCATACAAATAAAGAGGATATGCCCATTTTCATAACACTACACAATTCACAACAATATCAACAATGACTCCACAAGCCTTTCAAACCATTCTTCATTATGAACACATTCCTAACACTGCACAATTAACAACAGCATCAACAATGACTGAACAAGCCTTTCAAACCATTCTTCATTATGAACACATCACACAAAATCAATTATTCACATTGCCTTTTATTACCCTTTGTTTCATCGTTAGTATTAATCAATGTGGACAAGTCAATCCCATTACCAAATCTCATTACTCCAAACCATATCCCATAAGGAAATACACATATTTCATACACTTACCTGAATCCAATAAGAATTTACTTTGTGACTTGAGCCTTTCCCATTTGTTGAACTTCCAACTCAAACCAATCTAGTCAAATAATTAACCACAATAAGATTTCAAAACTAAAAACACCCATATTACTATGTATCTAGTCAATAGCTCGCCCCGAATTTATAATCATGTTCCTAATCTTGATGTCAATTAATATTTCAACTCTCATATTTCTCAAATTCAAACCTAGAGTTAAGTCATAATTCCTCTGAATAAATAAAATTTTAATTTAACCACTCTACATCTAAAACCCTAATTTATCAATAGTATTTTGATAATTATGTGGGAGATCTGCACACGAAATTTGACCCAAAAATAAGTAGAAACAAAAAAGTTAGTTGTCAAACTGTTTTATAATCACAAATCAACACTATATCATTATTACACAATTATTAAATAACATTATATTATACTTTATCATAGAAACTACAATATCAATTCTTATTATTTTATTATAAAAATCTATTGTATCAATTTATTTTATTAATTCTAACTAAAACGACTATTGTAATCAAATTTACATGCAATTATGAGAAACTCCACTACCCTTTTTATATATATATATATAACAACTATATTACATGTTCTATTCCCTGCCATTTCAACTATAGAAAGACAATGATTTGGCATTAACTGATTGTGTAGTTTTCCAATTCTCACATTCGGCCGCCTTAAGCCATCGCCCTTTTCTTCTTTTCCCTTTTTTTTTTCTTAATTGATTACGTTTAAGTGATGAATTTTAACCACTTATTTTATTAAATATAGGTTAAAGGGTATAAGGTCTAAAATAAATTATCACTTTAGCCCATTAACTATTGATTATGTCATTTATCTATAATTATTAATTAACTCTAGTTAAATGAATATTTAAAATTTCTAGAATGACCTTCCGGGTCATTACAATATGCGCTTCTGGAAAATGACGTCTACTAGTGTCAGGCGAAATCGTCGAAGGCCTGTACGTATTAAATGTTGTGTGTGTGCAATGTCAGGTGACATTGTTCGCACGCATCAAACATTTCATGTGTGCATTATCTAGGCAATATCAGTCGCGATATGCACACATCAGCCAATGACGGCTGACATCGGTCATGGCTTGCACATATCTGAAGTGAACATATAGCAAATGATGTCTACAATTGTCAGGGGACATCTTCTAAGGGCTTTATTCATCAAACGCGTTGTGTGCGCATTGAGTTTTGTACAAAGGTTGTGGCCTACACATATTAGCCAGAGGCAACCAACATCGGTCCTGTCATGTACGATTTAGCGTAACATGTGTGCAAATGGAAAAAATTTACAGAAGTTAGGCGATATTGGACAAGTCCTACACACATAAACGTGGTATATGCGCAACAAAAGGAGATATCCATCATGGCCTGCGCATATCAGATTTTACATGTGCTAATCAGCTTGAAGACATCGGTCATGGCATTGTGAGGTGATGTTGATATAGATTGTGGCCTTCTTGCATCGTCCATTATGAAGTGATGTCGTTCAAGGCATACACATATAAAATATTTTGTATGTGCATCAATTAGGCAACATCAGTTGTGACATGCGCACATTGGCCAAAGGTAAATAATATCATACATGGCCTTCACATATCGAATATTGCATGTGATTGTATTACCAAATGATTTGTTCAAATGTCAAGCGGCATTGATCAAGGCATGGATGCATATAATTTGGTGTGTGCACATCGGCTAGGTGACATTGGTAATGGCCTGCACACATCAGATATAGCTTGTGCCCATGTGGTGAACGACGTCATTCAATGGCATTAGCAAGTGCCAAGGCCTACAAGCATCACCCTTGGCATGTGCACAGCGGCTGGGCAACTTCTGTCATGGAGTGCGCGCAACACCCAACACAAGAAGACAGTGGTCATGGAATTCCCGCGTCATGCGTAACATGTACGTATATGGAAAAATACCTGTCAGACGACATATGCCAAGGAATAAATGCATCAAACATGGTGTCTTCTTATCATCTAAGTGTCATCGATCATTGCCTTCAAGCATCAAACATAACATGTGCGCAAGTGGAAAATGACATCTTCCAATGACATCAGCATCAGCCAAGGCTTGCAATATTTACACATTGTGTGTGCGCATAGGCAGGCTGTCATCATTAGTGGCCTACACGCATCCGCCAACATCACATGATATCGTCCAAGGCCTACAAGTATTAGTTGTGGCGTGTGCATATTTATTAGCATCATCGATTCTGGCCTCCTAGATTCGGCAAATGTTAGGCGACATTATCCAAGGCATGCACTCATCAAACATTGTGTTTTTGCATCAATTGGGAGACAACGATCGTGTCCTGCACGCATTGGACAAAGGCATATGACATCACTCATGGCATCCACGCATCGCATGTTTCATATGCTTGTATTGGATAACGATGTCTTTCAATGTCAGGCGCCATCGGTCAATGTATGCACACATCAAATATAGTATGTTCAGATTCGCTAGGTGATATCGGACATGGCGTGCACAAATCAGACATAGATTGTGCGTATGTGGAAAACGACGTTTGTAATGGTATTAGCAATAGCCAAGGCCTGCAAGCATCACCCATGGTATGTGCGTATTGGTAGGCGATATCTGTCATGGCCAGCGAGAATCGGCCAATATAAGATGACATCGGTCAAGGCGTTCACACATCAAACATAGAGTGTGTGCATCGGCTTGACAGCATCGGTCGTGGCATGCACACATCATTCAGGCGACATTGGCAAATGAAAAAAAGCAAAGGCTTGTATACATCTGACGTATCCTACACACATTAGCATGTTACGTCACCCAACGACAGGTACTATTAGTCAAGGCATGCATACATCTAATGTGTCATATTTTGAGTTGGACATTACTTGGGAACCTTTGGTTGGTTTACTTGGTTTAGTAAGGTTATGGGGCTTTGCTTGGTGATTGCACTTGTAGGCTAAATGGTGGATTATGAGTAAGGGTTTTACTTATATTATGATGTTATTAACTCTTATATATATTGAATTTACTATTACTTGTTAATGTTGGTCTTATGTTGTAAATGGTTTTGACTTATGCATTATGTCACTATTGGATTATCTCTGTTATTGATTGTACATATTGCAGCCTCTCCCATCAGCGATAGAGGGAACACTCTCAACCCAATGATGTTCATGTCAATGTCTGGCCTCCCTACACAACTCTTGCACACAGACCTCATTTTGGCTATGTGAGCATGGGGATCCTCAGATGGTAGCCGTGAAAACAAACCCATTGCAGTGAGCATCTGCATCAAGCTACTAGTTACCAAGAACGTATGCCCCTGCGGTGGAGGAGGTAGGATAAGATCCCTATCAGAAACAGTGATATTGATGTTTCCCCTATAGAACTATTGAAGGTGTGGGCTAGGAGGTTTCATCCTCAAAGCATCATTATTCAAATTTTCTGCAACCACTAGATTTTGACCATTAACCGGTGGTGGGAGTTGGTGATTGATCCTAACACCTAGATTAGTTGGGTTCTGCTGATTATTCATTCTTTGAAGTATAGGGTTCAGTTCAGGATCAATAGAATTATTCGTTCTCCTCGAATCCGTGTACTTGGCATACATTAGAGCTAGACCATAGAAAAAGAAAAAAAAAAAGAAAAGTAAAATCAAGAAATTGTTGACTAAATTTCAATAATGTTATTATGGTTAATCTAAAAGCCAATTTCCTTTGAAGAGGCACCAAAATTTGATAAGCTCAAATAATACCTCCCTAAAATTGTATAAGCGGTCAGATCTAGTAAGAAACCCAACTATTAGGTTGGGGTCGATCCCACGAGGATAATTATTTAGACTTAACTTCAATGTATGATTACTTCTATTTGGTCATCCTTTTCTAAAGAAAATTAATTAAAAGTGGGGTGGGGGGAGAGGAGGTTTTGGTGAATTAAAAATCTTTTGTTATCTCTAAGTATAACAATTAATAAGAGTAACTCTTTCGTGTTTATCAAGTTGTGAGAGAAACTAGGGTGTAAGTTTTCCCCATAGATTCACAACACCATATTCCCAGCTATTAAAATTATTTCCTACTGGTTCACATGAAAAGTGATAAGTTAGGTATCTCTAAGTCCTTGGTCCAACACTTAGAGAATTACACCCCGTACCTAGGTCTGACTACGTTTGTCTAAGCTACTAACCCTTACCTTTACTTCATATTAAGTTTCATATTCGATGTATGACTTAGTTATTAATTCACACAAATCGAAACAGGCTTATTAGATAGTATCTGACTAAATCTATATTGATAATTCTATTCCTATTAATTACCTCCTTGTTTCTATAAGTAACAATAAGGCGAGTTCTTATGCGTGCACTCGTCAAAATAGTTCAAAGCGAAAGAATTATTAATGCATGAAATAACCTTTTTGAGAATTCTTATTAAGCTAGGTTTACTTTGTAAACCACCCATAGTTCCCACAACCCTAGTTGTCGATTTAGTTACTCATGCATAGAAAAACACAATTCATACTGGATAAATAATAAATCATGAACTTACTTAGACAGATACGTAGACAATCCAGAAATTCAACTTGGAACAATAAGAAATCACTTTAAACCGAATAAAAAAATTTGCATTAATGCCAAGGTTTCAAAAACTGAATCTCCAAAGATAAACTAAGAATAGAAGTAATATAATCCAACCCCAAAAACGAGGTTTTGCACCCTATTTATAGAAAATATTGTCTTAAATTAAAAAGAGTTATAATAAAGAAAGTTGTCAAAAAAACGGGGCTCTAATCGATGACCCCTATAGACGGTCCGTCGATGAAACGATGGACTGTCGCTGCTTCCATCAGTCAAGAATTGACTTTTTTCTCCTTTATCTGCCATCTTCTCTAAATCAATCAATAGACCAACAACACGGTCCGTCGATGCATCTATTGTCCTTCGATGCCTTCCGTCATTCCTACTTAGAGTTTCCTAAACTCTGGGGACTGGGTCTATCTCTAATCCAATCGATGATTCAACAGGATGATCCGTCGATCCTTTCGTATCCCCACACTTGGTCAGATTTCCCCTAGTTTCTCCAGATGCCCGAAATTCCAGTCGAGGTTACCGTTAACGGTGAGTCAATGGAACGACAGACTGTCGATGACCTTCATGGGCACCTCAACACTAAATTTCAGTTGCCTTTTGCAAAACAAAAATTAAAAAAACATACTAAAAGTTCGATAAAAAGGCTCTAGATACATACAAATCTTAAGGAAAAAGCTTTGAATGTATCGTAAATTCGCAGTACATCCATATGTAGGCTACCAACTCTTGATTTTCACTCTTTTATCTAAGTATGCTCCAAGATTGGTGGGAAATCCTAGAGACTTTATGAATAGTTTCATGATGGGGGTGTCCGAACTAGTAGAAAAAGAATGTCGTATGACCATGGTTGTTGATGATATCAATATCTCCCGACTCACGGTGTCTGATCAACAAATAGAAGAATCCAAGATTAGGAAGGAGAAAAATATAATTTGGATGGACAAGGACAAGTCCGATGGACATGGTAATTCTAAGAATCGACAAAAGTAATCTGGTAAAGGTTATTCTAGTACTTCTAAGTATGATGAATTCTTCTCCACAATGAATGATTTTTCTGCAATGCATGAATTTTCAGCTATGCATGAATTTTCTCTTGCAATGCATGACTTCTTCTTTGATGCATGAATATCAACTCGCAAAGCATGTATATATTATCGCGATTCATGAATTTCCTCAATTCATTAATAGTAACTCGCGATGCATGTTTTTCCGTGATGCATGAATATCTTCTTTCAAAGCTCGATTTTCTGGGATGAATGAATATCAACTCGCGATGCATGATTTTATGTGATGCATTAATATATTTTTGTGATGCATGATTTTCCGCGATGCAAGAACTATGAATAGTAGTAATATAATCTGACCCCAAAAGTGAGGTTTTCCACCGTATTTATAGATAATATTGTCCTAAAATTATAAAGAGTTATTATAAGGAAAGTTGTCCAAAAAATGCGGATGTAATTGATGACCCCCATAGACGGTCCATCGATGAAATGATGGACCCTCACTGCTTTTGTGAGTCCAGACTTGAAATTTCGGTCCATCATCTGGTATCTTTTCTGTATCAATCAATACACCATCAACACGGTCCGTCAATGCATCTATTGTCCTTCAATGACTTCTGTCATTCCATGCATAGAGTTTCTTAAAATTTCGGGTACTAGGACTATCTCTGATCCAATTGATGATTTAACTGGATAGTCTGTCGATCCTTTCGTAGACCCACACTTTGTCAGAGTTCCCATAGATTCTCTAGATACCTGAACTTCCAGTCGACGGTCACCATCTCCGGTCTATCAATGGAACGACAGACTGTCGATGACCTTCTGGGCCACCTCTGCACTAAATCCCAGTTGCCTTCTGCATTTTGGTTTTGGACACCTTTTTGCAAAAGAAAGATTAAAAAACATATTAAAAGTTTGATAAAAAGGCTCTAGACACACACCAATCTTAAGGAAAAAACATTGAATGTACCGTAAATTCATAGTACATCAATACGTTATCGCGATGCATGAATTTTCTCTTGTAATGTATGAATTCTTCTCCATTATGCATGATTTTTCCGCAATGCATGAATTTTCCATGAGGCATGAATTTTCTTTTGAAATGCAGGACTTCTTCTTCAATGTATGAATATCAACTCGCGATGCATGCATATCTTCTCGCAATTCATGACTTTCCTCAATGCATGAATAACAACTCGCGATACATGATTTTCTGTGATGCATGAATATCTTTTTGCAAAGAATGATTTTTTGGGATACATGAATCTCAACTCACATTTTATGATTTTCTGTGATGCATGAAATTCTATTTGCAATTCATGATTTTCCGCGATGCATGAATATTTTGTCGCGCTAGATTATTTTCCCGCAATGCATGACATTTTGATGCAGTACACGAATATCTTCTCGCGATGCATGATTTTCCATGATGTATAAATTTCTCTGATGCATGAATATCAACTCGCGATGAGTGATTTTTTACAAAGCATGAATTTTTTCCTGCGATGCAAGAGTTTTTGTGAGGTACCCTTGGTACCAAATGAAGATTTTTTAATCGAGTGATATAATGTCTTCTAGGTGCCTTATGGATAGTGATATCGTCTCAACTGAAAATATAGTAAAATGACCCTCCAGGTGGTGTGTTATCTACATCAATAACACGAATAAAACGACTTTGCAGAGTAGTGCATCATCTCAATCAACAAATAAAACTAAAATGACCCTCCGGGTAGTGTATCATCTCAATTGACAATAAAATTAAAATGACACCTTCGAGTAGTAACAATATCTTGTCTAATAATGTGATGCAGATGATGTCCTTGATGAAAACCGTAAAATGTCTTTCTGAGGATTTTCATTTGGGAATCAGATGAAATAATGTTGTTCACATTCCCGAGTCTTTGATACAAGAAAAATAGAATAATTCCTGCATCCACAGAAAAATTGTAAATTTTTGGGAGCTCTTCGCCCTTTGACTTATCCATATTCATTTATCGGAATTTTGCTAATTTCGGAGCAACCTATAAAACTTCGTCGACAGAAAAACTGTTCATTTTTAAATAAACTAATCTATGTCAATTGCTTCAGTTGTCTGTTCCTTGTCTTTCCATCTACGATTGATTTTCTGATCGCCCAACTCTTGATAGATAAAACAAAATATTTTATACCAAAAACAAATGAAACCAAAAGGGGAATTTTTTTAAGGAAAATAAATTTTCAAAAAGTAGTATTTTTAAAAAAGGTTACTGCCAAGTATCACGTCACTTAAAGTTTAGCGATCTTCTTTGAGTCTGTTGCTGGAGAGTCTATCTTGTTATTGACTAAGGTGTACTCAAAGTCACTCATAGAGTGTCGATAAGTCCACTAGAAATTTTGAGGCCATCCTCAATATTTTGATCTAGTTAGATGTATCAACTCATCTTAAACTGTTGATGAATAAATCACGAAATTTTTGAGATCCTCTCAAAATTTTATCAAAGTGGAAAAATTCAAAGCAAATTTAATCTTGACTTGTTAAGAAAAATCTTCTTCTTGAGAATTTTTAGTACCTCTAAAAATTCTATCCAAGTTTTCATTATAAAGAGAAATAGAAATCTTACCGGAGATATGACTGAACCCTTGTGAAACCTACGTATCCCATTGAGGCAGGAATCAGGTCAAACGTAGTTTTCCCATCATTAGTTACCAAAATAAAATTTTACAAAGAAACAGACCGTGGCTGACATAAGCCGCCTGCGTATCTAATTCTTTCGAATTCAGTTCGAACTTAGTTTAGATACAAAGAAAAATAAAAAGGGATAATGAGATGACCGAAGATGTCATAGGCCGCCTACGTATCTCATTTTTGAGAATTCAGGTCGGACATAGTTAATTATAAGAGGGATTAAATTAAAAAAAAGCAAGTACAAGCAAATAGAACAATTACAAGGAAATAACAGAAATACCAACTTAATCTTTACACATAATGTCTCTTAACAACATTTGAGTTGATTGGTTTTGGCCATGCAGTGTAATGCATCTCCGAGATGATCAAAGAACCTCAATATAATACCTTGCGAACCATGTATGACATTTGCCAATTCGGTGCAAATTTCACTTTATACTCATCCTGATAAGAAAAAATGTGTTAAAAAAACAATTGACCAATTTAAAATTTTCAACCTATAACTCTCTTGTGGAAAGCACAAATCATTCTATCTTGATATAGTTGACCATACAAATTGCAACCATTCTTTTCTCGTTAATCAACGTCAATTGATCAATTCACTTGGTGACACACTCACCATTACTCAACTCACGTTCTTGGATAATTCTCAAGGAAGGTATCTCAACTCAGCAATTATGACTGCTTCTTTTCCTTTCAATAGCAAGTATGGCGTAGCTTCAGTCGACGTTCTAATGGTAATTTAATAACCCATCAAAGCATATGGTAACATCTCATGCCTACCTAAGTGATTATCGATTATTTTCCTCAAAATCTTCTTGATTTTCTTATTGGTGGCCTCTATAGCTCCGTTCATTTGAGAAAGATAAGCGGTTGACTTTTGGTGATTAATCTTAAATTGCTCACATATATATCTCATAAAGTGAATGTTGAGAATTGCACCATTTTCAATACTGATGGACTTTGGTACTCCAAACATGCATATCAGATTGTTACGCACAAAATCATCTACCACTTTCTTGGTCACGAATTTGTACGAAGTTGCTTCCACCCACTTAGTGAAGTAAACATTGGCAACGAAAGAAATCTATTTTTGTTAGAGGCGGCTGGATCTATTGGACCGATGAAATCCATGCCCAATCAATGAATGACAAAGATGAACTCAAAGCATTGAATTCGTGAGGCGGCACTCAGATCAAAACACCATGCACTTGACATTAATGATAATTATGCACAAACTTGCAACAATCGTGCTCCATAGTCATCCAAAATTAACTGACTTAAAGGATGTTCCTCGCCAAAGTGAGTCCATTCATGTGTGTACCGCAAACTCCAGCATGTATTTGTGTAATAAGCTTCGCAGCTTCATCAACATCTGTAAATCTGAAAAGAGATAAATATGGAGTCCTCCTATAAAGGATTTATCAACTTAGAAAGATTTTGAGGGAAATACAGTGTATCGACTTCCTATGTTTAGATGTTCCATCCTCAGGATAACTCCCAGTCTCGAATTTCTTCTTTATATAAAAATACCATGAAAAAGCATATGTTTTTGCTTCAACATGTGAATAGTGGGCCAGATGTTCTTTCGACTCTATATCTAGAGGATCAATGTAATTAGTATACGTATGTTTAATCATTGAGGCGATAGTTGAAAGAGCATCATCCAACTCAAATGGTGTTCTAGGAAAATCTCTGAACTTAATCTTACGGAATTTTCCACATAACTTTTTTGTATACTGTACGTATGGAGTAATATTTGGGTTCTTCATAGCTCATTCTCCTTGAACCTTAGGAATCAACATATCTGAATCTCCAATAACTAGCAGCTTGTGGACATTCATGTCAATGACCATTTTCAAACCAAGGACACAAGCTTTATATTCAACCATGTTGTTAATGCGATTAAATAATAGTTTAGCAGCCATGGGATAGTGTTGACTAGATTCTGAAACTAAAACTTCTCAAATACCTCATCCTTGGTGATTCACCGCTCAATCATAGACTACTCTCCTACAAGGGTATGCTTCATAAGTAGCATCTCCCGCGAACGACACCTCCCAATCTGGGAAATACGTCTTGAGCGGTTTATATTCGTCATCAACGAGATTTTCTACAAGATGATCGGCCAAAGCCTTTTATTTTATCGCCTTATGGGTCAAATACATAATATCAAATTCGCTCAAAAACATCTTCAATTTAGCCAACTTTTCGGTTGACATTGCTTCTTGAAAATATATCTCAATGGGTCCATTTAGGAAATGAGATATGTAGTATAATAAGACAAATAATGCCTCAATTTTCTGGGAAATCCAAGTTAAAGAACAACATTTTCTTTCCAAAAGAGTATAACAGGACTCGTATTGAGTGAAATTCTTGCTTATGTATTAATTAGCTCGTTCCTTCTTCCCCATCTTGTCATGTTGACCAAGTACGCATCCAATTATATGAGACGGGCAAATATAGCAACAATGGGCTTCCTTCTTTCGGCGGCACCAACACAGGTTCTTCATAGAATCAAATGCAGTCTGACATTCTTCAGTCCACTTTGTCAAAGCATCTTTCTTCAACAACATAAAGATGGGCTCACGCACCATAGTTGATTGAGTTATGAACTGACTGATGTAGTTAAACCTTCTTAAGAAATTCATTACTTTATTCTTTGTCTGCGGAGGAGGTAACTTGTGAATGGACTTGATCTTGGATGGATCGAGCTCAATACTCCTTCGGCTTACTATGAATCCCAACAACATGCTAGATGGCACCCTAAAAGTACATTTGGCGGGATTTAACTTAAAGTTATAATATTGCAGAGGCTCAAGGAACTTCTTTAAATGTGTCAAGTGATCCAAAAACTCGTGGGATGTCAAAATGACTTCATCTATATACACCTCGATCTCCTTATGAATCATGTCATGAAATATTGTCGTCATAGCTTTCATATATGTAGTACCAACATTTTTGAGACCAAATGACATCACCCTATAATGATATACACCCCAGGGCGCAATAAAAGTTATATTTTCTACATCTTCTTCATCCATCAGGATCTGATGATAACCTGCATACAATCCACAAATGATTGCATTTATGCTTAGGACAGTGATCGATCTGAATGTGAATGTTTGGCAACAAAAACTTATCCTTTGTACTTACTTTGTTGACATCTTTGTAATCGACACAGATTCTGATGATCCCACCTTTTTTGGCGACCGGAACAACATTGTCTTAGCAAGTTGGCAATTGCGTCACTTCAACTAATTGAGATTCAATCTGTTTGGTCATAGCCTGTTTAATCATTAAACGTAGCTCTGGCTTGACCACCCAAGACTTCTGCTTCACTAGACTAAATCCTGGATTAATTGAAACTCGTGAGACAACTTATTGGTACTCAGCCCTAGCATGGCGCTGAATTCCCAGACCAACATATCAATTTATTTAGCTACCAAATGAATCATATTATTTCTTTGGGCTTCATTTAGGTGGACAATGATTTTGACCTCTTTTACACACTCATGGTCTCCTACTTTCATAGTCACAGTTTCATCCAAATTCGGCTTATGCAGATTCTCAAGCTGCCGAAATTCCTCAGCAACATATTTCGGTACATCATTTTCCTCTTCGTACTCTTAACCTTCGTCATAACCTACCTCATTTTGGTTGTTTTTCTCGTGACCTGACATGACATTGGCAGGTTGTAAATTAAAATTATTGAAATCATAAGCAAATAAAGTTAGGAAAGTATAATGAGCAAATAAGAAAATAAACAAGTTTGAAATAAAAAAGGCTTTCATTCAAATTAAAAAAATGTTAACTTTGACCATGGCAAAGGGCCATGTTGCCTCTTAAAACATTACATGGGAATTTCATAATTCAAGTAATTAAAGAAACTACAAAATGGTGGGTCTCGAGTCTCTTCCGTACTTCCATTGATTTAGAAAACTTGAATAAACAATGTCCTTCTACAAAGATATTCAGGGAATCACGATTAGTGTGGAGGTCCAATTCTGCGGCTCCTCTCTAGGCTCAGCATCGCCAATACCAGCTAGCTTGACCTTGTCCTCTATGATAACATCAATCTCCAGATTCCTTCCCATAGGACACAAAATCGGCCTGTTGTCGGACTGGAAATGATTAATGATAACGTTCAAATATACTTCTTGAAAAGAAATATAAACGATCATATGTAATATATTTACTCAATTATGAGTCAGTGTCAATCCCATAGAGAATATGGAAGAATATTATCAATGGCTAATATATAACTTTATAGGCGTTATATTAAAATGGGAGTTTTTATCCTCAAATAAAAATAAAAGAACTAACAATATCTTTGAACTAAGTGTTTGTTTATATCCCAATTAATAAAAATAACCTGGAATGTGTTCTCCATAAGCTCATAATGCAGTAATCCTAGTAATTGCAATTCTTCTCTAGTGTTATGCATGCAAAGTGATAAGTTATGTATCTTTAAATTCTTTGTCAGGCATCTAGAGAATTTCACCCCGTACCTTGGTACGGCTACGTGAGTAAATGTTACTAAACCTTACCTTTACCTCATATTAATCATCATATTAAATGTATGGCTAAGTTACTACTTTTTACCAATTGAAACTAGCCTATCACATAGAATATATTAAATCTATGTTCATAATTCTTTTCTTATTGATTACCACCTTGGTCCGAAAGCGTTGGCCACCATTAAAAACAATTCTAAGCAAACCGTGTTGTTAATCTTAGCTACTCAGTATCTCAAAAATAAAGTAAAATTTATTAAAATAAATATGTTTGTGTTAATCATAAAAAGTTAAGAACAATTAAACTATATTTTTAATTCACGTATACAAATAATTAATAAAGGAGAAGAAATCATAAATCACAATTCTCCGGCCTCCAGGGGGGCTCTTACAAAGCTCTGAATCTAGAAGAAAATTTATATTATGTCTTGTATCTTGTTTCTTGTCTTCCTACCAAATAATAATTTTCCATGCCTTATGTATAGATTTAGAAAACCCTAAATAAAATAATTGAGTCCTAACAAATTGGGAATCCAAAACCAAAAAGAATTGTCGTGCTTTTTTTTTTCTTTTTCCGTGTGTAGTAGTGCATCGTGAAACGTGGGAGACTGGCATGTGGCTGCTTTCTTATGCAATTAACAATTGCAGAATATGCATCTTTCATATAAATAAATTATTTTATTCACTTTAATCTATTAATTTGCCTGCTTTATTTCCTTCTTCAATCTTCTATTTTTAATTTGTTTTAGCTTCTTATTTTTTTCATTTTCCTACCAATTTAATCCTACAAATAAAATACAAATAGCACAATCCATAAAAGTTATGCTTAAAACTGACAAGTATAAATAATAAATGTTAGATAAATAATAATAAAAATGTGTAATTTTGCCTATCATCAACACCCCACACTTAAACATTTATTCATCCAAGCAAACATTAAAGCTCATCTAAAAAAGATTATTCTAGCAATGTCATAACTTTGATTGATACAAAAAATTAGGCCATATATCCATTTTAAAATATTAAGTAGACTTATCAATTATTATGCAAGACATCCAAGTTAAGAGAAAACCTCTGACCTCTTAACTCCAAGGAACAATTTTGAACTCATCAAATTTAAGTTTGCTCACCTACTCTAATCGAGAAAGTTAATAACATCAACTATCTATCATGAAACAAGTGCCCTTACAAAAAGAAATAGTCCACAAACTTAATTTAAAAGATTGAATATAGATTAAGGACTTTATATCAAGAACAACTCGCACACTCACAAATAAAATTCACATGTATGCATAATGAACCATATGCCTTCCTATTATGTACATCTCCACTAATTAAGCACGCTTGAATAGAATCAAATAGGACTTTAACGGGTTATAACGTAGACTAGGGGACGGGTAGAAAAAATATATAATAGTGACTTATATTTCTTTAAGAACTTTGCAATTTTTTTAATTTATCACCCATATTTTCTTCTCTTTATTTTCAGTCTTCTCTTCAATAATTATTTCACAAGTAATTTTCATCATCACAAGAATGTTTCGGTCATGATTTTTTTAAAAATAATTGCCACCCTTGACTTGTGTATTTTACATGAGTTAAGGTGCACGATGTCCTTTGGAGGATCAGGGCCATTATCAAGAAAATTTCTTTTTTTTTATGTCACATTGCAATTATATATTTTTATTAACATTCTTTCAAAGAGGTTTTATGAACTTTGTAGCTATCATTGATTAACTCTTCACTCATCCATCCCTATTTCTCAGAATTGATAATTAAAATAAATTTTATGCTATGATGCTCAAGGAAACAAGGTGCAAAAACTAGGGATTCAACAAATTAGTCAAGGGAAAAATATGGATACCAACAAAAGGCTACAAGCTCAAAAGGGTCAACTTATGATAAAATATCTGAAAAGGCTAAAATTTTTATGACAAATCAAAGAAAGTTTATTCTCATCTCCTAAACAAGGCAACACTTTTTTATATTTCTCTTCAATAACATGCAGGGCAAGTTATTGACTAAGATGCAAAACATGGAATAAACAAAATCTCACCACACATGACACAAGTATCATTCAAAATCGATCAATTCGACTTCTAACAGAGACATGATCATAGCAAACTACAAAATAAATAAGTTATATACAAAGTCACAACTATGAAACTAAGTGTCAAATGTTTTGCGATTTCACTAGTAATCAAGCATTCACAAGAAAGTACTACATAAAATTAGACCAAAATAGTAAGTGATCCAAAAACTCGTGTGAAGTGATCCAAAAACTCGTGGGACGTCATAATGACGCCATCTACATACACCTCGATCTCCTTATGAATCATGTCATGAAATATTGTTGTCATAGCTTTCATATAAGTAGCACCAACATTTTTGTGACCAAATGGTATCACCCTATAATGATATACACCCCAGGGCGCAATAAAAGTTGTATTTTCTCCATCTTCTTCATCCATTAGGATCTGATGATAACCTGCACAACAATCCACAAATGATTGCATTTCATACTTATCACAGTGATCACATCTGAATGTGAATGTTTGGAAACAAAAACTTATCCTTTGTACTTACTTTTTTGAGATCTTTGTAATCGACACATATTCTGATGATCCCATCTTTTTTGGCGACCGAAACAACATTGTCTTACCAAGTCGGCTATTGCGTCACTTCAACTAATTGAGATTCGATCTGTTTGGTGATAGCCTATTTAATCATTAAACGTAGCTGTGGCTTGAACTTCCAAGCCTTCTACTACACTAGACTAAATCCTGGATTAATCGGAAACTCGTGAGACACCTTATTGGTACTCAGCCCTAGCATGTCGCTGACTTCCAAGACGAACATATCAATTTATTTAGCTACCAAATTAATTATATTCTTTTTTTGGGCTTCATTCAGGTGGACAATGATTTTGACCTCTTTGACACACACATGGTCTCCTACATTCATAGTCACAGTTTCATCAAAATTCAGCTTATGCAGATTCTTAAGCTGCCGAAATTCCTCAGTAACATATTTCGGTACATCATTTTCCTCTTCGAATTCTTAACCTTCGTCAAAACCTACCTCATTTTTGTTGTTTAGCTCGTGACCTGACATGATATTGGCAGGTTGTAAATTAAAATAAGTGAAATGATAAGCAAATAAAGTTAGGAAAGTAAAATGAGCAAATAAGAAAATAAACAAGTTTAAAATAAAAAAGGCTTTCATTCAAATCGAAAAAAAAAATGTAAACTTTGACCATTGCAAAGGGACATGTTGCCTTTTAAAACATTACATGGAAATTTCATAATTCAAGTAATTAAAGAAACTACAAAATGGTGGGTCTTGAGTCTCTTCCGTACTTCCATTGATTTAGAAAACTTGAATAAACAATGTCCTTGTACCAAGATATTATGGGAATCACGATTAGTGTGGAGGTCCAATTCTGCGGCTGCTCTCCAGGCTCAGCATCACCAATACCAGCTAGCTATACCTTGTCCTCTATGACAACGTCAATCTCTTCAAAAAGGGCCAGGTTCCTTCCCCTAGGCCACAAAATTGGCCTGCTGTCGGACAGGAAATGACTAGTGATAACGTTGAAATATACTTCTTGAAAAGAAATATAAACGATCATATGTAATATATTTACCCAATTATGATTAACGGTCAATCCCATAGAGAATATGGAAGTATATTATCAATGGAAAATATATAACTTGATAGGCGTTATATTAAAAAGGGAGATTTTATCCTCAAATAAAAATAAAAGAACTAACAATAGCTTTGAACTAAGTGTTTGTTTATATCCCAATTAATAAAAATAACTAGGAATGTGTTCTCCATAAGCTTATAACTCGGTAATCCTAGTAATAGCAATTCTTTTCTAAGGTTATGCATGCAAAGTGATAAGTTATGTATCTCTAATTCTTTGTCCGGCATCTAGAGAATTTCACCCCGTACCTTTGTACGGCTACGTGAGTATATGTTACTAAACCTTACCTTTACCTCATATTAAGCATCATATTCAATGTATGGCTAAGTTACTACTTTGCAACAATTGAGACTAGCCTATTATATAGTGTATATTAAATCTACGTTCATAATTCTTTTCTTATTAATTACCACCTTGGTCCGACAAGTAGCAACAACGCGAATTCTAACGTTCGCCACCATTAAAAACACTTCTAATCAAAAGAATCATCAACATATTCAATAACCTATTTGATAATTGCTTAATTACTATTCATACTTTGTTAATTGCTCATGGTTCCCACAAACCGTGTTGTTAAGCTTAGCTACTCAGTATCTCAAAAACAAAATAAAACTTTATTAAAATAAATATGTTTGTGTTAATCATAAAAGGTTAAGAACATTGAATAAACTATATATTTATTAATCACGTATACAAATAATGAATAAAGGAGAAGAAATCATAAATTACAATTCTCCGGCCTCCAGGGGGGCTCTTACAAAGCTCTGAATCTAGAAGAAAATTTATATTATGTCTTGTATCTTGTTTCTTGGCTTCCTACCAAATAATAATTTTCCATGCCTTATGTATAGATTTAGAAAACCCTAAATAAAATAATTGAGTCCTAACAAATTGGGAATCCAAAACCAAAAAGAATTTTCGTGTTTTTTTTCTTTTTCTTTTTCCGCGTGTAATAGTGCAACGTGAAGCGTGGGAGACTGGCACGTGGCTGCTTTCTTATGCAATTCACAATTGCAGAATATGCATCTTACATATAAATATATTATTTTATTCACTTTAATCTATTAATTTGCCTGCTTCATTTCCTTCTTCAATCTTATATTTTTAATTTGTTTTAGCTTCTTAATTTTTTCATTTTCCTACCAATTTAATCCTACAAATAAAATACAAATAGCACAATCCATAAAAGTTATGCTTAAAACTGACAAGTATAAATAATAAATGTGAGGTAAATGATGATAAAAGTCTGTAATTTTGCCTCTCATCAACAACCCACACTTAAACATTTATTAATCCCCGAGCAAACATTAAAGCTCATCTAAAAAAGATTATTCTAGTAATTTCATAACTTTGATTGATACAAAAAATTAGGCCATATATCCATTTTAAAATATTAAGTAGACTTATCAATTATTATGCAAGACATCCATGTAAAGAGAAAACCTCTGACCTCCTAACTCCAAGGAACAATTTTGAACTCATCAAATTTAAGTTTGCTCACCTACTCTCATCGAGAAAGTTAATTACATCAACTATCTATCATGAAACAAGTGCCATTACAAATAGAAATAGTCCACAAACTTATTTCAAAAGATTTAATATAGATTAAGGACTTCATATCAAGAACAACTCTCACACTCACAAAAAAAATTCACATGTATGCACAAAGAACCATATGCCTTCCCATTATGTACATCTCCACTAATTAAGCACGCTTGAATAGAATCAAATAGGACTTTAACGGGTTATAACGTAGGCTAGGGAACGGGTAGAAAAAATATATATTTGTGACTTATACTTCCTTAAGAACTTTGCAATTTTTATAATTTATCACCATATTTTCTTCTCTTGATTTTCAATCCTCTCTTCAACAATTCTTTCACAAGTAATTTTCATCATCACAAGAATGTTTCAGTCATCATTTTTTTAAAATAATTTCCACCCTCGACTTGTGTATTTTACATGAGTTAAGGTGCACGATGTCCTTTGAAGGATCAGGGCCATTATCAAGATAATTTCATTTTTTTTATGTCACATTGCAATTATATATTTTTTTTAACATTCTTTAAAAGAGGTCTTTTATGAACTTTGTAGCTATCATTGATTACCTTTTCGCTTATCCATCCCTATTTCTCAGAATTGATAATTAAAGTTAATTTTATGCTATAGTGCTCAAGGAAGAAAGGTGCAAAAACTAGGGATTCAACAAAATAGTCAAGGGAAAAATATGGATACCAACAAAAGGCTAAAAGCTAAAAAGGGCTAACAAAATATCTGAAAAGGCTAAAATTTATATGGCAAATCAAAGAAATTTTATTATCATCTCCTAAACAAGGCAACACTTTTTTTATTTCTCTTCAATAACATGCAGGGCAAGTTATTGACTAAGATGCAAAACATGTAATAAACAAAATCTCACCACACATGGCACAAGTATCAATCAAGATAGATCAATTCGACTTCTAACAGAGACAGGATCAAAGCAAACTACAAAATAAATAAGTTATATACAAAGTCACAACTACTAAACTAAATGTCAAATGTTTTGCAATTTCACTAGTAATCAAGCATTCACAAGAAAGTACTACTTAAAATTAGACCCAAATAGTAAGTATCACATAACTTAAAAGGGGTTATCTTTTTTCATTCCAAAACTAATAACTAAAACAAATTATTCGTAAAATAAATAAATAAAAGACACTAGGTTCAAAAGTGGCAATTCTCATGAAAAAAACCGAAAACAAAAGCCAAGGAACCCATCTTAAAAAAAATTCCGTAAAACAGTAAAAACTAGAAATTCATTCCTCCACCCCATAGTTAAAAAATTCTATGTCCCCAAATCATTAAATAAAATATAAAACAAGGGTTAGGAAAACTCACTGAAGCCTTTAAGCCTAGCTAGTAGCACGTTCTCTAATTTTTTATCAAGGGTCGTCACCCCACACTTAAGCTCAAACATGCTCCTTTAATTCTTTTTTTGTTGGGTAATTAGACTTCCCCTAATGTGCAAAAATAAGATTAAAAGAAGTTGATACTGATAAAATAGAATAAAAAATATTTATAACATAAAAAAAATTACACCACTAATTGGTTCGCGATACGACACTATCAATTTTACTTTTTTATCCACTTTGAAGATATGAAATGCACCTCAAATTTTTAATCAATTTTTCTATTACGCTCAAGGGGTGCTGGTTAAAAAAAAAGGTCCCAAACAACAGACATCGAATTATGCAAATCTTGGATCCTAAGTGAAGATTGTATTATTTAGATGTTGGAACAATGAATTCAAGAATATAGACACAATTTTCCTTCTTCATATACTCTTTTATAGGCTCATATGACTCGATGATAATAATAACGAAAAAAATTTAAAACTAATCCTAAGAAACAAAAAAAAAAGTTAAAATAAATACTAAAAAAAATTCCTCGGCTGCGGCGACTTTATTCGATAACGTTCAAATATACTTTTTGAAAAGCAATATAAACGATCGTATATAATATATTTACTCAATTATGAGTTCGGGTCGATTCCATAGAAAATATGGAAGAATACTATCAATAGAAAATATTTAACTTGATTGGCCTTATATTAAAATGGGGGATTTTAAATTGAAATAAAAATAAAAGAAATAAAAATATCTTTGAACTAAGTATTTATTTATATCCAAATTAATAAATATAACTAGGAATGTGTTCTCCATAAGCTCATCACGCTGTAATCTTAGTTACACCAATTCTTCTCTAGTGTTATGCATGCAAAGTGATAAGTTATGTATCTCTAAATCCTTGGTCCGACATTTAGAGAATTTCAACTCGTACCTTGGTCCGGCTCGTGTGTAGACTTTACTAAACCTTTTATTTACCTCATATTAAGCATTATATTCAATATATAGCTAAGTTACTAATTCGCACAAATTTAAACTAGCCTATTAGATAGTATATACTAAATCTACATGCAATAACCTATTTGAAAATTGCTTAATTACTATTCATACATTGTTAATTGCTCATGGTTCCCACAAACCTAGTTGTGTAGCTTAGCTACTCAACATCTCAAAAACACAATAAAAAATTATTAAAATAAATATGTTTGTGTTAATCATAAAAAGTTAAGAACAATAGCTAAACTATATTTTTATTAATCACAAAGACAAATAAATAATAAAGGAGAATAAAGAATAAATCACAATTCTCCGGCCTCCAAGGCAGCTCTTACAAAGCTCCAAAGCTAGAAGAAAATTTAGATTATATCTTGTATCTTGTTTCTTTGATTCCTACCAAATAATAATTTTTCATGCCTTATTTATAGATGTAGAAAACCCTAAATAAAATAATTGAGTCTAAACAAATTAGAAATCCAAAACCAAAAATAATTGGCGTGCTTTTTTTTCCTTTTTTCTTTCCGCGTGTAGTAGTGCAACATGAAGCGTGGGAGACTGCCCAATGGCTGCTTTCTTATGCAATTCACTCACAATTGCAGAATATGCATCTTACATGTAAATATTATTTTATTAACTTTAACCCGTTAAGCTGCCTGCTTGATTTCCTTCTTCACCTTCCATTTTTAATTTGTTTTAGCTTCAAATTTATTCATCTTTCCACCAATTTAATCCTACAAATAAAATACAAATAGCACAATCCATAAAATTTTTGCTCAAAACTAACAAATATAAAGAATAAATATGAGGTAAATAATGATAAAAAATGTGTAATTTTGCGTCACATCAAATAGCAAAGATGGTGGATTGGTCTAGCAAATGCTTGATCAACACTTTTCTTCATCTTCAATTTGTCATCTGTGCGGACGTACCCCAAACCATACCTTGCTCTTTTGGACGGAAGCTAAATAGGATTTACAATCCCTTGGAAATTCCTTCCAAATCAAAAACCGGGCTCGAATTTATTCTAGAGAATCACCGTGGCAATCATCTTGTACATAGAGGGCATATGAGGTTGCAAAGCCAAATCATCACTAGTGGCGTTAACCATCTCTACTATGTAGAAATCAGTGCCTTGAGAGTTTTCATCTATGATTGGCGCATACCAACCAAAGTGGCTTCCTTCAACTTTGCAGGACCCATCTGAATGACCAAGTTTACTGCCCCAAGTGTGTCTCTCTACACCCCATCAAAGGCTATCGCGTTGACTAGTTTTTTTTTTCAAGCTTCCCCAAATCAAACCTTAACTGCTTTAAAGTCGACACCTTACAAATATTGAGACTACATACATCATCTACCAAAACACTGTATATATGCTTTTTTTTTAGATATGACAGTTACATGCAAAGCCTTGTTGTGCAACCTCCCTTCAAAGGGCAAATCTTCGTCGCAGAAGATGATCTGATGTCCTCGGATAACCCGGTTGATCATAGTCGCTACATTGTCGCTGCAAGTGACCACGGGAACATATGTAACATCCAAAGCCTTCATTAGGGTTTTCCTATGTAGCTGTGTACTCATTAACAAGACCCACATAAAAATCTGTGACGAGGTTTTCTCCAAATGCATAACAATCCAATAGTCGTTCCGCTGCATCTTTCTCTAGAATTCTTTAGCTTCGCCCTCACTTATTGGCCTTTCCTTGGTCTTTCTTTTTCCCTCCATGGGAAAACTCTTCTAGAGTATAACATCTTTCAGATCTGGTCATACCCTGAGATGAAGTGCTTTCGATCACAAACCTTGGTCTAGAGGGAGTTTCTATTGGCACCAAGGCAAAAACCTTTGATGGTGACAAAATCATGAACTCTATCTTCTCCTTGATGCTCAGCGAAGCCATGGCGCTTTCCAGCTTGTCATGAACAATAAGTACTATTGCCTTTGTCATGCTCCAATCGTCATCCGTCCATAACATATTGATATTGACGTCCCCATGATTTGGCAAAGGATAACTGTTGATGTAAAGTGTGGTTGTCAGGAAGGAGACCACTTTCTGGTCGATTAGATCCTAGATTTTGTGCTTGAGGTTAAAACAATCCTCTGTGTCAATAAATTTTTATTGGAGTGATATGCACACTTCTGATTAGTTTTGTAAAATCGGGAGCTAGTGTCCATTGGCTTGGGTCCCACTGGATGGATATAACCTACACAGTGAATCGCTCGTACAACTTTCTTCGGCTTTCAGGAAGGCACTGTAAATGTTCTGATGGGTTTTTTCTCAAATATAGGGCGAGAGGGATCATACTTTTCTTGAGGAGGATACAACTGACGATTGTTTTGGACATTAGGACAGGAAGCTTAATATATGGGATAATGATTAGTTTGGTAATTTTATAATGGATGTTTTTAGTTCATGGGGGTATTTTGGTTTACTGGAGCTTGGTATAATGGGGGAGGTGCCCGGTAATTTGACTACATGTGGCGCAGTACGGGGCATCGCTTTGGTAATGAGGAGATGGATTTTGGTAAGCTGGTGAACGATTTTGGTATATGGGGATGGAGTTTGATAAACGGAAGGGGGAGTATTTTGATAAATTGCGGGATGAATATTTTGGTATCATGGAGCGGGAGCATTTTGATAATCGGCTTACGTATAACAAACCTAGTGTGGACTCTGTGAAGGTCGTGAACGACCTTGTACGATGATGATATTCTCATAGTCTTCATCCCCTCATAAAAAACAAGTGACACGTCTTCTCTTTTCTTTTTTCAACAAGCCCCAGGATACGAGCGAAAAAACAACACGGGCAATCTTCCTTTCAAACCATCATCGATAGTCTCACCTATCTTGACTATCTCGACAAATATTCCTCGAACGAGCAGCATGATTCTGTCATAGTATTTAGGTTCTTGAGCCCACAAAAATACCTCAACAATTTATTTTTCAGACATGGGAGGTCAAACTTCGGCTACCTCCTTTTGCCATATGTATGAAAACTCTCTGTAGTTTTTGTTGAATGTCTATTTCATATTCGTTAAGGAATAAAAATCACCGACGATCTCTACATTGTAAGAAAATCGTTCAATGAATTCCTTAGCCAAAGCACTCATACGATCTGGTCACACTATGCCCTTAGATGCGCTAAGGGGTTCCCTGTTCCTCCAAAAGTGTCAAACTTTTGCATCTTAAACCGTTCTGGGAGGTGAGATTCGAAAGAATGCATAAGTCCTCACAATTCAAGCCGGCGCCGTCAGGAACACACTGAAATTCCTTTGTTGCTACTCGGATCTTCTCCTTTGTGTCTATATTTCTCTTCATAATTGTTGATATCAGAACCATTCACATCCTACTCATCAAAAATTTGGAAAGTGGTTTTTCTAGGTAGAGGAGGAGCTCCGAAGGGACTTAGGGCGTTTTGAGTAGTTTTGTAATTTTGTTGTAAGGATTGGGGGTTAGTGTGTTGATTTTTGTGATGGAGGGATGTGTGGGAGTAGAATATATTTTGGTTCTGTAGGGTTGGATGTAACATTCCAGACAATGTACTGGTCAAGTGAAGAGTCTATTAGGTTTTAAGAATATGTATTGGGGTACATAGGCATCCCAGTGCCCAATATTGCGTAATATTGCGCATGCTAGAGAATATTGGCTTAAGGGTGTTAGTAATTTTTTATGTATTAACAAGTAACTTAAGATATACTTTGATGGTCAAATCTGGTTTAGGAATTGTACCTGCAATGAACACCTTAAGCTTTAATGTTTTTATTTCATAGCTTACACACATTAGATACGAGGCATCCAAGGGTCAAGCCTAGGTACCATAGCACATGATCATTTGAAATGATAATGTAGATTAAGCAGTGCCCAAGTACATAGTGAGGATACTTGGGAGAACAAGTGTGCAGAAACACATGCTAAAGCACATGTGCTACCGGCAAGGAGACCAAACGACCAAGCCCAACAAAATCCGGTTAGGGCAGTTAGAGATTAGGCGCGCGTCAGGCAAGACACGTGTGGCCTAGCTTCCTAAACAATCCTACGCTCTAACTAACATACCTAACTATCTAACTAGCCTAGGACTTACTAAAATAAACTAACTAGCTTGCCCCAAATCCTAAGACCTAACCGGGTGACAGTAGTCGAGTAGCAAACTAAAGAAACATCCTAGTACCTAACCTAGGATGGTCCAAAAGGGGTTGGTTATGGTCCTAGTGACTTAAGGGTACTATTGTAATTTCCCTACGTCACTTAATTATTCAAATTAGAAACTTAATTAGATAATTGAAATTCATGGTCAAACCAGAACCCTTAGCAAATTTTTAGAATTTGGCTATGTCAAATGCTCTCTTATTCTTAGTGATTTTAGGAGGACGTTTTGGTAATTACCGAATTTATTTATTTAATTAACTTAATTATCCTAAGTTGAATTATTCAATATTTAGTTCCTAAGAATTAGACTCGTTTAACTATGTTAGATACTCACGACTGAAAAACAGAAAAAAAAACTCTCAATTTTCCTCATGCGATTTAAAGGAAATTCTTCAAGATTGTCCTGCAAAGTACAGGGTGATCTTTGTAGATTCAATTCTACAGTAAGGTATGGATTTTCTCTCTTGGATTACTTTCCCCAGGTGTCTTTTCAAACATTTTCAATTCAAGAAAACCAAAACTATGGTTGTTCCCAATAAAATTATCGAATGTTCATCGCCCTAGTTCTCCCCATTTCCGAATCAAGTAGTATGTATAATGCAAATCTCAATCATATTGTTGGTATGTGGTGCTAATTGATCATTATGTGTAGGTTTCTGTTATTTGATAATGTCAAATGAGACGTATAGGTTAGATCTTTATGATTAAAGTATCATTTACATAAAATAACCAATGTTGTAATACCTAATTGTATTCGAGAAGATGAAATTGTTATAAGTCGTTTATGAAATTTCAGTTTACTGTTGAAAGGAATGAAGCTTACCATTAGTGTGTGTGTTTACACTAGATGTGTTTACAAATGTTTGGAATGCAATGTTTCCAACAAGATATAAGAATTAAAATAAAAGCTAATTAATGAATCTTCAGTGTCAAATAAACTTTAAAGCTTTGCCAAACTAAGCACTGAATTATCAATATAAGCTAAACAAATGTTAAAAGTTGGCTTGCTTAAAATGATGAGATTACTCTAGTATATCAATTAAGTTAATTGACTTTTCTAGTAATAATATCACGACAAGTGTTTAGTGAATGTTTGGTTTATGCAAATAAATTGGCTAGTAATATTATTTCCAAAATATGATATATAGTTGGCCAATGAATAAGTCTTACAAATCTTATATGGTAATGTAAATAATGATATTTCTTGTAAGTCCAAATACATGTTATAGATAGGCTTGACAAGTGTAATTCAATGAACTCATAACCTAGGGTATTCCAATTATTGGGAAAAGTCCCAACATACCCCATCTAAATGAACTTGTGCACATAGTAACACATTGAATAAACACTTATAGTGATGTTAATAAAGTTCCCTTCTTATACTCTTTATCGTGTTGTGTACAACTTTGACATTTTGTGTCATTCTAGCATTTAACTTCCTTCTTCTGTGTGCCTATAGAAAAATGAAAACAAGAAGACACACAACCAAGAGAGTTGGAGAAGTTGCTGCTGGGGAAAACCAAGAGCCTCCTCAAGCCCCAGCTACTGGAATGCAAGTGCTTGCCAACCAAGATGTGTTGACGGATGGAGAAGTGAGAGAACCACTGGATCAGATGGACCAAGCCATCACTGCTCAGGAAAAGGCTATCACAGCCCAGGACATTAGAGTGTGTGCTCCTAGGAAGAACACACATGCTTGCTCCATGGCTAGCAAACTAAGAGATTTTATCATGATGAATCCTCCAGGCTACTTTGGGTCCAGAACTAATGAGGATCCCTAGGAGTTTGTGGACAAGGTCCACAAGATTCTCTGTGCGATGGTGTCAATGAAGAGGAAAAGGCTTAGTTGGACACATACCAGCTAAAAGATATGGCTCAGGTATGGTACAAGATGTGGGTATATTGCTGAGCACCAGGAGAAGTCCTGTTAACTTTAAACATTCTCAAGTGTGCATTCCTGGAGAGGTTCTTTGCTAGAGAGCAGAGAGAGTCTAAGTTTGAGGAGTTCATCAACCTACGTCAGGGAGGTATTTCAGTCAAGGCATATTCCTTGATGTTTGTTAAACATTCAAAATATGCTTCTTCCCTGGTGTCTAGTAGAAGGGATGATATAGCAGGTTTGTGATTGGTGTATCGGAGGATATGGAGGAGGAATGTCGGGCAGCCATGTTTCATGATAAAAGGACCTTACTAGGTTGATGGTACATGCAGAGCAGGTTGAGGAGAGTCGTCGGAGGAAGAGAGGCCAAGAAGGCAAGAAGACTATGCCCTCGGATCAAGCTAGTTCTAGTACTGGTGGGAGTTCGTTTGGAGTCCAAGACAGACCCAAGTTCAAAAAGGGACACCAGCACTTAGAAATCCTACTCCTTCCAGGAACACTAATGCCAATAGGGACAAGTCTTGCCCCAAGAAGGGAAATGATAGAAATGCCCAGCGTGACAGAAAGTCGTGTGTTAAGTTTGGTCGTTCCCATGGATGTGAGTGCATCGTAGGTTGTAATGCCTGCTATGGGTGCGCAAGAGTGGGAATATGATTAGGGACTACCCATATGTGAAGTATAAGGCTAAGTCAGATACGCAGCTTCGTCCTAATCCTACTACTACAGCTGAGCCTCCCAAGAGGAACATGTTCGATGCTTTGAAAGAAGGAGAGGGGTAGGAGAAGTCAACTTATGTGGTCACTGGTAACTTGCATTTCTTTTCTTTTCCTGTATATACATTGTTTGATCCAGGATCCACCTTTTATAAAGAACAAAACCCTTTTCCGAGAATTGATGATGTATTTAATCAGCTCCAAGGTCCAAGTTTATTTTCAAAAATAAAGCTCTAGTGAAGGTATCAACACCTTAGAGTGATACAAGATGACATTCCTAAGACTTCCTTTCATACTAGGTATTGTCTTTACGAGTTTGTTGTCATGTCATTTGGCCTCACTAATACCTTGATTTTCTTGCCGTAGTATTGATCGATGACATCCTAACATACATGAACATCATTTGAGAATGACATTGCAAGTACTCAGGGAACATTAGTTGTATGCAAAATTCAGCAAATGTGAGTTTTGGCTGAGATCAATGACCTTCCTTTTCATGTGGTGTCCGACCAGGGTGTAGGGTTTGATATGAAAAAATTGAGTCAATAAAGAACTGGCTGAGACCCCTCACTCGTACAGAAATCCAGAGTTTGTTGGGTTTGGCTAAATAGTATCGCAGGTTTGTTGAGGGTTTTTCCGCTATTCTTGCTCCATGGACAACTTTAACAAAGAAGCAAAGTTTTAGTGTTCTAAAACTTGTGAAAAGAGCTTCCAAGAGCTCAAAGACCGACTTATTTCATCCATAGTTCTCATATTTTTGAGTGGTAGTGAAGGTCATATGTTGTACAGTGATGCTTCCCGTGTAGGTTTGGGATGTGTTCTTATGCATGATGGAAAGGTGATTGCATATGGATCAATACATTTCAAAATCCACTAGAAGAGTTACCCTACCCATGATCTTGAGTTAGCTGTTGTGGTATTTGCGCTAAAACGTTGGAGACATTACTTAAATGGTCTACATGTTGATGTATTTGCTGACCATAAAAGTCTTTAGTATGTTTTTACACAGAGAGAATTCAATCTTGATCATAGAAGATGGCTAGAGATGCTCAAGGATTATGACATGACTGTCCACTATCACCCAGGTAAGGCCAATGCAGTGTCCTATGCTTTGAGACGATTTAGCATGGGCGGTGTGTCTCATATTGATGATGACAAGAACGATCTTGTTAAAGAGGTACACCAATTGGATAGATTAGGTGTACGGCTGGTAGATACACCAAGTGGGGGTGTTTCAGTTCATTCAAGTTTTGAATCCTCATTTGTGGTAGATCTTAAAGCTAAGCAGCATCTCGACCCAGTACTCATGGAATTGAAAGACTCAATGTTGAGTATGTTGAGTGAATCATTCTCCCTAGGGGGGATGGTGTTCTTAGATACCAGGGCATACTGTGTGTACCCAATATTGATAATCTGAGACCTAATATTATTGTAGATACTCATGGCTCTAGGTATTCATGTCATCCAGGTTCCATGAAGATGTATCATGATCTCAAGGAGATGTTTTGGTGGGAAGGTATGAAGCGAGATACTTCTAAGTTTGTGGCACCTTAAGATTAGAGGTCATACCAAGTCGAGTAACATCCCAACATGGAAGTGCGAGGTTATTAATATGGACTTTGTGTTTTGTCTTCGAAGGACAAGGAAACTGCATGATTCCATTTGGGTTATTGCTAATACGATCACTATGTTTTCTCACTTCATTCTTGTAAAGTCTACTTACAGGGCCAAACATTAAGATAAGTTGTATATTGATAAGATAGTGAGGTGGAATGGGATCCCTTTATATCATTTCGGATAGGAGAGCCAGTTCACTTCTCACTGTTGGAGATCTTTTTAAAAGAGCTTGGGAACACAGGTGAAGCTTAGTACTGTTTTTCATCATCACACAGATGAACAAGCAGAGAGTACCACTAAGACCCTTGAAGACATGCTGAGAGAATGTGTTATTGACTTCAAGGGGAATTGGGATGATCACTTGCCACTGATTCAGTTCTCTTATAACAATAGCTACAATTATAGTATAGGGATCACACCTTTTGAAGAGTTGTATGGTAGGAGATGTAGGTCCCCAATAGGGTGGCTTGAGGTAGGAGAGTCTTCCATCCTTGGCCCTGAGATCAAACATAAGTCTACGAAAAAGGTGTGAATGATCAGGGACAGATTGGCTACTGCTTACAGTCGTCAAAAATCTTATGCTGATAACAGGAAGAGGGCTGTTGAATTCAAGGTAGGTTATTTAGTCTGCCTGAAGATATCACCCATGAAACGGGTGATGAGGTTTGGTAAGACAGGGAAGTTGAGTCCGAGGTATATAGATCCTTATGAGATCTTTCGGAGATTAGGGAATGTTGCCTTTCAATTGAAGCTACCAAATGACTTGGCTTCTGTTCATCCACTGTTTCATGTTTCGATGCTTAAAAGTGTCCAAGTTTTCCGGCATAGATCCTTCCTGTTTAGGGGTTAGGAGTCTATGAGAACCTTTCTTATGAAGAGGTTCCAGTGGAAATGTTAGATCGCCAAGTGAAGCAGCTGAGGAACAAGGATGTTTCCACCGTGAAGGTGTTATGGAGGAACGACCATGTTGAGGGATCAATATGGTAGGTCGAGAATGACATGTGATCCCGTTACCGTCACTTTTTTAAATCTTGTGGTTAGATATAGTCTTCCTAAGTCTGATTTTTTTTATGAAACACTCAATTTTAGCGCATTAGTCGGTTTTGGTGTTTTAATTCCATAACTGTTTTTTTTATACTTGAACAATATGAGTTAATATAAGTTAATGCTTGCATTCATGTTATTCTTTTTGTATAGCGTTGACGTTATTTTGTGTCGCATGAGTTGTGATGTGCATTGAGTTAATGTGAGATAGAGAAGGAAGTTCCTCAATCTCAGATATGAAAATTCAGATAAGCTTTATTTGATGTCCATCATAAAGAGTAACTTGTGAATAAGATATTCACAAAGAGTAAAGCTTGAAGTATGTTGATGTGTTTTTTTCAAAAATACCCTCTTTGATTCAAAATGAAGTGTAGTATCAATCGGGGACGAATATTCCTAAGGGGGGATAATGCAACATTACAGAAAATGTACTTATCTAGTTAAGAGTCTATTAGGTTTTAAGAATATGTATTGGGGTACGTAGGAATCCAAATCACCAATATTGAGTAATAATTCACATTTTAGAGAATATTTGTTTAAGGATGTTAGACAATTTCTATGTATTAATTAAAACAAGTAACTTAAGATATACTTTGAGTTCAAATTCTCAAATCCAAGCTTGTTTAGGAATTGTACCTTCAATGAATACGCTAAGCTAAAAGTTTTGATTTCATAGCTTATACACATTAGGTACGAGTAATCCATGTGTCAAGCTTAGGTACCATAGCACATTGATCATTTAAAATGATTATGTAGATTAAGCAGTGCCCAAGGACATAGTGAGGATCCTTGGGAAAAGAGTGCGGAGCACCACATGTGCTACCAGCCGAGAGACCAAACGACCAAGCCCAACTGAATTCGTTTAGGGCGGTTAGGGGGCAGGCACGCGTTGGGGCAAGCCAGATGGGACCTAGATTCCTAAAAAATCGTTGTCTATAACTAACTTACCTAACTACCTAACCAACCTGGTACTAACTAAAATAAACTAACTAGTGTGCCCGACATCCTAAGACCTAACCTGGTGACACTAGCCGAGTAGCTAACTAAAGAAACATTCTAGTACCTAACATAGGATGGTACGAAGGGGTTGGTTATGTCCTAGTGACTTAGGGGTACTATAGTAATTACCTTAGGTCACTTAATTAATTAAATTAGCAACTTAATTAAATAATGTAAATTCATGGTAAAGCCCGAACCGTTAGCAAATTTTCAGAATTTGGCTAATTCAAATGCTCTCCTATATTTAGTCAATTTAGGAGTGGCGATTTGGTAATTATATAATTGATTATTTAATTAAATTAATTAGCCTAAGTTGAATAAGTCAATGTTCAGTTCCTAATACTTAGAATCACGTTTAACTAGGTTAGAAACTCACGACTGAAAAACATAAAAAATACTCTCAGTTCTCCTTAGGAGATTTCAAGGAAATTCTTTAAGATTTTCGTGAAAAGTACATGGTGATCTTCGTAGATTCAACTATATAGTAAGGTATGGGTTTTGTCTCTTCGATTCTTTTCCCAAGGAGGTTTTTCAAAATTTTAGAATTCAAGAAAATTGAAACTAGGGTTGATCTTAGTGAAATTGGCAAAGTTCGTCTCTCTTGATCTCCCTATTTCCGATTCTAGTAATATGTATAATGCAAATATCGCGCATGTTTTTTGTATGTGGTGCTAACTAATTATAATGTGTAGGTTTCTATGATTCGATAATGATGAATAAAAAATATAGGATAGATCCATATGATTAATGTTGTAATGCCTAATTGTGTTGGAGAAGATGAAATTGTTATAACTCGTTTATGAAATTGATTTTACAGTTGAATGGAATAAAAGTTTCGAATACTGTGTGTAATTACAGTAGATTGTTTGTAAGTGTTTGGAATGTAATGTTTCCAAGAAGAAATAAGAAAGAAAATCAAAGGTAGTTAATGAATCTTCAAAGCCAAATCAACTTTATAGCTTGGCCAAACTAAGCACTAAATTATCCCTATAAGCTAATCAAATGTTAAAAATTGGCTTGCTTAAAATAATGAGATTACTATAAAATATAAATGAAGTCAATTGACTTAGCTAGTGTCACGACCCAAAACCGAGCCGCGACTGGCACCCACACTTAATCTATTATTTGAGCGAACCAACCAATCTAAACCCAAACATATTGAACAAAATACAATGCGGAAGGCTTAAACTCATTATATAAATCAAACAAAATAACCTCTAAAATTTATAACTCATTATCCCCAAAATCTTGAAGTCATCATCACAAAAACATCTATGATCAAATTACTAATCTAAGAGTATTCTAAGAAGCTAAATAAATAAAAGCTAGTCCGTGCCGGAAGTTCAAGGCATCAAGACATGAAGTGGAAGATCCAGTCCAAGCTAGAAGCATTAGCTCACCCTGAAATCTGGCTTTATGAAGACTGGCTAGAGTTGCGGTTGAGTTGAAGACGACGGAACGTTTGCTGCACTCCACAAATAACAAAGAAAGAAACAGACAAGTAGGGGTCAGTACAAAACATGGGTACTGAGTAAGTATCATCGGCCAACTCAAAATAGAAAATAGTATATATCAGGTAATATCATAAATCGATTACAATACTCAACATGTAGCAACAACAAGTACTATAATCATCAATAAGTACCACCAAGTTCATCCATGAGGACTCAAGCCTCAATGCCATACTCATTTGGGAATTAGGTTCATTATGTTGAGTATATTAACATCTTTCAAGATTCATTATCTTTCTTCCTCTTGTGTCGGTACGTGACACTCCGATCCATATTCTATCCTGGTGTCGGAACGTGACACTCCGATCCATATTCTATCCTAGTGCCGGAACGTGGCACTCCGATCCATATACTATCCTCGTGTCGGAACGTGACACTCCGATCCTTATTCTATCCTGGTACCGGAACGTGGCACCCGATCCATATACTATCCTGCTGTCGGAACGTGACACTCCGATCCTCATTCTATCCTGGTATCAGAACGTGGCACCCGATCCATATACTATCCTGTTGTCGGAACGTGACACTCCGATCCTCATTCTATCCTAGTACCGGAACGGGGCACCCGATCCTCTATTTCTATCCTGGTACCGGAACGTGGCACCCGATCCCCTAATTCATCAAGCCTTCTTTTATACTAAGGCATCATCAATCTCATTACATAATTTATCAAGCCTTCTTTTATACCAAGGCATCATCAATCTCATTATATAATTTATCAAGCCTTCTTTTATATCAAGCCATCATCATTAACAAAGTGAATTAGGGTTTCTTTCAAGATTTGGGATTCAATAGCTTCATCATGCTTATTTTATCACAATCACATAATCATATTCATGCAAGCATACAATTAAGCATATAGACAGGTTTACAATACTACCAATACATATCATTCGCTATTAACAGTTTACTACGAATAACGTAAAACAAAACCATAACCTACCTCCACCGAAGAATTTTGATCAAGCTAGCAATTTCCCAAGGCTTTGTTCTCCTTCTCGTTCGATCCTCTCTCTTTCTCTTGTTCTTTCTATTTTTCTTATTCAAACCCTCTTTCTTTTACCCTAATTAACATATAATTAAGTATAAAAGATGGCAATAGTAACCCACTAATTAACTCAAAGTTACCTCTTTTTTCCCCCAAGAAACTGAGTTATTAAGGTTAACCCACAAAATTTGTAATTATAGCAGGAATAGTCCAAAACGCCCCTTTAAAACTTAACCAGAAATCCAACTCCAACTGGGATTACGCAACTTGTGACGGCCCGTCGTGCCTGCGACGGTCCCTCCTGCAGGTCGTCGCAAAGAACAGAGACTCAATTTTCACTAAAGAGTCTGTGACGGTCCGTCACGCCTGTGACGGTCCGTCCTGCACTTCCGTCACGACGTTCAGAGAATCGTTCCCTGTACCAAATTCTCAAGAGTTGAAGTGTTTTGAAACGGGGGATCACGACGGTTCGTCGTGCCTATGACGGTCCGTCCTGCAGGTCCGTCACAGAGTTCAAAGAGTCGATTTCAGTACTCAGATTTCAGAATTCCTAAGTGTTTTGGAATGAGACACCCTCGACGGTCCGTCGTGCCCATGACGGTCCGTCGTGGTATCCGTCGTCTCAGCCAGTTTTTCCATAAATAAAATTTGCTGCTCAAAACGACCAAACAGGTCGTTACAATAGATACCAATTTACCCATCGTTCGTCCTCGAACGATCAAACGAAGAAAAACAAGGACGAGAAGAAGTACCTGAATCTGTAAACAGCTGTGGGTATCTTTCTTACATATCAGCCTCCTTCTCCCAAGTGGCCTCTTCAACTGGTCGATTCTTCCATTGAACTTTGATGGATGTAATCTCCCTCGACCTCAACTTGCGAACCTCTCTATCTAAAATGGCAACAGGTTCCTCCTCATAGGACAAATTCTCATCAAGCAGAACCGAATCCCAACGAATGATGTAGTTTCCATCCCCATGGTATCTTTTCAACATAGACACGTGAAATACCGGATGCACTCCTGACAGCCCTGGAGGCAAGGCTAATTCATAA
Organism: Solanum chilense; assembly: GCA_032847665.1. Lineage (NCBI taxonomy): Eukaryota > Viridiplantae > Streptophyta > Magnoliopsida > Solanales > Solanaceae > Solanum > Solanum chilense. Next base: position 5,999,018 of record CM064964.1, read on the forward strand.
GCCACCTCCCCTACTCACTTAAGTACTTTAAATGGTCCAATAGACCTTGGACTTAGCTAACCCCTTTTTCCAAACCGCATCACCCCTTTCATGGGTGAAACCTTCAGCAAGACTTGTTCACCTTCCATGAACTCCAAGTCTCTAACCTTTCGATCCGCATATTCTTTTTGCATACTTTGAGCCGCTAAAAGCTTTTCTTGAATAGCTTTCACCTTTTCCAATGAATCTCTCAACAGATCCGTACCCCTAGGTCTGACCTCAAACACATCAAACCAACCAATGGGAGACCTACATCTCCTCCCATACAATGCTTCAAATGGAGCCATGTCAATACTGGAGTGATAGCTAATATTGTATGAAAAATCCGCCAAGGGTAAGAAGTTATCCCAATGGCCACCAAATTCTATCACACATGCACGAAGCATATCCTCCAACACTTGAATCGTTCGCTCAGACTGACCATCGGTCTGAGGATGAAATGCAGTACTAAGGTCCAATCTAGTACCTAATTCAGCATGCAATGTTCTCCAAAACTTAGAAGTAAACTGCGTACCTCTATTTGATATGATGGAGAGTGGAACCCCATGTAATTGAACGATCTCTGAGATGTAGATTTTGGCCAACTTCTCTGCATTGTAGGTCACGTTGACCGGAATGAAGTGAGCAGATTTAGTTAATCTGTCCACAATTACCCAAATAGAGTCAAACTTACCCAATGTCTTTGGAAGACCAACCACGAAGTCCATTGCAATTCTCTCCCACTTCCATTCAGGAATGGGCATTGTCTGAAGTGTTCCTCCGGGCCTCTGGTGTTTATACTTTACTTGTTGACAATTTGGACATTTAGCAACAAAATCGACAATGTCTCGCTTCATTCTACTCCACCAAAAGTGTTGCTTTAGGTCACGGTACATCTTGGTTGCACCACGATGTATAGAATATCCGGAACTATGAGCCTCTGTAAGAATAGTGGGGATCAAATCGTCAACACGAGGCACACATACCCTTCCCTTGATCCTCAAAACACCTTCCTCATCCATTATGGCCTCTTTAGCCTCTCCTCGCAACACCATATCCCGAACTCGCCTTAGTTTGTCATCATCAAACTGTTTCCCCTTAATCTTGTCAAGAAAAGAAGATCTCGCCTCCACACAAGCCAAAAATCCTCCCTTCTCATTTACTTCTAGCCTCATAAAGTCATTGGCTATGTTTTGGATTTCTCTAGCCACCGGGCGTCTAGAGACTTGCAAATGAGCTAGACTTCCCATGCTTACTGTCTTTCTGCTTAAGGCGTCTGCCACAACATTAGCCTTTCCCGGATGGTATAGAATAGTGATATCGTAGTCCTTCTGTAGTTCCATCCATCTCCTCTGTCTCAAATTCAAATCTTTCTGAGTAAAGACATACTGTAGGCTACGATGATCCGAATAGACTTCACACTTAACCCCATACAAATAGTGTCTCCATTGCTTTAGTGCAAATACTACCGCGGCCATCTCCAAATCATGAGTCGGGTAGTTACGTTCATGCACCTTTAATTGTCTCGAAGCATACGCAATCACACTCTTCTCTTGCATTAGCACTGCACCCAAACCAGAATAGGATGCATCACAATAAACAATGAAGTTCTTGCCCTCTACTGGCAAAGTAAGAATTGGTGCAGTAGTCAACAAGGTCTTAGGTTTCTGAAAGCTTTCCTCACATTCGTCTGACCATACAAATGGAACATTCTGCTTAGTCAAGTTCATCAATTGGGAAGCAATAGAAGAGAATCCCTTGACAAATCGGTGGTAGTAGCTAGCTAACCCAACAAAACTCCTTAATTCTGACACATTAGTAGGTCTTCCAATTCTTCACTATCCCAATCTTAGATTGATCCACCATCACTCCATCCTTAGAAACCACGTGCCCCAAGAAGGACACTGAATCTAGCCAAAACTCACACTTGGAGAATTTGGCATAAAGCTTCTTCTTCCTCAAAAACTCTAACACCATTCTCAAATGCTCCTCATGTTCCTTCTTGCTCTTTCAGTATATCAGTATATCATCAATAAATACGATCACAAAGAGATCCAGATATGGCTTGAAAATCCCGTTCATCAAGCTCATGAACGCTGCAGGGGCATTCGTAAGACCAAAAGACATTACCACAAATTCGTAATGCCCATACCTAGTTCGAAAAGCAGTTTTTGGCACATCCGTTGCCCGTATTTTCAATTGATGGTAACCGGATCTCAAGTCAATCTTAGAGAAGACACAAGCACCTTGTAACTGATCGAACAAGTCATCAATGCAAGGAATGGGATACTTGTTCTTAATAGTCACCTTATTCAGTTGTCTGTAGTCTATGCACATCCAAAAGCTCCCATCCTTCTTCTTCACAAACAACACCGGAGCACCCCAAGGAGATGCACTTGGTCTAATGAAGCCTTTGCTCAACAACTCTTGAAGTTGGGCTTTTAACTCTCTTAACTCCGCGGGAGCCATTCTATAAGGGGGTATACAAAATGGGGCGAGTATCTGGTTCCAGATCAATGCAGAAATAAATATCTCTATCCGGTGGCATACCAGGAAGGTCTGCAGGGAACACGTTCAGAAACTCACGGACTACCGAAACCGACTCAAATGGAGGTGCTTGAGTAGTGTCATCCTTGAGATGTGCCAAGAAAGCTAAACACCCCTTACTAATCATTCTCTTAGCACGAAGAAAGGAGATGATACGAACCGGAGTGGAAGTGTAGTCGCCCTACCACACTAACGGATCTGTCCCAGGCTTGGCTAACGTCACAGTTTTAGCATTACAATCCAAGATCGCAAAATTCGGTGAAAGCCAAGTCATACCCATAATTATATCAAAATTGACCATTTCCAAGATAACCAAGTCTACATAAGTATTGCTCCCCGCAAAAGTCACCAAACAAGACCTATATACTTTTTCAACTATCACAGACTCACCCGCCGGAGTAGAAACACGAATAGGTATGTCAAGCAATTCACAATGTAAATTAAGACCAGTAGCAAATGAGGAAGATACATATGAAAACGTGGAGCCAGGGTCAAATAATACAGAAGCCATGCAATCACAAACCAAAAGATTACCTGTGATAACAGCTCAGACGCCTCCGCTTTAGATCTCCCAGGGAAAGGGTAACAATGGGCCCTATCACCAGTCTGCCCGTTGCCCCTACCATGTTGTGCCATAGTAGCTCCAGTTTGCCCATCACCTCGGCCATTTTGGTGACCACCATTACCTCGACCACCACGTCCTCCAGAAAAATGGCCTCTACCATGACCACCTCTACCTCTGACTATGGGGGGTCTGTAACTCTGTTTTGGACAATACCTCTTAATGTGCCCAGTCTCCCCACATCCATAACACTCTCTGGATTCGAGCATAGGACTCTTAGAGAAGTGTTGACCGGTCTGAGGTTGACCCCCAACTACAGTCTGTAGTGAAGACTGAATTGGTCGGACTGAGTAACCTCCAGAACCCTGTCCTCTAGTGTAAGAACCATTGAACTCACCTCCCTTTCGAAACCTTTTTGATGTCGATGTCGTGGTGAAGTCATCTGGCTTCACTCCTTCCACCTCTACCACAAAGTCTACCACTTCTTGGAGGGATTTTGCCGTAGCCGCTACCTGTAAGGCTGAAATCCGCAATTCTGACCTCAACCCCTTCACAAAACGGCGAATCCGTTCTAGTGGACTGAAACAAAGTTGGGTGGCATACCTGGATAATGCACGAAACTTAGCCTCATATGCAGTAACCGACATCCTACCTTGCTCTAGGCTCAAGAACTCATCCCTTTTCCTATCCCTCAAAGTCCGGGGGATATACTTTTCCATAAACAAGCTAGAGAATGATGCCCAAGTCATAGGTGGTGCCTCTGTTGGTTGACACTCAACATGTGACCGCCACCACATTTTGGCGTTCCCTTGAAACTAATAACTCACGAACTCGACACCAAACCGTTCTACTATACCCATCTTGTGTAGTAGCTCATGACAATCCACCAGAAAATCGTAAGCATCCTCAGATTCTGCACCCTTGAAGACTGGAGGTTTCAATTTCAAGAACTTACTGAAAAGTTCATGCTGATAATTTGTCATTATAGGCCCTGTAGTCAGACGAGGAAACGTGCCTATTTCCAATGTGGCATCCATGCGGGGAGCCACAGTAGCCGCATGTTGTACCTCCGGAACCTGAGGTGTTGGTGCAGAAAACACTGGAGGTGTTTGGCCCTGATCAGACAAACAACTAAGATAGGCCAGAACCTGATTAATCATCTCTGGGTAGGTTGGGGTGGTAATTCCTCATTTTGCACTTGTTCAGTCTCCCCTTCCTCACCCTCTCTTATCACTTCCTCAGTCGGTGGAGGAGTCAGCGCCCTAGTACCAGATGGGCTAGGTGCTTGTCCTCTCCCTCTAGACGACATCCTCCCACGACCTCTTCCACGGCCTCTTGTCACGGATCCTCCTCGAGCTACAGCCCCAGTGGCTGGCTCAGACGTTTCTTGTCTTGCCGTTGTCGCTGCTGGCGCGGTCGTTGCTCTAGTTCTAACCATCTGCGAAATAGAGTGAAGATGGTTAGATACCAATTTGTATCACCTATATACCAATTGGACTCAAGTAGTAGCACGAAAGAAAGAATGAAAGAATGAATTTTCCTAATGTCTTATAGCCTGTCAAAGAAAAGTAAAGGCGTCCCCCTACCGTTCCTTAAGACTCTACAAGACTCGTTCTTGTGTGATGAGACCAACGAACCTAATGCTCTGATACCAAGTTTTTCACGACCCAAAACCGAGCCGCGACTGGCACCCACACTTAACCTATTATGTGAGCGAACCAACCAATCTAAACCCAAACATATTGAACAAAATACAATGCGGAAGACTTAAACTCATTATATAAATCAAACAAAATAACTTCTAAAATTTATAACTCATTATCCCCAAAATCTGGAAGTCATCATCACAAGAACATCTATGATCAAATTACTAAGCTAAGAGTATTCTAAGAAGCTAAATAAAAAAAAGCTAGTCCGTGCCGGAAGTTCAAGGCATCAAGACATGAAGTGGAAGATCCAGTCCAAGCTAGAAGCATTAGCTCACCCTGAAATCTGGCTTTATGAAGACTGGCTAGAGTTGCGGTTGAGTTGAAGATGACGGAACGTTTGCTGCACTCCACAAATAACAAAGAAAGAAACAGAAAAGTAGGGGTCAGTACAAAACACGGGTACTGAGTAAGTATCATCGGCCAACTCAAAATAGAAAACAGTATATATCAGGTAATATCATAAATCGACTACAATACTAAACATGTAGCAACAACAAGTACTATAATCATCAATAAGTACCACCAAGTTCATCCATGAGGACTCAAGCCTCAATGCCATACTCATTTGGGAATTAGGTTCATTATGTTGAGTATATTAACATCTTTCAAGATTCATTATCTTTCTTTCTCTTGTGTCGGTACGTGACACTCCGATCCATATTCTATCCTGGTGTCGGAACGTGACACTCTGATCCATATTCTATCCTGGTGCCGGAACGTGACACTCCGATCCATATACTATCATGGTGTCGGAACGTGACACTCCGATCCTCATTCTATCCTGGTATTGGAACGTGGCACCCGATCCATATACTATCGTGGTGTCGGAACGTGACACTCCGATCCTCATTCTATCCTGGTACCGGAACGTGGCACCCGATCCATATACTATCCTGGTGTCGGAACGTGACACTCCGATCCTCATTCTATCCTGGTACCGGAACGGGGCACCCGATCCTCTATTTCTATCCTGGTACCGGAACGTGGCACCCGATCCCCTAATTCATCAAGCCTTCTTTTATACTAAGGCATCATCAATCTCATTATATAATTTATCAAGCCTTCTTTTACCTCTTTTATCCCCCAAGAAACTGAGTTATTAAGGTTAACCCACGAAATTTGTAATTATAGCAGGAATAGCCCAAAATGCCCCTTTAAAACTTAACTAGAAATCTGACTCCGACTGGGATTACGCAACTTGTGACGGCCCATCGTGCCTGTGACGGTCCGTCACGCAGGTCGGCGCAAAGAACAGAGACTCAATTTTCACTAAAGAGTCTGTGACGGTCCGTCACGCCTGTGACGGTCCGTCACGCCTGTGACGGTCCATCCTGCACTTCCGTCACGACGTTCAGAGAATCGTTCCCTGTACCAAATTCTCAAGAGTTGAAGTGTTTTGAAATAGGGGATCACGACGGTTCGTCGTGCCTGTGACGGTCCGTCCTGCAGGTCCGTCACAGAGTTCAGAGAGTCGATTTCAGTACTCAGATTTCAGAATTCCTAAGTGTTTTGGAATGAGACACCCTCGACGATCCGTCGTGCCCATGACGGTCCGTCGTGGTGTCCGTCGTCTCAGCCAGTTTATCCAGAAATAAAATCTGCTGCTCAAAACGACCAAACAGGTCGTTACAGCTAGTAATAATATCACGTCAAGTGTTTAGTGAATGTTTCGTTTATGCCAATAAATTGGCTAATAATATTATTTCCAAAATGTGATAAAGAGTTAACCAATGAATAAATCATACAAATCTTATATGGCCAATGTAAATTATGATGTTTCTTTTAAGGCCAAATACATGTTAAGGATTGACTTGACAAGTTGTAACTCAATGAACACATAAACTAGGGTATGCCAATGATTAGGACAAGTCCAAACATAGACTATATAAATGATATTTTGAACATAGTAGGACTTTGATTAATTCATTATAACATTTATAAAGAATGGTAAAAGAGGACCAAATAACATTGAAAAAGATAAGGTGAGTAATGAAAGAACTAAAAGCTTATGAGTCATGACTTTGACCTCGAATTGTGTGTTAAAGGAAGTGAGACTAGTCTCACTTGCACCTAAACAATTATGTTAAAGATACTCACATACGAGGGTGCTAGAAATCGTAAGACAAGTCTCATTCACACCATAATGATAGTGTATGTTTTTAGTTCACAATCATCAAGCATAGAGAGGGATGACAAGTCATCCATTGAGCTAAGCATACCATATACTAGAAGCAAGCTTCCATAACGTATGAGTCAACTCTAAAAGTTGTAAATTATGATAAATTGATCTAATAAACGATAGACTAGTAATTATCTTATGCAAGCACATGAAAGCCTCATGAGATGAGGCTACCACCAAGGTTGATAAGTATGTCCAAATTCTCCTAGTATTTGAACAATATCGCCAGCATAAGCTACTAGCTAGTTGATCCACCTAAGAAAGCTAGGAAGTATTCGGTTTCACTTTTTCCAGTGAACCACCTCTTTTCAGTGTGGGGAAGACACAAGATTTCATGTTAGCTCACATGATCTATGTTGTTTAAATGCTACATATTTCATTAAGAAAGAATGAAAGAAAGAAAGAAAGAACTAGGAAGATTAGGGGTGTTCCGATAGGATGACCAAAGGGTGAGGTTAGACTAAGTAATGAAGTAACATTCTTAGTCATTGCACAGAAAAATCCCAATGGAAGTCTTAAAAAAATATCCTAAGTTAACCTACCATGGTCAAAGTGAACATGAGATCAAATAAGAAGAAGTAAGTTCAAAGACAACTAAGTAAGCAAAAGCATAAGTATATCAAATCATCAGTGTTTGATAAGAATTAAGTCTTAACAATTATTGTATTATGCCAATAAAGGGAGCAAAACAAAATGACTCATCAATTGAAGCATGAATATATGCCCCAACATCTTCATATTATGCAAATGATCAAATAATGGGCATAGACCAAATAGGTTGGATTATAAAAACTTCATGCCCAATTTAACAAGAAAGGAAATAATAACTTGTGAGTACGGTAGCCAAATCACCTCCTTAGTCTTTTGGATTACTTACTTGATTCATTGTAGAAATGGGTTGGATTATAAAAACTTCATGCCCAATTTAACAAGAAAGGAAATAATAACTTGTGAGTACGGTAGCCAAATCACCTCCTTAGTCTTTTGGATTACTTACTTGATTCATTTTAGTTTTGATAAGGTCTTCTTGCTGAATTTTTTTGACGTCCGTTTATCTACTTCTCTTATTTTACTTGTGAAATGGAGATGGGGAGCATGAAAGTTTTTAAAGATAGGGTCCAGACCTTGAAAGGTTTCCTACATATCTCACGAGGAGAATGAAGGACCAACGTAGTTTGGGTACAAAAAAATACTTGTGTTTATTAATTTTAGATGATCAAAGGGGAACTGAAATCAACCAAAAGCATCAAAAGATAAAGGTGGTTCCATCTGAACCCTTCTTCTCCTCAACGTCGAATTCAGCCACGGGAAAAAACTAGACTTGAATCTTCCCTATGCTGATGATATGTTCCATGTCGTGGAAGAATGCAAGACATTTTTCAGAACTTCTTTTCTATTTGCAGAAAATGCCAAATAGTGAGAATCGAAAGATATTGAAGAATCCACATACTGTTGTCAAGAAAAGCATTGTTTTAGTTCACAATGATTTCGTATGAACTCTTGCATAGAATTGAATAAAAATTTGTCACATTTTTAAAAAAAGTTTGATATCCACTTTTAATTTCTACAGGAAAAAGAGAGGAAAACTAGTGATATTCCATCAGCTAAGGAATTTTTTGTGGTTACAAGAAAAAGAAAGCTCAATCAATCATACAAGGATACATACGAAGATACAACTAGTAAAAATTGCGATATTTTGATCTAAATTTCATTTTGATTTATTTAAATTTGTTTTTTTCATATTTACCCTTTATGTGTGTAGTTGAATTCTTTTGTTTTTTAATAATAAAACTGCATTATAGGATAAGATGGAGAATATTGAAATGCAACAAAAAGAAGATGGAAATAAGACAATTAATGCATTTTCTTCTGTCATGGGATCAGAACATCCAGGACGTTTGAGATTATATGGAAGAGGGGTTAAAAATGTGCTTTTAAAGGGAAAGTGGTACATTTTGAAGCCTTATCAAATTAAACAAATGAACTCGTGAAAAAGATAGCAGAGAGAATGATGAAAATGGAGGAAAAAACTGAGGAACAGAAAGAACAAGCTGACCAACAAAAGACCACGATGCAACAAGAAATTGTAGCATAACAAAACATTAGTATTCAGGATACCAATTGATGCTAATGTTCTAGCAACATTACTTGATGTTTCGTCAACACAAAAAATTAAAATTCGATCAGTCCACTTTTTATCTACCTCCAGCAACAATCAAGGTCAGAATCCCCTTCCTTTTCCATTTTCTTCTACTATTGGTTTTGAAGTTTCTTGTTTGGTTCATCTTCATCTTTGGATTGTTATGTTAATCTGCTTCTACTTCTTTTTCTTGTGTTACTACTCGTGCAATCTTCTTGTATTATTGTTGGTGAAACTGCAATGATCCTTTTACTTTTATCGAAGTCGATACTATCAAGATTACTGTTATTGTTGTTTGCATAGTGTAAGTGTTATTGATTTTTAGAATCTGAGATCATCATTTTCCTCTGTGATTCATCATGGGTTTCTGATCTATATGTTCTTGTTGTATTTACTCTTGATGTAGCTCCTATTTCTTGCTTTGTCTATGGTGTTTAACTGTTATATTTTGATCAACAAATATCATCTTTATGATTGTAAAATCTTTGTAGTTCTGATTCTGAGGATTGTAATTTGTGATTTATTGGAATTCAATGTCTTCCATCCTTTGGTGGAGAGACTTCGAAAACTACGGTAGTAGATTGAGTTTTATTGTTCAATTGCAATGCTTGTAATGTAGTAAGCTAACCGATTTGTTTCTGACTTAGTTGTTTCTGATCAGCTTCTTCACACGCTACTAATTCTTGTATGTGTTTACTGGCTGCTAAAAATTGTCCTCATATGGTTACACTTTTATAGCTATATTTTCGAGTTATTTCTTGATAGGTATGGCTCCTCCTCATGAACAGTTAGAGCTTCTACCTCTATGTTAGAGTCTTGATTTCATGGGAGTTATTTTCATCATGGACAGAAATAGAAAAAAATAGGAATTGTGTGTCTTCTTTACCTTTTTGTTTTTTAACTTCCTCTTTCCTAATAGTTGACCGATTTTGAAATTGTTGATGAAAAAAATGATGAACAAAGAAGGGATGAAAGCAGTGAATACATTACTTAAAAACAATTGGTTTCTAGAAACATTCTAGCACTATTTTACTCTTCGGCTTAATTTTTTGAAAGTAAATGAATGGTAACTCTTGAACATTGTAGCACTATTTTTACTTTTTATCCTAATTTAGTGAAGTTGAATGAATGTGAACTCTTAAACATTCTAGGACTATTTTTATGTTTAGGCTTAATTTTTGTGAATATCAATGTATGTCAACTCTTGAATTATAAATCAAAATCATAAATTTTTATCTATAATATATGAATGCTACAAGTTGATGTATATATTGATTAATATGTTCTATCATTGTATTATAGTTTATTTTAAAAATGGCTACAATAGCTCTGCATTAAAAAGTTCTATTTCAATCTCTTAATAACATTGTTGCAATAGTTAAGAAGAATTGTTTTAATAGCTTAGGTCGAGTTGTATAATAAATTTGTTGTGATAGGTCGTTTGCAACAATTAGCAACTGTTACAGAAACTGCAGAAAAGTATTGTCCTAGACTAAAAAATAATTGTTGCTATAGATAGTGTGTTGCAACAGTTCATAATTGTTGCTATAAAACCTTTTGCAACGGTTCGCAACTGTTGCAAAAGACGTAGAAAAGTTTCATCCTAAACTAAAAAATAATAGTTGATTTAGATAGGGTGTGCCAACGGTTATAAAATCTTTTGCAACGGTTTGGCAACTGTTGCAACATCTATAGAAAAGTGTCGTCCTAGACTAAAGAATAATGTTGCTATAGATGGTCTGTGGCAACGACTTTTAATTGTTGCTAGTAAATTGTTACTATAGATGTATAACAACATCCTTATATGCAACACACCAGTTTCCATTTCCTTAACTCAATTGCAACACTCTTTGAGTTTGGGGAAATAATTATTCTTATGTTGCAACATGCATGTTTTCTAGTAGTGAATATTTTTTAATATAAGTACTTTTTCAAAATAAACTTTTGAGGATTCATAAGTCATCTTTTGTTAATTACTTTTGAATATAACTTATTAATATTAAAGCAAACAATTCATAGTCGATCAATTTTTTTGATTTCCCTAAAAAAAATCTTTTACATATTGAAACAATTTAATTCTACTGTGCATAAAATATTTAACTACCTAGTTCTTTATTCCAAGCAATTTTGGCATTTTAGTAAAAAAAATAAATTAAATTATTCACACCATAAAAAAAAACACAAAAAATGAAGGAGGTTATGAAAAAGAATTCTTCATTTTCGTGGTGAACACAGTCTATAAAGCGTGTGAATAGACATAGTAATGATAAGTCCCTGTATGGCAAATGAAAATATTTTTTACAACACCTCCAAAGTTTTGATTAGAAAATTCCAAATCCAATAGACTATAATTTAGAACTCTATCTGAACACATTATTTTCACAGCTGAAAACTCGCTGGAAAACACCATTCGAGAAAAAAATTTAGATTTTTTTTGAAATAGAGACGATTATGATACTTGGAAAATTATACAAATGTTTTAAGAAAATTCAATCTTGTCAGGCACTTTTAATTACATTACAACAATGACACTTATACTTGAAATTTACTATTATTAATTTTTTTTTCATTTACAAGTTTGAAACTAACTGAAAGTAGGCAAGCAATAAACAAATAAGGAAACAATTGGATTCTTCCCTACAAACAAACAAAAAACAAATGAAACAACACTGAACTTAACAGGACAAGGAGGAGAAGTGACCACAAAAAACAAGAACAAATTTAAAATCAAAAACTAAGTTATCACTATAACAGCAAAACGAATACTCAAAGACTTCGAGAGGATGCGCACAAATAAATTATCCTCAAAATTGAACATGAACCAAATCTGTAAACAACTTTCTCTAAAGAACACAACTTCGACTATCTCATCAAATAAGGAAAAAGGGACAACGAACTAACCAATCTATAAACAAAGAGATTATTCTAAGAAATAAACATTATGTCATTCTAAGCAACTTAAAATTCAAACTATTTTAGAAAAGGGTAAAACATATGTTAGATACTACACTTGGTTTTACATGCTTCAAATAACTAGAAACTTATACAGAGCACAACTCAAATCGAAATATCTACCAAAAACTAAATAACTAAAAGTAATTGGGAGTGACATAACTATTTAGGATAAGCGACTAGGACAGTAGTAAGTAGGCGTCGACCTTCACCAAAGGAGAACTTGCGCATGAACAGTAAGCATAGGATTCGAACGAAAGATCGAACTTAAACACCAAAGTACTATCTCTTCTATCCACAAGGTAAATTTTACGTGTGTACTAAATATTCCTCTCAAGCTTTCTCTTCCTTAGTGAAAATTTCCAAATAAAACTCCCATGATTTTCTAGTAATATCCATAAAAAAAAAAAAGGCAAACAAAAAAACCCCCCTTTACATTGAATGCGAAGAGAGTATATATAGGGAAACTTCTAGGATTTTTGGATCTTTTTTAACTGGGGAAGGGGGGAAATTTTGACGAGAAAGGGCCCATGAATTTAAAAATTCAAAAACTTTCACCAATTTTGGATGAGCAACTTTTTTAAAATTTTTTGACCTTATTCCAGAAAGGGAAAGGGGTTGGATGGATGAGATTCATCTCCATTGTCCTTGTGGGCCACGCGGCACCATCTCGTGGTCACAAGTTCGAGAAGACGCGGTGACTTAGGCTTTTGCCGCTTTTCTTGGAAATCTTGTACGAGTAGCAAGAAAAGGAAAAAGGGAAATGCGCCATAGGTGTTGAGAATGTATTCATCACGCACTCATCACTTCAAGTTAATTGAAAATGTTTATGGGGTTTTCTCTTGGGAATTGTTTCTCTTGCGCTTGGCTCCGTGTTCTGCTTGGCGTTTTGGGACTATCAGGATCTTTGTGAGGGTGAAAAGGGTGGGTCAGGTTAGAGGATATTGGGTTACAATTTTGGGCATGTTTTTGGGCCAATCTTGGACTAGAAAAAAAGGGGTAATGTGCTTCTGCAAAAAAAAGGCCCATATTTGGGTCTTTTTTATAGATAAATAAGATATTTAAAGTAGCCAACTTGAAATTAATTGGTTAAAATTCAAATAGGCGGACTAATATAATTAAATTATGAGCTTCTTTATATTAATGAAACAAAATAATTAACTTAGGTATAAAATAATTGATTCAAATATGAACTAATTTCTTTAGAGTTCAAAATTATAATTCAAGCCAAAACTAAATTAACATAAATGCTTATCTAAACAATGTAGAAATTTTGCGATATCATTTTCAAACATTTGTGGAATATAATAACTACGTACATATATAATTATACTAAACATATCAAAATGCTTAAACTCTACGGAAATGATTAAAACAAGATTCAAGCTATTTCATTATTATAAAGCCAATTGTTCTATATCCTTTGAAAATTAAGGATCTCGCAATTGAATTATTATAAGTGTCAAAAATTGTGTATCAACAGATAAAACTTGTGAAAGGATTTTATATAGATGTTCAACTAGAGTGTGATTATATGCTTTTTTTATGGTTTTGTCTTGGTAATGAGTACGGTTAAATTTTTAGCAAAACGATATAATAAGGTAGATGGAGAAGCGATCAATGATAAGCTAAGATACGTGAATTCATAAAAAGCTTCAAGGTATGCCTTAATGTTGATACATAAAGAAAATGGGTACACATTTGGATTAAAGATTATGGGTTTTCATTGTGAGTTTAGGTTTGTGGTAGTGTGTTTGTCAAGGTGTTGATAGCTAAGGTAAGATATGATCGATCACATTGAGTATGAATCACTTGGTAGCACTTAAAAATAATTTGAGTAGTAAATTTTGTTACTTTTGATTGTCATACTTAAGGGGGGTTTTACGTAATGTTTTTATTCAGAGGATAAGGTAAAAAAAAGTATCATGAATTATTGGTAAAAGGATAAGATAGGTACACAAGTAAACAAAAGGAAAAAGAGTATGGTGTATTGAAGGGTTAAGATATTTAGAATTTTATGTCATGGAAATGTTTTTTTTTTAAAATGAAGGAATACAACCTCTCGTATAAGCCAGTAATTTGTAGCTAAAGGATGTATTGATTTTTGCATATGAATTCAGATATGACTATGAGATGTGAACTAGTTTGGTACAGACTTACTAAGAATTTATCATCGACTTTTCTAAAGACTGAGTTTTTGTTTGGGTGACAATCAATGATGTGTGGTAGATTCTATGTGGTTATGTCAAGCTAAAATTTTTAAATTATGATGGGTAACTTTTTGATGATCAATGATGTGGACCTACAGTTTTATAAAATTAATGACGATTTGATGGGAGTGAAACTACTTTGTTTATTAGATATAACAAAAAATTATGATGTGCTACATAGGCATATGATTGAGAGTAGAGGTTATCAGCTCATAGTCTACCATATTATTAAAGTGACAAAGAATTTCTCTATGTTTTAACATGAAGTATCTGATAGGTTGTAAGAATTGAAACTTGGTATATGAAAGATTTTGTGGGGTTGAATTTGGGTGTGATTTAATAGTTTATCTCGATAATAAGGTACTATCAAATTTTAAGTTTGTGCTATAATCTTTATGTAGGAATCATAGTTATCATTAATACTTATTTTGAAAGAGAGAGAGCCATATTTTGAAAAGTTTAGAGTAATAATATGTTTGTTAATACACTTTGATACTAGTGACAGTTTGAGAGTAAGGTGAATGAATGGTGAGGTTATGATGTTCTGTTAGTATTAAAAATGTTTATATTATTGTTGTATTGTGAGAAATATGTGGGGTTTGATGTATCTAGTATTTGTGATATTGTATTGGGTGTTAGACTTGTTAATTGTTGGTAGATAAACATTGAGAGATGGAGTCATTATATAAGCACTATTAAGGAGTATCTTGTGTTATTCAACCTTGATTTCGTATATTATTATGTGACCACCTTCTTTATATTGAACATTATTTTGAGTATTGATTCATAAATTATGGGTTTCACTTCAGGTTGAGTTAATGGGTTAGTATATGGCTTGATAATCACTCTTATTGGTAGATCAGTAAAATTTTGATTCTAAAGTTCAGTTCTTTGTTGTTGATCTTGTCGGAATGGTCCCATATATGAGGTTATTACCCGGAGAGATGAATACGCCTTTGAAAAAATCATACATCGGCCTTTTGATCGTGTTGGTTATGCTTCCTTACTGTTTATTATGTTCGAGGATGAACATGATATTTAGTGGAGGATAATGTTATGACCCGAAAGATCATTTTTGGAAATACTGATGATTCATTTAACTTGAGTTCATTAATTAATGGATAATTGAATATAATTGACTTAATTGATAGTTAATTGGCTAAAATAATTACTTATTTAAGATACTACAAGATTTTACTCATACCTATAACAATAAGATTATAGGGTTTAGTATAGATTAATACCCGTACAAGCATAGGCTAAAATTCTTCAAGAGGAGATAACTATAATAATTGACGAGAATAGTTTCGGCAACAACCAAAAGACAACCGATTGTATTAGAGAATTTAACCTTGCCCCAGTCCTTGTATTCGGAATATTATTAGAATACTAAGAATTGAATTGCTTAAATTTTAGAATTTTTCCAATATGGTAGAATTATTTCAATTACACGAAAAGGTTTAATTTATATTTGGTATGGATATAGAAGTTAGAAGTTATGTTGTTATACTATTACTATAATGTTGTGCGGTACTGGAAAAGAACGTAAGAAAAAACATTTAGGGTGTGTTTGGTATGAAGGAAAATAATTTCTAAAAAATGTTTTCCAATTTTCTCATGTTTGGTTGGGACAAAAGTCTTCGAAAATATTTTCCAAATCAACTCATTTTCCTCAAAATTAAGGAAAATGATTTCCCTTAAAAAATTAAGGAAAACATTTTGCAAAAAATTTTCATTTTCAAAATTTTATTTTTAACCAGATCTCTAACCCCCACCCCACCCACCACTTGCCAGCCTCCAACACCCACCCCTCTCCAAAAAATATGAGTTTGTTGTTAAAAGTATTTTTATTTTAAAACCTACCTCCCTCCCTCATCCCTCTACCCACCCCCTACCATCCCCCCTAACTCCAAAAAAAAATAATTTTATTTTTAAAAATATTTTCAACTTCAAAAATTAGCTTTTCACCTACCTCATGCCCCCAGCCCCCTACCCACCCCCAACCAGCCCCCCTACCCCAAGTTCGAAAAAAGTTAATTTTATTTTTAAAAAATATTTTCAACTTCAAAAATTAGTTTTTCATATACAGCCTTACCCCAGGCAAACCCCCCTTACCCACCACCTACAAACACTATCCCCCCCACCCCACCCCACCCCACCCCTTAAAAAAAAGAAAATTTTGTTTTTAAATACAGATTTTCAACTTCAAATTTTTAGTTTTTCACCTACCGCTATACCCCCTACCCCCCATACAAACACACTCTCCCACCCCCACTACCCACCCTCAAAAATGTTAAATCTAAAAAATATTTTCAATTTCATAATCTACTCTAGTAAAAATAAAATATTATTCTCAAAAAACATTTTTCATTCACAAATCAAACAGTAAATCATTTCTGGAAAATGTTTTCCACTTATTAACAAAACATGAGAATATAAGTCCAAAATCTACTTGTTTTCAGGAAAATATTTCCCATGGAAAACATTTTCCTTGTTACCAAACACACCCGTAAGGTTTCTTTGTTTTTAAAATTTAGTATATATGGAAGAGTTGATTGGAGGCTAGGCTTTGAATGCATATTATTGAGTAATGATTGTGAAAAAGTTCATAAAGGTTCGTACTCTAAGCTATGAGGACTCACCACCTCTTCTCTTGTCGAGAGCCTTGGAAAGTATACCTTTCAATAAACTATATCTCAAGATCCTTATATAAGAGCCTTAATCCCACCTTGAACCCTTGATGAATTCGTCGTAAGCTAGTGTCCCACACTTCTTTTCTTTTTCTATGGTGTTCTTGAGAGTTCTAATTTGAGAGAGAGGTGTTATTTAAAGTCTAGGGTGTAATTTGATTTCTTAATGTTACATACTTATAAAATACCTAAAATTACATAACCTAACCGCCCATGAAATTATTTGAATGTTTAAGGAATTTACAACATTGCCCCTTCATTGGCCGAAAGTTTGAAGGAAAACTGTAGACCCATCGACGAGGGCCACCTATGGGGCATCGAACAGATGACCAATCGTACTGGAAACCATCGTTCTAGTAAAAGACACTTCAATTTGGGCTTAAGATCAATAAGCTAAGTCTCAACCAACACACCTCATCGACTGGGCATCGATGGTCCTACGGTGTAACAACCATAAAAATGACAATGCTAAGTAATGTCTACCGTATCTCAAATGCCTAGATTAGACCGGGTTCACACGGATTGATGCGCATAGGACCAGACCTCTGAACCTCGGCAACAGCAAAGCAACTAACTTGGTGAGTTAGTAAAGCTAGGAAAGGTTGGGTCCATCCATGTAGGCCACCCGAATATGAAGATTTACCCGGATTAGTTTTTATTGGACTTAAAAAGGGGAAATCTTATGTTTGGAGGGTCTAGGGGTAAAATGGTCTTTTCCTAGCTAAGGTTAGTATTGTAATTATCCTCAATACTTAATTAATTATTTAATTAATATGGTGGAGGGTAAATTCAAGTAGAGGTTGCCGAATTTTACCCTTTATGAAAAATCTAGCTCCACTCGTGTTTGATCATTGGTGGAAGCAAGGATTAAATTGATTTAATTTTTTTATGTAAATTATTTGAATTAACTAATATTTAAAAATCTAATTTATGTATGGGAAAAATCAGAATTTTTAAATTTTTTTAATGAAGTTAATAAATAATTAGGAGCCCTAGTTTGACTTAGTCTCCACCTAACTCTCCTAATCCTAATCCTCTTATTCTCACGTCTCGCAGTCTCATTCTCACTTTTAATATCAGTAAAATAACTGAAAATAATAATTCTTCACTCTTAAAGAACTTACAAACAAAAAACTCAAACGAAAAGCTAAGCTAAACACGAAAATCAACAACATTATTCTCGACATATTGTGTTTGTGATTTTGGTGGTGAGGCAATGGTGTCGTATTAATTTGCAACGTTGAAACAAGTGTTGAACGACATTAATGTATGGGTTTCTCTCCTAGACTCCTTTCTCCAAGAGAACTTAAATGAATTTTGAAATTTGGGTTGTTACCGTTATTGTCGAACTCCTGTCCCTAGTATCCTTCTGATTTCAATTTGAAATATGTTAGAGATCGTGTTGTTGGTATGTTTTCTGGTAGTTTAAGTATGAAGTGTGATTATCGTTATAATTTGTTCATGATTATGTATTTGGAATTGTAAGCATGTTAATATATTTCAACCGAAAGTATGTAAAAGGTGATGTTTGCTCAAATGTTTGTGTAAATCATGATATGCAGAAGTGGGGTAATGTTGCTGGATTTAATGGTAATTCCTGGCTGAATATTACCATGAAAAAGTTATACTTGAAGATTCGTCATGAAACGTCCTAAGATCTTATAAACAAATCATGATAAGAAGAAGCAGAAAATAGTGAACAAATTTCCAGCATTTGGTAGGTTGGGTTCGGCCAATCAAAGTTGTATAAAATCCAATGAAAAAATGAATGTAAAATAAGTGAAATCATTAAAGATTAATCCCAACACATCATTACATGAAAGCTACAAAATATTAACAAATTCGAGGAGACTAAATTTCCATTTTGCTGGAAATTGTAGTCTCCGCCAACTTTTAAAAAATGAGCTTCGTTTAATTTTTTTAAAAAACATTAGGTCATTGGGGATTGAACCCATGACCTCACTAAATGAAAATTTCATAAAAGTTTCTTGATAAAAATTCAAGGAAATTAGATGTGATGAGTGGGGATTGAACCCAGAACTTGAATGGATAGAGAGTTAGGAGAAAAATAAAGCAGAAAATAAATGGGGAGAGTGGGGATTTAACCCACAACCTCTTGGATAGCTGAGAAATTTAAGAGATAAATTAAAAGAAAAATAATGAGCTTGTGGGGGATTGAACCCTCAACCTCCTTGACTTAAACAAAAAAGGAGAGGAGAAAATGAAGGGAAATATTATGATGTTGAAGGGGGTCGATGTAGGGTCCCCCAAATCTGAAAAATGCAATTATCAAGTTTAAATAAGATTAAGTGTTGTCCAAGGTATTCGAAATAGGGTTCCCTTACTCAATTTTGTATTAACACATAAGTCATACGTAAGTATATTTTTAATGAATGCTGCCTCTAAAGATCGAAATCAATATGTTGGCATATCTACAAGATGCATAAGTCTTGTATCACCTTATCTTGGGTCAACATGAATCACTTAGACAAACTATGAATGAAGCCTCATGGCTTGTATGTCTTACTCATAAGTATAGCATACATTTAAAAGTAAATGACCCTAAGATGTATGTGATAAAATGATATAACCCTAGAAAGATTAAGTAAGAGAGTGAAACACACTAAATGGCCAAGTGGATTGGCATATGATGAATAAACATTCACGTGAAGGGGTGAGTAATCATGAAAAGCAAATGTGTTAAAGTTAATGAATGAGGTGACAATATGATAATAGGCTAGTGTGAAAGATGAGAGCAATCTCAAATGAGCCTAAGTAAATGTTACCAAAACATACTCACCAATGAGAGTGTAAAGTTAACGAAGAGACCAGTCTCTATAAACACTCTAATGAAAATATAGAAGGTCATGCACACTTAACACTAATGATGAGATAAGAAATCATCTAATGAGCTATGATGTCTTTATTCTAGAATCCAGCTTCCATGATGTATGAGTTGAATGTAATGCAACTTTATACTGAGCACCGATGAGCTAGCTATGAGAGGTGCTGCCTTCCTTCGGGAATGGCAAAGGTTCACGTAACTCTCACGAGATTAGACTGTCCGGAATGCCGTGTATGGGTCTCCTGATATATCCTAGTCTTTGAACCTATATTGACAATATAGGGATCGATCAGGGTTCAATTACCTATATACGCTAGCATGTTTTTGTTAACTTTGGCTGGTGATTCCACCTCTTTTCGGTGTGGGGATTACACACTGGATTTCATGATGCTAACATGATCTATGTCGTTTAAGGTTAAAGTTCCGAAGGAAAAAATGAGGCCAGCCTCAATGAATGCACATAATAAAATGAACGATATAAAAGGTGTTAGGATAGGATAATCAAGTGGTGAGCTAGACTTAAGTAATACACTAGGTTATTCTTGTTCATGGCATAGCGAACCCAATAAGAGTATTAAACTACATCCTAGGTATGACTCGTGGCTGCACTATTATATAAAAGAATGAAAATAAAGTACGTATGGATGAATGAAGAACACTGTGTTTGTTAAAGAAGGCTCCCTAGTTGAGGTCCCATATGTTGATCCCTCATTTTTTGAAGTCCTAATTTCAAGTCCATGATTCCAAGGTCTCATGGCATATGAAAGAATGATATGAACTGTGTTATATGATATGTGTAATACGTTATGTGGTGCTTGCAAAATGATAAATATAATAATGCATGTTACTTTAATGGCATGAGTTTCCTAATCCAAAATTTGGAAAGTCCACTAACTTTCCTAGTCCAAATTTGGCAAGTCCACTTACATGACTTTCTTAATCAAAATTTGGCTAGTCCACTGACTTGACTTTCATAAATATTTTTGTTAGGAAAGAGGTATTCTTACTCATGCATTCCCTTGGAGTGTGCTTGCATATACCCATACTTAGTACGAGTGTTACAAATCCCATACAATATTTACTTTTAGGTACAGGCGCAGGTGGACGTTTGAGCTTATAGTAGGACATTGGAGCTATCCGGACATGGAGCATTCATCCAGATTTGGTAGGTCCTCATGATTTTGTGGACGCTTCCCATTATATTCTTGCTTAGATATAGGTTTGAGTTAGTGGAGTATGTTCTACTAGCATTTCTTTCTCATCTTATTTTAGACATTGTATTAGTGTCATTATAGCAAGTATACACTTAATGAAGTATGGAACTATTTCTATCATTTGATGATCTTAATATTAGATGGTTAATCGTGAATGTTTATTAGTTTAAGTAGAATGTCTTATATGAATGTTAAGTAACAAAAAATTTTAAATTTTTCGCTAAAATTAACATAAATGAAGTAACGATGATGTATGTAGGGTTGTTTGGGACCTTTGAGATGTCAACGACGTCAGTCTCTTCTGGGATCTAGACTCCGGTCATTACAATGTTTGTATAAGAGCGTTAGGTTAAATTTTAAGGGTAATATGTTCACATCAACCACATCAAGTATTTTCTAAGTCATGGTAGTGAAGTGCACCACTATCCTAAATTAGATACTGCATGATGCATAGGAAAAATTCACTTCTTCGATCGTATCGTGCCTTGTCTAATGTCTTATTTCTTGGTGTTAAGAGTGTATGTAACATCAACTCTTGAGATTCAGAAAGATGAATACTGATATACCGTGGTTTAACGATATTTTTAATGCTTTTTCCTTATGTTTAGTGTGTGTCCAAAAGATTTTTGTATTAATTTTTATGTAAGTTTCTCTTTATTTGCAGGGAATATGTCAAAAAGATGAATGTTGAGGTTTTTGAGCAAGAAATGCAGAAAAGTACCACCTACGGAGCTTGTGACGGTCTGTAGGTGGCATCGTAGTGAAGTTGTTGAAGCAAGATGGGGAAGTCTGACCAAGTGTGGGGTTATAGAGTGTGTGACATACCGTCATACCCATGGCGGTCCGTCTTGCTGGTTCATCATGAAGATCAGAGAAGTAGTCTATGTACCCAAATTTCAAGAGTTTAAGTGTTATGGAACGGAGACCATTGACGGACCGTTATGCCTGTGATTATTCGCCATACCTGCCGTCGAGGATAATGAATAGAGAAGCAGAAGAATTTGCAAAGTTTGGGAGGACAGAGTCCATGATGGCCCGTCGTGACCACGACGACCCGTTGCGAGGTCGGTCGACCCAGCCGCGTTTTAACAGATTTCCAGCAAATAGAGTCCTTTTTTATTTGGTTTTTGCTTTTTATAAATAGTTCAAAAAATCTCATTTTTGGTGTAAGACTCTTGGTGGTTAGACTATCTTATAGTTAGACTCTTGATTATTTATCTTCTTTTGTGGATTAGACTAGGTGATTATTATTACACTTTTGAAGAATCTTTAGTCTTCAATTAATTTTAGTAATTGATTGTTGGTGATTTTGATGATTAATCAAGTGAACTTCTAGATTTTATTTTTTCTCATTGAAGTAAGTGCATGAATTCTCATATTACGTATTTGAATATTGTGATTATGACTATGTGTAACTAAACTCCATAACAAGGGTTGTGGGAACCATAGGAGAATAATGAGGTAAAACCTAACTAGAATAACAATTCTAGAATAGTGTCTGACATGTTTGATAATTCTTTCGCTTAGAAGTCTTTTTAACGAATGACCAAAGTTAGAAATCGACTTAATGCTACTTGCCGGACCAAGGAGGTAGATAATAGGAAAAGTGTAATCAACATAGATTTAGTGTATTGATTAGTAAAAGGTAATAAATTAGTCAAATATCAAATACGATGCTTAATATGAGGTAAAGGTAAGGTTTAGTATAGCAACACACGTAGCCGGACCAAGGTGCGGAGTGAAATTTTCTAGATGTCGGACCAAGGATTTATAAATACATAACTTATCACTTTTAATGCAAGATACTAGGAAAGAATTGTTCTAGTTAGAATTATCAAGTTAGGAACCTGTGGGGAACACGTAAACCCTACTTACTTTTATTAACAGATTAAGGTCCAATATTTGAATCTGTTAGTTGTCTACTTTAATTTAGCTAGTTATTTTCATTCATTTAGAAATAACAAAAAACCTTTTATTGTCTTTTCTTACAAAGGAAAGAATTGACTAAAGAATAGTAATAATAGATTGAAGTTAAGTCTGAACTATTTTCCTTGTAGAAACGATCCCAACTTCATTATTTGGGTTCTTTAATTGATACGACCGCTTTACTTCTTATTTGAGAAGTAAATTTGAGCATATCAAATTTTGGCGCCGCTGCCGGGGAAAATAGCTTTGAGATTAACTTAAGCTTATTACAAAAGATTAGTCAATGTTTTCTTGACTTTACTTTGTTTCTTGTTTCTCTTGATTCTTGCAGACCTATGTTCCTTGTATGCCAAAATACATATAGAGAAAGATAATCCTTGTTTCCCTACGAACACGAATTAGAGCGTACGCTACACAACATGAATTGAAAGTTGGGTATTAATGATGATCCAAACCAGAACATCCTAGCTCCGGTTAATGTTCATGGTCAGTTGTTATACGATACTCCAAGTGAAATCGACAGAGGGGACAAAATCCCGCTACACGCCCCCAAGAATACTAAAGATGCTATGATAATATAGCAGACTCCGATGGGCCACTTGTCTTGCCCCCTCTAACACACGGCCACACGTTTGTGGTAACTACTAGCTTGATGCAAATACTCACTACCAGAGGTTTGTTTCAGGGCTACCTTCTGAGGATCCACATGCCCATATAGCTAAGGTAAGGGCAGTGTGTAAAATATGTGTAGAGAGACCAGACTTGGACTTGGATGTAATAGGGCTAAGAGTGTTTCCTCTCTCACTAACGGGAGAGGCTGCTATTTGGTTAACTGAGCTCCCTTATAATTAAATTTTCACCTGGAACAAACTAAGGGACGTTTTCTTAGCACGCTACTACCCGGACTCCAAGAAACTAAACTAACAACTTTGTGGCACTACCAGGGGAGTGAGTTAGTATTTTTTGGGATAGATTCACCTCTATTTTGAGAAGCGTCCCCAATCACCATATAGATGATGAGTCATTGAAGGAATACTTCTATCGGGGACAGTATTATAATACTAAAGTAGTGTTGGATACTATAGAAGGTGGTTCTTATGGGGAGTAGCATTTTGCTTAGATTGGTGAAGAGTTAGAGAAAATCTCTCGAAATAATAAAGCTTTGAGTACTAGGAAGTCAGATACTAGGAGAAATACCTTCGCAGTGCAATCCACTCACAACCTAACCACAGATGATATTTGTGAAGAGATGGATCAGATGATAACTCAGCTTGGGTTGGTATTAAAACATATCACTGAGGGTGTAGAAAAGATAAATGCAGTTAACTACTTGTCTAAACCACCACAACCACATGATGAATGGTATTATGCAGAGGATTCCACATGATGAATGGTATTTGCGATTGAGTGCCTAAGGCTCAAATAAGGATAATTGGTGCCAAAGTCAAGGAACCAAGGTCGGATCTATGGTAACTATAACCGTAAGGTTCATTATATATGGGATGGAAACTACAACCACGACAACAAGTTCAACAAGGGTAACTATGGTAACAAAAATGATAGTAATGTGCCCTATGTCCCCCCTCAAAATAATAAAGTTACTCCTAGGGATGGTAGAGATAGTATGCGCGAGTTGAGGACATGTTCAACAAAATGATGAGGAGGTTCTATGCTAATGATGAGCACATTAAAGAGTTAAGAAGTAATTTAGCGGGCATTGGGCAGAAATTTGATACACATGCAATATCGATTAAGCAGATCGAGTTGGAAATGGCCCAATTATCTGCGACTATGAAAACACGGAAACCGGGCACTTTTCCTAGCAACACTGTCCAGAATCCAAAAAGTGATGCAAACTGTATGGAAATCACTACTCGGGGTGGTAAGCAAACCATTTACCCACCTATGCAGTCTAATGAGGAAAAGGTGAGAAAGAATAATGATAAAGTGGTAGAGGGTAGTGGCGAAGCATAAGATAGCACTGGAAAAGATGCGAAAGCACCTAAAAGGTAATTCCCATGACTAGACCCCCCCCCCCTTTCCTCAAATATTAGTGAAAATGTTCGAGGATGGTAAATATCGTAGTTTTATAACAATGTTGAAGCAGCTTTCTATCAATGTCCCTTTTGTAGAAGCTTTAAATCAAATTCCCGGGTATACCAAGTTTATGAAAGATCTGGTTACAAAGAAAAGATCGGTCACTTTTGGGGATGATGATAGAATGCAGCATTGTAGTGCTATTGCTACAAGATCTGTAGTGCAAAAGAATAAAGATCCGGATGGAAAAGGGGCAAATGAAATTTCGGTTGAACAATGAAGAAGCGACCATGAGCATTTGTAGGTCCATGAGGCAGAGTGGTGAGATGCAATTTATATCTGCTATATCCTACAATGTTGGTGAGTCATCTGAGACACAAATAGAAGAATTTATAGGTGTAGAAACATTAGCGGCAGTGATAATGAATTTTAATAACGATTACATTGAAGAGTATGAGTCATTAGTCGCGGCTCTTGATCGAGGTGTTATTCGGTTAAAACCGAAGAATATGAGTCAGATATGAAGATTCACGAGTCTCCACCCGCGAAAACATCTATAGAGGAGGCTCCAAAGTTAGTACTAAAAGCTCTCCCACCTCATCTAACGTATGAATTCTTTAGAAAGGGTGACAGTTTGCCGGTAATCATTTCATCAGACTTGAATGAACAACAAGTTGAGAGTTTGATGAAATTGCTAAAAATGTTTAAAAAGAGCTATTCAGTGGACTATATCGGACATTATTGGGTTCCCTCCTTGTATTTGTTCTCATAAAATCCAACTCATTCCTGATCATAAGCGAAGTATTGAGCACCGTAGACGCTTAAATCCACCAATGTAGGAGGTCGTGAAGAAGGAAATCATTTAGTGGTTGGATGCCGGAGTAATCTATCTGATTGCCGATAGTAGTTGGGTATGCCCTGTTCAGTGTGTACCTATGGAAGGGAGAATGAATGTGGTCCCCAATAAGAAAAATGAACTTGTTCTAATTAGACAGGTTACTGGATAGAGGGTGTGTATGGATTACCGTAAATTAAATGCATGGACTAGAGACCATTTTCTTATGCTCTTCATGGATTAGATGTTGGATAGACTTGCCGGAAAAGGGTGGTACTATTTTCTAGATGGATATTCTTTGTATAATCAGATTTCTATTGCACCAGAAGATCAAGACAAAACCAATTTTACTTGTGCATATGGGACTCATGCGTTCAAAAGAATGTCGTTTGGGTTGTGCAATGCACCCACCACATTTCAGAGATGTATGATGTCGATTTTTTCCAAAATGGTGAAAGATACGATAGATTTTTTATGGATGATTTTTAAGTGGTTGGTGATTCATTCGAGCGGTGTTTGAACTATTTTTTGAGGTCCTTAAGAGATGTGAAGACTGCACTTTAGTACTAAATTGGGAAAAATGCTATTTCATGGTGAAAGAAGGTATTGTTATGGGTCGTCGCATTTCAAAAAAGGGCATAGAGGTTGATCGAGCTAAAGTCGAGGTAATAGAGAGACTTCCCCCACCTATCTCTGTAAAAGGTGTAAGAAGCTTTCTTGGGCATGCAGGTTTTTACAAGAGATTCATCAAAGATTTTTCAAAGATTGCACATCCATTGTGCAAACTGCTGGAGAGAGATTGTAAATTTTGTTTTCATGAATCCATTCTTAAAGCATTCGGCGAGCTAAAAGGAAAATTGGTGTCTGCACCTATTATTATTTTTCCGGATAGGAACAGTCCATTTGAGGTGATGTGCGATGCTAGTGGGGTTGCTCATCATGTAGTATTGGGACAGAAAAATAAAAAATTCCTTCACCTCATTTACTATGCTTGTAAAGCCCTAAATGAAGCTCAGAAGAACTACACAATGACTGACGAAGAACTCCTTGCAGTAGTCTTTGCTTTTGAAATATTTCACTCCTATTTGCTAGTTACTAGAGCTATAGTGCATAGTGACCATTCAACATTGAGATATTTGATGGCAAAGAAGGATGAGAAATTGAGGTTGATTCGTTGGGTATTACTGCTACAAGAATTTGATTTTGAAGAAAGGGATAGAGAAGGGACGAAAAATCAAGTTGCTGATCACTTGTCCCGCCTAGAAGATGAAGCTGTAAGAAAGTTAGGGGATCAGACTGATATTGATGATACTTTCCCCAATAAGCATGTATTGGCTGCCTCACAAGACTTGATTCCATTGTTCGTAGATTTCGCAAAATATCTGGCTAGTTATATTATTCAATCAAACTTGTCCTTTTATCAAAGAAAAGAGTTCATGTGCGATGTGAAGAAGTTCTTTTGGGATGAACCATATTTATACAGGAGTTCTGCCGATGGGCTTATTCGGCGTTGTGTGCCCGAATGTGAGATGTTGAGCTTATTAGAGGCATGCCATTCCTCACCCGTTGGTGGACATCATAGTGGTATCCGAACCGCTCATAAGATATTACAATGTGGTTACTATTGTCCAACTCTTCATCAAGATGCTCCTGATTTTACTAAAGCATGTGATAGATGCCAAAGAGATGTCTGCATTTCATGAAAGCAAGAGATCCCTTTAAACCCCATTCTTGCGATTGAGTTATTTTTTTTTGGGTATTAACTTTATGGGTCCTTTTGTGAGTTCTCATGGAATGAAGTATATTTTAGTAGCGGTTGATTATGTATCTAAATGGGTGGAAGATATCGCGCTCGCAAACAATTAAGGTAAGACTGTCATGCGTTCTTAAAAGAGAATATAATTTCTTGTTTTGGCACACCCAGGGAAATTATTAGTGATGGGGGCTCCCACTTCTGCAACAGATTGTTCAATGGGTTATTGGATAAATATGGGGTTCGCCATAATGTTTCCACCCCTTACCATCCTCAAAGTAGTGGGCCAGTTGAAGTGTCAAATAGGGAGATTAAACAGATATTTTCAAAAACAGTGAACGCTTGTACAATGGATTGGTCAAGTAGGCTTGATGATGCTCTTTTGGCCTACCGGACAGAGTATAAGACTCCCATAGGTATTTACCCATACCAACTTCTATATGGGAAAGCTTGTCATGTTCCGGTTGAATTAGAGCATAAAGCCATGTTGCTATGAAGAAGTTGAAAATGGATTGGAGCGAAGCTGCAGAACAACGGTTAACTGGGTTGAATAAACTGGATCAATTTTGTCTGAAAGCTTATGAATGCTTAGAACTCTACAAAGAAAAGATGAAGAAGTACCATGACCTAAAAATTGAAAAACAAGAGTTTATGGTTGGGGAGGTGATTTTATTCAATTCAAAGTTGCGGTTGTTTCCGGGCAAGCTCAAGTCCAAATGGATTGGTCCTTACTTGGTTTCCCAACTATTCCCTCATAGAGAAGTTGAGTTGGAAACTAAGGAGGGTGTGCGGTTCTAGGTGAATGGACAACGCATAAAAATCTATTTCGGCATGCTGAATCGGCGAAATAATTGATCGAGGCATACTATCTTGATGAAGTCTGAGTAATCAAGTTTCCTCAGTCGTACTGCGACGTTAAATCAGGCACTTGTTAGGAGGCAACCTAATACTTCTAGTTTATGTTTCTAGTAATAGTAGCATTTTCTACTAATGGGTGTTAAATTTGCAGGGACATCACCAGGAAATTCCGCAAAAAATCACTATGCAGCAGTCACTGACCGACCCATCGACGGCCCGTCACGAACGCGACCGACTGTTGCATGAATCTATCGTGCCAGACACGTCTTTCAGTTATTTTCAAAAACTAGGGCATACATGACGGAACAAATGACGGACCGTCACAGTTGTGAGGGACCGTCGTCGGGGACTCGTTGCGTCACAAATGAACCGTACGCGACCCTACCCGACTTTTTTTAAAAAAAAATTCTTAACATTTAAAAAACCTACCCCTTCATTTCACCCATTTCCTTCCCTCTTTCTCACATTTTCATTTCCCTCCCTTTTAAACATCCAATTTCCTACCTCTCTTTCAACCGATCATTTTGCCAAATTTCCCAAATCCTTAAAATGCACTCTCTACTAGTCGTAGTCTGCTGTAGTGGTTCTTTTCTTGCTCACCAAGTACCTTCCTCACTTATTTTCCTCAAATTCTCAAGTATGTATCTCTAATTTCCACCCATTTACATTGCATTTTCATATATAAATTAGTATTAGCCTATTTCTTATTGATGGGTTCATTCTTTGATACATATTTTGTCTGACCTAGGTTTACAATCCTCAAAATTGCCTGGTTAAAACTCTAGAAATAGGTGCTATAGCATTGATAGTTTACTAGGTATTTGGGTTAAACACATGTTGGATAAAACACTAAAAATTCCATTTGGGTCATAAGAGGATGAATGTGGCATCCCCAGTTCTGTCACTGAATGACAAAGCGAGACCCCGATGACTGACCGTCGTACCCACGACGAACCGTCATAGGGTCCGTCCCAACATCCCTAACACTCCACTGTTAAGTTTTCTCAAGTTTCCACCAACGGACACATGCGATGGACCGTCGTTCCCATGATTGTCCATTCTGCACAACCGTTCTTGTTGTCATAGACTCTGTTCCTAAGGGTCTCCAATTTTTTCCAAGTGTCCTCTTACAAACATCTACGACGGACCGCCATACCCTAGACGGTCCATCTGCACAACCGTTTTATTTTGTCAGAGACCCTGCTCCTAAAGTTCTCAAACTTTTTCCAAGTGTCCTCTTACGAACATCTACGACGGACCATCATACCATCGATTGTCCTTCCTGCACAACCATTTTGGTTGTCACAGACCCTAATCCTAAGGGTCTCCAAATTTTTATAGGTGTCCCCTTACGTACATCTACGACGGAATGTCATATCATCCACGGTCTGTCCTGCATAACCGTCATGACGGTCAGAATCCGTCATACTTGTCAGAGACTTTCCTTTAGGGGTCTCTACATAAACATAGTTTAAAGTAATACATGATGGACCCATGACGGTGCATCGTACTTATGACAAGTCATCACCTGGTCCGTCGTGTTTCACTGTTACTATAGAAATGATATTACATCTTGACTCTTTTATTTAGTTTGTGTCTTTTTGCTTGTCTTGTTTGCTCCTTCTAGTACTAACACTGATTCTTTACAGGTATTATCTATTATGAAACCGAAAAAAGATCATGTCTACGCACGTAGGTGATCAAAGTCTGTCGCCCCATCTACCCGCCTGGTCATTGGCTATGATGATGAGCGTGACCCCGAGTACGTGCCCCTTGGCACTTCCACCCCCATCCCGAGCTGCACATGCTTCACGAGCCACCCCAAAAAAGGTGCCATCCGGCGTAGTTACTGCCTCCCAGTCAGATGAGGAGCGCACACTGACCGGCACACCTTCTGGGTCAGCTACTGATGAAGAAGGAGTGTCTGTCTCTTTAGGAGTTTTGTTGTCGGAAGAAGCCTCCGGATCTGCGGAGATCCTTGCACCCGCCACAGCTAAACAGTCTGCCTCGTTTAATGAGCCGCAAAGTTCTGAATCCACACCCAGCTCAATGACTCGTGCTCTCACCCATGTTGCCGACCAGCTCAACTGGTGGTGTGTCGACAGGCAGTACCATGTTTTTTAAGACGCAATGTTTCTCAATGACAAAGGAGTCATGACACAGAACATTACATTGGAGAAGAGGGTCCTTATGCGAAGTCTCCCGACTATACCAGAGATCCACAATCTCTTCACAAGACATTGACTGGAGTGGACAGCGCATTCGTTGGGACGTTATAGTGAAGAGTTGGCCTAGAGTTCTATGCCTCCTACGTGGCTACTCTCAGATCACAGTTTGATAGGCGGGCTGCCCCCGCCAAACAGTCCCCACTAGCGCATGTTCGAGTACATGACATTTAGGTTGATATCTCCCTGCCTGCCATCCGCCAATATATATAAGGCAAGGATGTTTATGTCAATTGTATCCCTCTCACCGCCGAGTTTGACTACCAATGGAAAATTGTCAAAGATGGCTAATTGTTCCGTAAGCCATCGCTCAGAGAGACCACAAAAAGGTGGATGGCCCTGCACTTGTCTGTTGATTGAGAGGGTGTTGACTGGGTAACCAAGCCGAAGGGAGCCATCAAGAAGGCTAACATGACTTTCACATCGAAGTTCATATGGTTGATTGTCCGCCGCTGCCATTCCCCCACAACAACTGATAATATAGTCACATGGGATCGTGCAGTACTTATGGCGGCAATGACAGCCGGGTTTGAGGTGGACTTTGCTTGGCTTCTAAAGGCTGTCATGCACGAGAGGGATTTTAAGGTCACAACTACTTACACTTTCTTGTGCATGATATTTTCTTTATGCAGGTCCACAGGTGTGCCCATCTGGCATATTGATCAGCTCAAGACCCCGCTGGGCACTGTTGATATCAGCCTCATCAGGTATGAGGCCAATGAGTTGGCTCCACGGAGAGGGCCCTGTCCAGAGTTTCCTCCACTTGGTGACAATCTGGCTGATACGGTAGCAAAGGCTCACACGATTACGCAGGTTGTTTCCACTGACACTACCCCGGTCGAGTCTATCCTGGGTAGAAGCACTGCCCCGAGCTCCTCTCTCTTAGCCCCTTTCCCCACTCTAGTACTGCTTGCTAGGGTCCAGAAACTAGAGGCACAGATAACTACACTTCTGCATCACATCCAGCCTTGGATGTAGAGGTCTATTGCTGAGGCAGAAGAGCGCTTAGAGCGTAGAATGGTCAACCACACAGAGAGAAAGATCGCTGAGGTTCATCAGTGCTTGGATGCTTTTGAGTTGCGGGACCTAGCCCGGCCAGCCCCTCAGGTGGATGTGTCAACCCTTCAGGCTGCAGTCGAGAGTCTTCGCGCAGACATAGATATGATCTTAGAGGCTAGGGAGCCTGACTCTGAGGCCCCTTCTGTAGAGCCTACTGAGGACACATTCATGGCGGCCTTATTCTGCACTTCTGAGATTCCTCCCCTTCCCCCTCGATAGGATGCCAAGAGGAGTAGGTGTTGAGAGAAGGAT
The DNA here is from genome assembly GCA_032847665.1 of Solanum chilense. NCBI lineage: Eukaryota > Viridiplantae > Streptophyta > Magnoliopsida > Solanales > Solanaceae > Solanum > Solanum chilense. Next base: position 6,031,029 of record CM064964.1, read on the forward strand.
GAGGCTAGAGCACGAAAAAAGGAGCGCCATAAGTTGGAGGCTGCGAGGAGAGCCTCGCTTGCTGATATGGAGGCACGTCGTTGAGGGACGTAGAGTTTGATAATATGGTAGAGTAATGAGATGTCAAGTGAGTGTGGGGAAGATTTGAATAGTCCACTATTTGCACTGAGCTACAACTTTCCTGGTTTGTCCTGCTGAAAGTAAGTTGTAATAGACAATTAGGAAAGGATCAAGGCCATTGTTCAATATATCCCATTTTTGACTCAAATAAAAGAAAACCAAATGAAATTAATCCTTCTTTGATCCAAATAATTTGAGCTTAAACTAGACCTTTCTTCTTTTCACACCAACTGATCTTTTCTGGGAATAATGCGTTGGCCCTGGTCCCTCCTTGGACATGTGCACCTCAGATTATGCCAAAAGCATACGTTCAGGGTGGCTAATGTTGTAAACAACCCTTTTTATGGCCCTGACCCAACTTTGTGTATTGTGTAATTTGACTCATGGTAAAGCCATGAGTTCAGGGTGGCTTTTATATCGAATGCTGTTGAAAGTGGGGTTGAAATAACAAAGAGAGAGAAAAAAAGAGAAGTAAAGTGACTCGAGAATCAGTTGAAAGAAAAGTGAAATATAAAAATAAAAAATACAATAAATACAAGCAAGAAAAGAAGAGAGTCACATACATAAATTAAGAAAGAAGGGAAAATAGCAAGGTAAAAGAATACGGGAAATTGGGAGAAATAAAATAATGAAAAGAGGTATGTTTAGCCAATATGTCAAGGGAAAAAAGTCACTAAAGTATACCTAAATATACCCTACCTGACCCCGAGCCGATGATACAAGCTAAGAAAGTCCTATCTTGATCCTAAAAGTTGTATAGCGAACTTAAAGTAGTTAAAATAAGGGCAAGCTTATGGAAATATGTATGAATGAGTTGTGAATCTGTTCTGAGAGTGAGTGTTGAAAAGTAATCCTTACACTCAAACTGAAATCATTGTGTCATAAATGAGGATATTGTTTTGAAGTGAGAACACTAATTGCAATACCGGAAATATTAGCACCTCGGTGATAAATTGAAGATGATACGTGTTAGTAGATGGTGAGTCTGTGTCATGGTCTGATTCCACATAATTCAAGCCTAATAGTGATAGCATGCATAAACATGATGAGACTGATCGGGATTGATAGCCAAATGATTGTGAAAGATAAAACATGGATACTATTGTACAAATATTTTGTAGTGAGTCATAATGTGTCGCTTGAGGACAAAAAACAAATTTATGTTGAGGGTGTTGATATATCGTGGTTTCTCGGTATTTTTAATGCTTTTTCTTTAAGTTTAGAGTGTGTCGAAAAGTCTTTTTGTATTAATTTTTGTGTAAGTTTCTCTTTATTTGAGGGAAATCTGTCTAAAAGATGAATGCCGAGGTTTTTGGTCAAGAAATGCAAAAAAGTACCACCTACGGAGCTTGTGATGGTCCGTCGTGCCTGTGAAAGTCCGTAGGTGGTATCGTAGTGAAGCTGCTGAAAGAAGATGGGGAAGTCTGACCAAGTGTAGGGTTATGGAGTGTGTTACGGACCATCGTAGCCATGACGTCCCGTCTTGCTAGTTCATCATGAAGATCAGAGAAGTAGTCCCATTACCCAAATTCCAAGAGTTTAAGTGTTATTGAACAGAGACCCTCGACGGACCATTGTGCCTGTGATGACTCATCATACCTGCAATCGAGGATAATGAAGAGATCAGCAGAAGGATTTGCAAAGTATGGGACGATGAAGTCCATGGCGGACCGTCGTGACCACAATGACCTATCGCGAGGTCTATCGACTCAGTCGCGTTTTGACAGATTTCTAGAAAATAGAGTCCTTCTTTGATTAGTTTTTTTTTTATAAATAGTTCAAAAAACCTCGTTTTTGGGGTTAGACACTTGGTGATTAGACTCTCTTATAGTTAGACTCTTGATTGTTTTAGCTTCTTTTGTGGATTAGACTTGGTGATTTTTATTACACTTTTGGAGAATCTTTAGTTTTCAATTAATTTAAGTAATTGATTGTTGGTTATTTTGTATATTAATCAAGTGAACTTCTGGATTTTATACTTTCTCATTGAAGTAAGTGCATGAATTCTTATATTACATAATTGAATATTGTGATTATGACTATGGGTAACTAGACTCTATAACTAGGGTTGTGGGAACCATAGGCGGCTAATGAGGTAAAACCTAACTAAATAACAGTTCTAGAATATTGTCTTGCATGTATTGATAATTCTTTGGCTTAAATGTCTTTTTAAAGGATGGCCAACGTTGGAACTCTCCTAAATGCAACTTTCCGGACCAAAGAGGTAGATAATAGGGAAAGAGTTATCAACATAGATTTAGTGTATACTATCTAAAGGATAGTATTGGTCGGTACAAGGTAATAACTCAGTCAAATATCAAATATGATGTTCAATATGTGGTAAAGGTAAGGGTTAGTATAGAAACACACGTAGCCGGACGCAGGTGCGGAGTGAAATTTTCTAGATGCCGGACCAAGGATTTAGAAATACATAACTTATCACTTGTCATGCAAGATACTAGGAAAGAATTGTTAGAGTTAGAATTGTCAAGTTAGGAACCTGTGGGGATAAGGTAAACCTTAGTTACTTTTATTAACTGATTAAACTCCAACATTTGATTATGTTAGTTGTTTACTTTAATTTATCTAGTTATTTTATTCATTTAGACGTAAAAAAACCCTTTGATTGTCTTTTCTTTCCTGGGAAATAATTGACTAAATATTAGTAATAATTGATTGAAGTTAATTTTGAACTATTTTCCTTGTGGGAACGATCACAACCTAATTAGTTTGGTTATTTAATTGATACGACGACTTCATTCCTTATTTGAGAAGTAAGTTTAAGCGAATCAAATACGAGGAGAAACACAGGTGGAGAGATTGGAGGAGCAGCTGTTGGTGTAAATCAAGTTCCTCCCCAGGCTCTAGCTGCTGGAATGGAGATGCATGTTAACCAACTGGGTTGACAGATGAAGAAGTGAGGACAGCCTTGGTACAAATGTACTATGCCATCCCTTTACAAGCTCAGTCTATGCCAGCTTAGGTTGAGCAACAAGGTGTTCCCAAGGAGAACCCACCTGCCAGCACCATGGCTAACAGGTTAAGGGACTTCTTGAGGATAAATCCTCCCGTTTACACTGGATCTAAGATTGCTGAGGATATCAAGGAGGATTGTAGGGATGCTATTCTGAATGATAGCATTGACCTTTCAGTCTTATGGAACATGTCTAACAAGTGGGAAAAAAGCAGGAAGAGGAAGCACACTAGGGCAGGGAACAGGTCAAGGGAAGATGAGGAGAATTTTTTAAGGAAGAGTAGAACTGAAATAAGATATAAGCTTAAGTTTATAAAGGGACTTTCCTACAAAGGAGAGTCAATTTCATCCAAGGGTCGCTATGATAGGGATTCAGAGCTCAGAGTTAAGAGAAACAATGAAGAATATACACCTTAGAAGAGGACAACTTTTAGGAAGTGTGCAAATCTTCATGGAGGAGAGTATAGAATACACTCTAAGGCTTTATACAGTTCTGGTAAACCAGGTCAAATGATGAAGGATTGTCCGTATATGAGAGGTCATGAAAAAGGGAAGGAGAAAGTTCAGTATAATGGTCCACATGAAGAGGTCAAAGGAGGTAATGATTCTTTGCACTCAAGTCTAGTGGTGTAGGGGAAGACACCTCTGGTGCTTTCTCGGGTGCGTAGCCTAAATTAATTTTTCATGTGTATGGTTTTATGCACTAGTATGAAGTTAATATGTTTGAGTCATCATGTTTGTTGATGAATTATGTGAATATGCGTTTATTTATGTTGTATGCTTTGATGAAGCTAGTTTAGGAAGGAGTTCCTTAGTCTATTAATGCGAAGCTGCTAGTTGGTTTCAAGGATGTGCACCAACCTACTAATATGTAAATCAGATATTCACCAGTAAAAAGCATTGAATATATTAGGTATGGATTTTCTGCATAAATTTTATGCTACCATAGACTATAAAACCAGGGTAATGAGGTTTTAGTTGCAAAATGAGATATGGTATAAATGGGCAGGGCGTGTACCAATCCAACAAAGCCATATAATTTCAAATCTTAACGCCAACAAGATGTTATCTAAGGGGTTAGATGTACTCCTCCTAAGGCTGGTTTTGTTTAAGAAACTATAAGTTTTAGTGCAATAGTCAACTTGGTGTTGTAAGTCTAAAATTGTATATATAATAATTGCACTATGTGAGTTAAAATGAATTCATGTGCTGTTTTTGTATAGCGTTGACATGATTTTTTTTCTTTTTTGTGTGTGTTTCATGAGTGGTGACGTGCATCAAGTTAAGTGTGATTGATAAGGAAGTTCCTCAATCTCAAATATGAAGTTTCAGACAAACTTGAGTAATATGCACTATCCAGAGTAAGTGTGAAAAAGAAATTCACAAAGAGTAAAGTCTCAAGTATGTTAACATATTTTCGAATATCACCGTCTTTATTTTAAAATGATGGGTAGTGTCATTCGGGACGAATTTACCTAAGGTGGGATAATGTAACCACATTAAAAATGATTATGCTAAGTAATGTCTAACGTATCTAGAATGCCTAGATTAGACCGGGTTCACGCGGATTGGTGCGCGTAGGACTAGCTCTCTGAACCTCTACAACAGCGAAGCTAACGAACTTGGTGAGTTAGTCGAGCTAGGATAGGTTGGGTCCAGCCATGTAAGGCATCCAAATATGAAGATTTACCCGGATGAGTTTTTATTGGACTTAAAAAGGGGAAAAGATTATGTTTGAAGGCTGTAGGGGTAAAATGGTGTTTTCTAGGATAAGGGTAGTATTTTAATTACCCTAAATATTTCATTAATTAATTAATATGGTGGAGGGGCAATTCAGGTAGAGGTTGTCGAATTTTACCCTTTAAGCAAAATCTAGCTCCACCAGGGTTCGGCCTTCGTGGAAGTAAGGATTAAATTGATATTATTTTATTAAGTAAATTAGATTAATTAATTAATATATATATATCTTATTTATGAAATGGAAAAATCTTATTTTTTATTAAAATAATAATAATAATTATAATAATAATAATAATAATAATAATAATAATAATAATAATAATAATAATAATAATAATAATTATAATAATAATAATAATAAAATTAATAAATATTAGGAATCCTAGTTTGACTAAGTCTCCACCTAACTTCCTAATCTTAATCCTCTCATTCATGTCTCTCACTGTCATTCTCACGTTTTTTATCAGTAAAATAACTAAAAATAATAGTTCTTCACTCTTGAAGAACTTACACGCAAAATATCAAACAAAAATCTAAGCTAAAAACGAAAATCAACAACATTCTTCTCGAAGGATTGTCTTTGGGATTTTGGTGGTAAGGAAGTGGTGTCGTGGGAATTGTCATCATTGAAACAAATGTTGAAATATATTAAGGTATGGGTTTCTCTCCTTTACTCCATTTTCCAAGATAATATCCTCTCCACGAATTCAACAAATTTTGAAACTAGGATTGTTCCCGTTCTTCTCGTACTCCTTGTCCATAGTATCCTTCTGATTTCAATCTGAAATCGGTTAGAGATCATATTGTTGGTATATTTTCTGGTAGTTTATGTATGAAGTGTGATTTCCGTGATAATTTATTCACGAGTATGTGTTTGGAATTGTAAGCATGTTAATTTATATCAACCGAAAGTATGTAAAAACTGATGTTTGTGTAAATCATGATGTGCAAAAGTGATGTAATGTTGCTGGATTTAATGGTAATTCATGGCTTCGTATAACCATGAAAAAAATCTATACAAAGATGCACCAAATGATTCATGAAACATCATAAAAGATCTAATGAACAAATGATGATTACAAGAAGATGAAAATAGTGAAAAATCCAGCATTTTGTAGGTTGGGTTCGGCCAATCAAAGTGGTATAAAATGCAATGAAAAATAAATGTAGAATAAGTGAAATCACTAAGGATTGAACCCCAAACTGCATTACATGAAAGTTACAAAATAATTAACAAAAGATTATTGGAGGAGACTAAATTTCCAGCTTGCTGGAAATTGTAGTCTCAGCCAACTTTTAAAATAATGAGCTTCGTTTAACTGTTTTTTTTTAATGTAAGGTCATTGGAAATTGGACCCATGACCTCACTAAATGTAAATTTCATAAAAAATTCTTGATAAAAATGCAAGAAAAAATAGATGTTGTGAGTGGCGATTATACCCACAACCTCTTGAATGGATGAGTGATCTAGGAGAAAAAAAAAAGATAAAATAAATGGTGAGAGTGGGGATTGAATCCATAACCTCTTGGATAGGTGAGAAAGTTAAAAGATAAATGAAAAGAAAAATAATGAGCTTGTGGGGGATTGAACCCACAACCTCCTTGACTTAAACGAAAAAGGAGAGGAGAAAAAGAAAGGAATTTACTATGGGGTTGAAGGGGATTGAACTAGGGTCCCCCAAATCTGAAAAAAGGCAATTATCGAGTTTAAAATAAGATTAAGTATTTTCCAAGGAATTTGAGCTCGGGTTCCCTTGACCAATTCCGTATTGACACATAAGTCATACGTAAGTAAATTTTTAACGAATGTTGCCTCTAAACATCAAAATCAATATCTTGGCATATCTACAAGATGCATAAGTCTTGTACGATATAATCTTGGGTAAACATGAATTGCTTAGACAAACTATGAATGAGGCCTCATGGATTGTATGTGTGGACTCATAATTCTAGCATACGCTTAAAAAGTTAGTGAGCCTAAGATTTATGTTATAAAATGATGTAACCCTAGAAGGGTTAAATAAGAGTGTGAAACACACAAAATTGCCAAGTGCATGTACATATTATGAAATTAACATTTACGTGAAGGGGTGAGTAATTATGAAAAGCAAATGTGTTAAAGTTAATGAATGAGGTGACAATATGATAAGAGGCTAATGTGAAAGATGAGAGCAGTCTAAAATGAGCCTAAGTAAAAGTTACGAAAATGTACTCACCAATGAGCGTGTAAAGTTAATGAAGAGATCAGTCTCTATGAACAATTTAATGAAAGTATTGAAGTTAATACATACTTAATACTAATTATGAGATGACAAATCTTCTAATGAGCAATGACCTTCTCGTGCTAGAAGTCAGCTTCCATGATGTATGAGTTGAATGTAATGGATCTTTATACATAGCACTGATGGGCTAGCTATGAGAGGGGTCTTCTTATATATCCTACTCTTTTAACCTTTATTGACAATATAGGGATCTAGCAAGGTTCAATTCCCTATATACGCTAGCATGTTTTTGTTCACTTCTGCCGGTGATTCCACCTCTTTTAGGTGTGGGAATTTCACACTGGATTTCATAATGCTAACATTATCTATGTCGCTTAAGGTCAAAGTTCCCAAAGAAATAATGAGGCCAACCTCAACGAATGCACATAATGAAATGAACGAAACCAAAGGTTTTATGATAGGATGATCAATAGGTGAGCTAGACTTAAGTGATAACACTAGGTTCTTTTTGGTCATTGCATAGCAAACCCAATGAGAGTCTTAAACTTTATCCTAGGTATGACTGGTGTCTCTACTAATATATGAAAGAATGAAAATGAAGTAAGTATGAATGAATGAAACACACTATGTGTTTTGTTAAAGAAGGCTGTTTAGTTGAGGTCCCATATGTTGAGCCCTCATTTTGGGAAGTCCTAATGTCAAGTCAATGATTCCAAGGTCTCATGGCATATGAAAGAATGATATGAACTATGTTATACGATATATGTAATACGTTATGTGTTGCTTCCAAAATGATATGTATGATTATACATATTACCCTAATGGCATGACTTTCCTAATACACATTTGGCAAGTCCAGTGACTTTCCTAATCAAAAATTTTCAAGTCCACTGACGTTCCTAATCCAAATTTGAAAAGTCCATTGACTTGACTTTCCATAAATCATGTTGTCAGGAAAGAGTTATTCTTAATCATGCATGTCCTTGGGGTGTGATTTCATATACCCATACTTAGTAGAAGTGTGTACTAATCCCATAGAATATCTACTTTTTGGTGCAGGCACAGGTGGACGTTAGAGTTTACAGTACGACGTTGCGCACTATGGACGTGGAGCATTCATCCAGATTTGGTAGGCCCACATGATTTAGAGGACGCTTGCCCTTTATATTCTATCTTAGATATAGGTTTGAGTTAGTGGTGTATGTTCCACTAGCGTTTCTTTCTCATTTTATTTCAGACATTGTATTGGTTCCATTTTGACAAGTATACACTTAATGATGCATGAAACTTTTTCTTTCATTTGATGATCTTAATATTAGATGGTTGATTGTGAACATTATGAGTTTAAGTAGAATGTCTTATATGAATGTTAAGTAACAAAAAGTTCAAATTTTCCCCAAAAATTAACCTAGATGAAGTAAGATGACGTCTGTAGGATTCTCTGCGACCTCTGAGAAGTAAATGACGCCGGTCTTGTGTGGGGTCTAGACTCTGGCCGTGACATACGGTCCATGAATGCCCCTCGTTGAATGGGACTAGTTTTGGACACCTTTTTCTCCCACATTGGGTCCTGTTAAACGACCCCTAGTTTTGTCCTTAGGGAGTTTTTTTAAGACTTATACATACCAAATATGTCCATTTAATGAAATATTCTAAAGCACGCTAGCACATCTCAAGGCTAACATTAAAATGTCATTTGACGTACTTGGGTGTTTTACCCCCAAAAATTATATACTTAATATTAACACCATCTTTGATAATTTTAGGACCTTAAAAGCACATGACAAAAGTAATAGACTCTACTTTGACTTAGTGCATTTTTGGGTCTTTTCATACAGCCTTAGGAAGACCTAGTTCATTTTATTCTTCTGTAACGGCTAGATTTAACCAATATACACCATGAGAGATTCACATGGAATTCCAGTATTAAACCCTATTAGATGAAGGATCCCTACTTTCATAAGGTAGGGTCATTCTTTTAGATATTATATTGAAAACCACTAGCTATTCCTACGCGAGTGCATAGTTAACGGATAAGGAGGTTGCATATAAGTCCTACACATAAACTAACGGAGAGTACCCAACTCAAAGGGTTACGTTTTGATACTACACCTCTACTCGCAGAGAGTATCCACCCAATTTCATATCCTCTTGGTGCAAAGCATTAATCCCGACAGAGTATTAAACTTTCATTACATTCATTAACTATAGGCTGAGGGATTGCTACTAAGTACTCTAACTCTACTTACGGAAAAAATTATCGTCCTTACCTATCATTCATTCATCGGAAAGATCTTAGGAATATTGATATTTTTACAAGATATTACGCCTCCCCTCACAGAAAGTTTCCACCCTAAAGTTCCCCATTCATTCATTAGAGTTCTAGTGAGAAAACCTTTCAATAGACCCACATTCATTACATTTTCATTAGATTCATTCTTTCTTTCATGTGTGTGTATGTGAGAAAGAATTTCACATAACAACCATCATTCATGAAATTGTCTTTTAAACATGATCATACTACATTAATCATAACCCACACACAACCATACTTCACATTCAAATTTTCTCCAATACACATACTATCTTCAAGATTCACATGCATAACTTCGTAATGCATCTCTATACATGAGCATCATGACATTTATTTACTTAATATTCAATGCCTTAAAGGCCATAATCTTAATACAAATTTCATATACAATACTATACCACACAAGAGAAATTCAATAATAATTAGAAAAATATGGGTCAACTACCCTTCATCCAAACCATGATCATTTTTCTCAATTTTCGGAAAATTAATCACATTTAGGCATTGATAGAAAAATATAACAATAAGAACCAACAATAAAACTACACTTAAGTGCAATCCTATCAACATGATATCATAGACACAAAACCCATCTAATAAGTCGATTTAGGAGATTTTGATGAAACATTGGTGCTTCAAGGAATTCCATTCAAATCTTGTTAAAAAATTTATTCAAAATAATTACTTCAATATCACGAATTAAAAACATTTTCTCAATGAACCCAATGCACAGAAAAGAAATTGGCAAAATTGATCAACCTTTGAAAAGTTTTGAATTGGACTCTTTAAATAAGATTTTATTAAAGTATTAAGGATAACCATACCTTAGTATAAAGAAGCCCACGAAATTTTTTGAAGAAATCACTTGAAACCCCTTATCCAAGCTTTAATTTTACCTAGACCTTAAATGGTGTTCTTGAGAGTATCTCTTTGAGAGGGAAGAGTTTAATTTTGATGTTTGAGTCTAAGTGAGGGTTTGGTTGTTCAAATATGTTTAAGATACCTATAACACAAAACATAGCCATCAATCATTTAATTAGAACGTGGGATGAATTTTCCAATTAACCTCTTGGTTGGCCGCAACAAGGACAGAATTGCAGCTCTTCACCAAGGCCACCACCTAAGGACCGTAGGTGGTGTGACGAGCTATCATGCAGGTCGTCGTTTAGTTTAGATACTTGTCCATGTGATATTAGGCTCCCTAGGTTAATTCTTAACCTACGATAGTGGTTGACGCTCCGTCAAATGACCTACTGGCCATAGTTTATGGTCGTAGATCACCCAACTTTGGCAGTTGTGGGGGTTGAGCTTAGGGTCCTCCTCAAGGACCCTTAGGGTGGTCCTTGGGTAATCATACATGGACGTTTAACCCCTAAACATTACCTTGTACGTACCAGGCTCTCCTCTCTTAACTTTAGACTCTAAACGACACACTAGAACACATACAACGTGCAAGGACACACTAGAAATAGAAGACTAGTTTTTGAAACGTGTTGTTTGTTTCTTGACGTTTGACTTCAAAACCATTAAAACCTAGATACTATTTATCATTAATTTATCAATTTAGTAACTCAAGAAAATATGTGAATATCTAGTTTATGTTAGTTTATTTTGAGGGTTATTACACCAAGCCTACACCCCGGACGTGGCTAGACCTCGAGAACTAATGTTGGCCTCAAGGGAACACTTGGCATGGCTTACTTACACATCGGAAGACTGTAAGAATTATTACATTATCAAATGCACATAACTCAACTGTTTAATGAATTAACTAAGAATCTTTAAAGGTCAGTTTGGCTAAAATTAAAACTGAAGTTTTCACATAAGGAATGATAATGTAAATACAATAGATCAACTAATTGTATATACTATAAATTGAAAATGGAAAGTCCTCTCATTTGAAAAATAGAAAGCAACGTAAAAAAGTGTAATTAAAAATGTAAGGAGGATGACAAACATACTCCGAGTATTCAACTGCATCAACGAGGTGCTAGATGCTTATCCTTGTATGTACTATAAGACGATGTATAACAACATGAAACACTACATTGAATGTACGAGTATGTGAGTTAGCATTCTATACATAACATAGGCTTTACAAAAATATGAAAGGAAACTTACCTTGGCTTTACTCAATCATAAATTACTCAACTCAAAATGTAGTGTAAAACAACAATGATAGTGCAATTTATACAAAGTATTTAGAACATTAAATACCAAATCAACTTGTTAAAGGTATGAAATATTAAATTCAACTTTACTTATTTATCAAGTATAATTTCTATGGGAGTTTCTTAAATGGAAAAATACACTATGAGACTAAGTGATACAACATCTTTCCAACACTTCCTAAACTATGCTATACTTTTCTGTCATCCATAACGCCTTAACTAAATTGATACACTAGTCTATGATAAAAAGAAACTTAAGAAATAATCTAAAAAGTATGATTAATACCCATAATGATTACATTTTTTTATGGAGACTGGAGTTAATATGGATTAGCATCCCCATATCGGTGCTCAACACTACTCTCAAAATATACTTATCTCACTTGTAAAAAAAAATTTATTTATTTTGTTTGATATAGTTTCTCAAAACTTTAGCCTAAAATCTCTCTTGGAAATTGTAGTTGCCCTTTTTAGTTCAAGCGTGAAAACATTTTTTAACTTGTGAAAATACTTAATTCCCATATAAATTTTTTGAGAAATGAACTCAATATTTACACTTTCCATAACTGGAAACTTAACTCAAAAACAAACTTAATATGTTTGTGAAAGACTTCTTGAAAAGACTCCAAGAACTTCCTAGACTTTGCTATTAACTTTCCTTGAATTTTACTCTGTTAATTAAAGGTAATGAATCATTTTTCTGTAAAATTTCTAGATGTTTAGAAGTCATTTAGATTAGTTAGAATCAATGAATAGTGTTAGTATTCTTTAGAAAGACTTAAATAGGCTAAATGACGAGAAGCTCGTGCAAAACAATGATCCTGGCGTGTTCCCACCGCTCCGCGCCAGCCAAATTTTCTGGTACTCATTTTATCCACACTATAGGCGTGCCGTTCCAGCCCCTAGGGTACTACGATGGCGTGTCACACCAGTCCCTTCCAAGGCAAACCCAACGAACCTTTTGACTCATTTTTTGACTTTAATTAAATTTTTTTTATTGGTTTTCCCATTTTCAGTTTAGATTCATGTATCCACAACAAATACTAAAACATCTAACTCAATCAATTCAAGGAAACAATATTTAATTGTAATAAAGTACTTAATATCGACTCATGTTTAAGACCAGAAATAATTCAAGAACAATTATCAATAACATTAAAATTCCAATCTTTTAGAATGAATTCACGCTCAATCAAACAGGCTTGGATCGTCGGTAAACAAACTCAAAGTTATGAAAGTCTCACATAGCTTTGAGGATAAAATCATTGATGAAATCGGCAATCAATTCCTTACGAAATGACGAATATTGCTTTTCCTATTCTCCTTTCTCTTGTTTTATTTCTCCCAAGACCCTAACTCTATTTTTCAAAAGCTTATGTTGAGTCCTATATTTTTAGAACTTATAATAATATCAAAAAACGAATAAGCTGGGTATGGAAAAGACCAAATTACTTTTTAAAAATACGGATTGGACATTTCCTTATTTGAACAAACCAACATTTTATGCACATAACTCACTCATACAATATCAAAATCGTGCAAACGCGATAGTGTTAAAAATATTATTCTAAGATCTTTCCTATGATATGTGGAAACACACCTAGCTATTCTTGATCTACGATTTATGGTCGTTTGAAGTTGACCGAAAATTCATGTTAATGTACATAGCAAATTTCTGGATTTTTATACTCTTTCAGAAAATGGTTATTTCAAATAGGAGAGACGTACAATATAATCCCCTTGGGACAATTTGTCCTCGAACAAGACTACTCTTACTATTTTAAGCATGTTATATCAATCACTCAGTTCCAACACCCAAGAAACAAATCACACACATCAAGTATATATATTATAGAGTACTAAAAGAGAATTAGTACATTGATGTTATTATTCTACGGTTTCAAAGAGGTGCAGGTATCTCTTCTTCAAATCTTTCTCAGCTTCTGAGGTAGATACCTCAACATATTAATTCCTCCAAAGGACTTTGGCTGATGCTACTTACTTAGTCCAAAACTTGGTGAACTTGGCGATCTAAAATTTTATCTGTAATATCTTCATAAGATAGGATATCCTTGATCCCAATATCTGCAGTTGGTATGATCAATGAAGGATCACCCATGCACTTCTTCAACATAGATATGTGAAAGACCTATGAATCACAATTAACTCTCGTGATAGCCCAAACTCATAAGATATATTACCCACTTTTTTCATATTTCATAAGGGACAATATTCTGGGGACTAAGCTTCCCATTCTTACCATATATCGTTACACCATTCATTGGTGAATGTTTATAATATACACAATAATATATTCAAACATTAACTCCTTTCTCCTAACATCAGTGAGGGATATATGATAAATATGCACTAATTTCAACCATTATTTAATCCCTTTTACCTTCTCCAAATCTTGATGAAATAAATTGTGTCCTATCAAGACAGCTTCACCAACTTTAAATTATCCAATAGGAGATCCAAATTTTCTCCCATAAAGAGCTTCATAGGGATCCATATGGATAGTAGAGTTGTAGATATTGTTGTGAGAAAATTTAATGAGATAAATGTGACCATCTTAATTACCTTGGAAATTAATCAGGCAAGCTTTCAAAACATCTTCTAATGTTTTAATGGTTCGCTGATTCTTATCGTGACCAACAACCCTATCTATGGTCCAAGTGTGTAACATTCCGAAAGTCCAACACATAATATAGATTCTCATCTATTTTTCTAAGTTTAGTGGCACTATCATAAGGCCTAAAATAATTTTATGAACCATTTAAGAAGTTTTAGAGTCAAGACATCAAGAAACATCCATTACGTCCGAAAGCTAGTGCACTTGAACTAGTAAAACGTCTTTAGGTTTCATGAAGGTTTGTAGGCATTGTAGGAATTTTAAAACTTGTATAAAGACTTTAAATAGGTAAAATAATATATATCATTAGAACGTCTAGGTCCGACCCCCTGAGGATAACACTAGGGTTTCACAACCCTACCCTTGGCCAAGCGAGCTACGAAAGAATCAGCCAAATTAGCCTTGGTAGAAGTGTCTCCGCGTCAGAGACATGCTCCACCATTATCCAAAATCTTCGTCTGCAATGCGGAAACATAGCGGACTTTTCTTTCTCAATATTTAATTAAGGAAAAGTTGCAGAAAAAGCTCAGCGACGCGGACTTGTTCCTCGACGAAAATCAGAATTATGGAATTCAAATTTGACTTAACTTAAGGGTCAACTTAAGTGAGGGTTATTTTGGGTATTTATTAAAAGGTCTATATATTGATTTTCAATCAGTTTTACCCAAACATATTCTCACCCAAATCAAAACCCAAAAGCTCTCTCTCTATTGAACCTCCATTGAAGGAAGAAAAAAGATTGAATAAGAAGACCAAGTTCTCTAGGATTTCACTCAACTTTTGTTGATTTATATTCATTAAGGTATGGATTTTCAGTCTTGTGATTATTCATCCAAAGAGGTCCTTTCAAATTTGATTTCTAAGTTACCTAATTCTTAGGTTTTTCTTCTACAAATGATTTTTCTTCTAAACTTTAAATTGATGATTGATTATGATAAAATGTGATTACCTATTACTAATTAAGTGTATATTTTTGAGTAATTTATTTTAACTATGGTATTTTTTTCCCTTTCCCTAATTCCCCCAAATCGTAGATCTTGCTTATGAATTGATGGGAATTGAAGAATGTATTGATTGTTAGACTTGTTTTTATCTATTCTAATTCATTAATGGACTTCCTAGGGTAATTAATTGTTAGGGTTGTATCTATTTCCTAATGAATTCATTATTAACCCTTTTTCCCTAACCCTAGGTTATATATTGAAGTTAATTTAATTTTTTTTATGCAATTGACTTAGTTCTTGTGTTGACTACTATTAGATGTTGTTACATCTATTGTGGTGTGGATATGGTTCTTTGATGGTAAGACAATTAAAGAAGTCTTATGAGCGTGAATTGGTAATACCTTATGTTCTTAATCCTTTACTTCAATTGTGTTGACTTATACTTGATGGTAAAGTTCAACTGAAGTATAATATGTGATAAGATTAAGTAGGTGTTGGTATGATCATGTAATTGAAATGTCTTGACAATATGAATGGTGAGATTATGATTAAGGTGTAATGATATAAGGTTGGTTGTGAATCACCTATGTGCCTTACTATGACATGATGATGATAAGAAGTTAATCTCACATATGAAGGCTTGCTATGAAAAGAAATTCTCATGAAATTCCTAATGAGCTAATGATTATGATATATAAGGGGTTAGTCTCCTATGAACTATACTAAGTTATGATGTTAAAGGTTGAGTTCAAGATATTTCAAAAAGAGACATAAGCTTAGCAGCGAGTGAACTAGTGGTGAGATGTGTCCCTTGCCAAGAAGGCAAGGTATGTTCACTATGTTCTCATGAGATTGACATTACAATTCCAATGGCACAAAGAGGGTATTTACTAAGTCTCCTAGTTCTTGAACTATGTTTTCCCCATAGGAATACTAGCTAGTGGATGCTCATAGAACATTATGTTCATGTTTTTGTACTACCTTGGAAGTATTTCTTATTTTGGTGTAGGGTTTTATGAATCTCAATTGCATGTTTCAAATGTTTTATGTGCATATACCTATACTTAGTACGAGTGGTTTACTAACCCATGTCTCTATATTTACTACAACATTGTAGTCTTAGTTCATTGATGTATTGAGGCTAATTTGGAGAAATCTTGGAATATCTTTCTCCAAGTGTGGGTAGGTCCTTATGATTTAAGAATTATACCTTTCCTATTTCACCTATGTTAATTAATATAGTCTAAAGACATCCAATTAACTCTTATTGTACAAGATGTTTTTGTATAGTTTTCATGATTGAATAAGGTCCTAAAGTAGTTTATAATGTGTTATTGAGGTAGTTTCTAAGAATTTCGGTGCATTGGAAATGAAACGTCAAGGCACGACTAAGACGTTCGCCGACTAAGTCACATATGTGTCTCATATGTGGTATTATGTGTTTATGTGTGTTTCATGAGTTTATAATATCATTAAATTAGTTATTACATAATATATAGGCATTGTGTCAATTTTTGTGAAGTTTGGAGGTCAAACGTCTATGACGTTCGAAAGTGTTGCCTTGAAATAACCTTGTGTGTCTAGGCCTGTTTCGTCGACTTTTGCGTGTTTGTTTTGGCATGAAATTCACCTGAGAGGTTCTAACTCGTATATGATTAGTTTTGGGTTGGAAACTTCTGGGAAACTATCTCCAATCCCCAACCAAGGGTCCTAGAGGAAGGACCCATGTTGGTGGCCATAACTGCCCAATGCAGTCCTACCTACGGATGGCACTCGACGGCCAGTGGCTTGGTCTACGCCCCGTAGGTTGAGGGACTCGTTTTTTACATAGAATATGGATCTAATCACCCATTTTCGGCCTCTGAACCCATCGATGTAGGACAAGATGGTCTATGTGTGGACTGACGCCCCGTCGATGGGCAACCGTTGATTGGGGTTGTGTTCTGCGCAGGCCAATGTTAAGTTGAGGGGTGAAGATGAAAATTCAACCCACATCCAAATAACATTTTTGGAGGTTCCTCAGGGGTATTTGGGTATTTAAATGTGTATATAAGTTTTTAACCTTTAGAAGAATTCATTCTTCAAAATCAAAAACCCCAAATCCCTTAGAAATCTCTCTAGAACTCCATTGGAGCCAATACTCAAGGAAGTGATTGGATTGACGAACTGAGTGTAGATTATTCATCAAATGTAATAATTAGCTTCATCAAGGTATTTATTTTGATCCTTGATACTATCATCACCAATGATTCCAACTTTCTAAGATTTTTTTTAATGTTTTGAAGTTGAATTGTCCAATTTTATGATCTGTAGCATGGGTTTTTTCATTATTGGTTTCCAAAAATTGAATAATGATTGAATTGTTATCATATTTATGATTCTACACTAAAATAACTTATGAACCGAGGAATTGGATGAACCATATTTTTTGACTAATTAATGGGTTACTTGATATTGATTTAATGTTGATGAATTCTAATGTAGTTTTATGTAGGCTATTGATTTATGTAATAATTATAGTAAATTGATATCCATGTTGTATTGGATTTATGAATATGTACCAAGTTGACCTAGTTTCATGAATATTGTTATAATTATGTTGAATTATTGTTTATGGACATGGGTAAGGGTCTTGTGATATCAAATGTGCTTATTTGACATTGGATTGAGGTGTTGAGGATGATGTGGTGGTAATGTTTCCTATTTTCATTATTTTATTAATTTTAAACTTCAATTATAATGTTATTGGTATGTTCCACTTATGGTGGCGGTATTATGTGCTTTACATGCAATTGATGTAACCATGTCGTCGTTACTTTATGCAATAAGATGATCATGACCTTGTCGGCACTACTTGGAGTTTTATGATGATTTATATAATTTATATTATGTTAATATGATCATATTTATCTATATGTTAAGTAATGGGAAAGTATGTGTTCTTTCTATGTATGTTAGGAAATAATGTAGACTATGATTATGTGCTTGTATGTGTAGTCTTAAGGTTGATGCATGGTTGTTCCTATTGACTATATGAGTCAATGTTTGTCATATTTATGATGATATGATAATATATAGGATGACATAAAATATGATAAGATTTATTTCTATGTGCTTCTAGAATGACATGTAATATGAGTTAAAGTGATGTATGTGGTATCTTGTCTTGGTTGACTTGTGTCCCTTCCTTGATGTATGAATGAATGTGAATATGTGATGTCTTGAATTATGATGCTAAAGTCTCTTAGTCTTTATTGTATAAATGGTATATTACCTTAAATGATGTTAAGAGGGTTCTTTATGTGAGATGTGAACGTAGTGGTAAGGCTATGGATGTTGAAGTCGTAAGCAGTAATGGTATCCTTAATAGTAAATGAATTATAGACTTAACGTTTATTGGATGGAATGGCATCATATTAATCTTTAGGAAAGTCATGATGAGCTTCTTGTCCCCATTGTGAGGTAACCCTGGTGGACCTTTCTTTGGTAGGGTAAATGTGATTAGGTTATGAACTTAATATGGAACCCATTTATATGAACCTTAAGTGTGAATACTATATGAGAAACAA
Source organism: Solanum chilense (assembly GCA_032847665.1). Lineage (NCBI taxonomy): Eukaryota > Viridiplantae > Streptophyta > Magnoliopsida > Solanales > Solanaceae > Solanum > Solanum chilense. The sequence goes on from CM064964.1 coordinate 6,049,718, forward strand.
GGCTAGCACCGACTGGGTATGGTAAGGGAAGTAGTTCTAGTTAAAGAATAAGACTAGATTACAAAGCATGCCTTTCATATTCATTAACAATGTGCCGACATGGGATGTGTTTAAGTTCTACCAATGGCAAGTACAATAACCTCAACAGAGTAGGTTAGAACTTCGTATTCCATGATTTTCTATCATGTTGTATGTCGGTTATTGTCTATTCTCATTATATAGGATACCTACTAGCATTAGAGAAGTTCTTTGAAGTTTAGTTAGTTGTATGGTGACGCTAATCTAGACATTGCACAATAGGCATTGAAGGTGTTAACGAGAGTCCCTAGGCCTTGTCAAACACCATTACTTGAATGTTCTTTATGTGTTTAATGTCTCCTAAATTAACTAATGTGAGTAATGACTTAAGTTAAGAAAATATGTTAAATGTATAAGTACTTATCTAGGGTAGTTAAGGGTTTTCTAGTTAAGGTGTGAAGGGGACATAGGAATGGTCACTTCGTATATTACCTAAATGAGTCTTAAGAATGACTCTAGTTATAGAAATTGGTTGATTATGTGGACATGATATAAACTTATGAAATGTTAAGGATTATTTAGGTAGTCTTGATAAGGTCAATCATGTATGTTATCTTCTTGATTTGCTTATGTAAGTCTATTTATATCCCTTTGTACGAGAATGTCATATTATCTACATGTTCATGTTTCTGATGTCTTGTAATTGTGTATGTGTCTTTTTATAAGTATTCTTGATGGTCATTTAGGTATGATTAGGGATGTTGTATGGGCGGTCTCTCTTTGTGTTTCTCAAGTGAGACTAAGAATAGCTTTTAGTGTGATGACTACATGATATAAAGTTACTAAGGAAGAAGTAGAACAACTTCACTGTAATAGTGAATTACTTCATTGTACAGTGAGATAAGCTCAGTGTTAAGTTGGCTCAAATATGCACTAAATTGATTTAATGTTAGCCTATGTGTTTCTAAGTTGTTAAATGTAGCTCTTGCGATTATAATGTGAAATTTAAATGAAAAGATGCATATTTCGAATAAATATTCATTTTCATTATTTTTCATGCATCATGCCATACATAGTACATGTGGTTGTACTAATCCATGCTTTTACCTATCTATATAGTTGTTGGTAGGTGAGGAGCATTTGGGAAGATAGATTTTGATCATAGCATCATTTCATTTAATTCGAGGGCATAAATGCCTTTTATTTTTCTTTTCAAAGTATTGTAAAAGATTAAGTATTTCTATACTAGTATTGTGTATGGGTCGTGTCCCATGTGTTCTCATGTCTTAAGTTTGATGAGATTTAGACTTAGTATTTCCAATGACTTTATATGAAAGATTTTTTAAAGACTATGAAGTATGTTTGTGAAAAGTTTCCATTCTTGTAACGACCTGTTTAGTCGTTTTGAGCAGCAGATTTTAATTCTGGAAAAACTGGCCAAGACCACGGGCACTGCGACGGACCGTCACAGGCACGACGGCCCGTCGAGGGTGCATCGTTTCAGCATACTTAGAATTCTGAAATTGGGTACTGAAAATCGACTCTCTGGAAATTGTGACGGACCTGCAGTACGGGCCGTCACAGCCACGACGGACCGTCGTGAGCTCCCGTTGCAAAACACTTCAACTTTTGAGAATTTGGTTCAAGGAACGAGTTTCTGACCGTCATGACGGAAGTACAGGACGGACCGTCACGAGTGTGACGGACCGTCACAATGCACTTAGTGAAAAATGGGATTTTGGGCAGTTGCGACGACTTGCGTGACGGACCGTCACAGGCACGACGGGCCGTCACAGGCTGCGCAAATCCCAGGCAGATTAGGATTTCTCTACACGTTTTAAGGGTCGTTTTGGACTATTCTTTCCTTAATTATAAAGATTGAGGGTTAATATTAATAAGTCTAATTACTTGGGAGTTAAAAGAGGTAACCTTAAGTTAATTAGTGGGTTTTATTGTCCTCTTTTACACTTAATTATATTGTAATTAGGGTAAAGGAAAGAGGGTTTGGATAAAACAAAAGAGAAAGAACAAGAGAGAAAAGAGAGAAACGAATTGAGAGAGAGATTGGACGAGAAGAAGAAAGCTTGGGAGATTTCTTGTTGATTCCAATTCTTCGGTGGAGGTAGGTTATGGTTTTGTTTTACGATATTCGTATGAACTCTTAATAGTGAATAATATGTATTGATTGTATTGTAAACCCTGCTATATGCTTAATTGTATGCTTGCATGAATATGATTGTATGATTTTGATAAAGCAAGCATGATGAAAATTATTGAATCCCAAATCTTGAAAGAAAATTTAATATACTTCATTAATGATGATGCCTTGGTATAAAAGAAGGCTTGATGAGTTAAAGTAACGGGATTGATGATGCCTTGGTATAGAGAAGGCTTGATGAACGGATAGAATGAAATTAGTGGATCGGAGTGTCACGTTCCGACACATAGAATTAGTGGATCGGAGTGTCACGTTCCGACACATAGAATTAGTGGATCGGAGTGTCACGTTCCGACACATAGTATTAGTGGGACGGGTGTCACGAACCGACACATAGAATTAGACGTTCCGACACATATAGGGGATCGGAGTTTCACGTTCCGACACATATAGGGGATCGGAGTGTCACGTTCCGACACATATAGGGGATCGGAGTGTCACGTACCGACACATATAGGGGATCGGAGTGCCACGTTCCGGCACCAGGATAGAATATGGATCGGAGTGTCACGTACCGACACAAGAGGAAGAAAGATAATGAATCTTGAAAGATGATAAATGTACTCAACATAATAAACTTAATTTCCCAAATGAGTATGGCATGGAGGCTTGAGTCCTCATGGATGAACTTGATAGTACTTGTTGATGATTATAATATTGTTATTGCTACATGTTGAGTATTGTAGTTGATTTACATTATTATTGATATATATTGTTCCCTATTTTGAGTTAGCCGATGATATCTACTCAGTACTTGTGGTTGTACTGACCCCCTACTTTTATGTTTCCTTCTTGTTATTTGTGTAATGCAGCAAACGTTCCGTCAACTTCAACTCAGCATTAAATCAAGCCAGTCTTCGTCACACCGGATCTTCAGGGTGAGCTAATGCTTCTAGCTTGGGCTGGGTCTTCTTCTTCAAGTCTTGATGCCTTGAACTTCCGGCATGGACTAGCTTTTTAGTTATTTTTGTTCTTAGACATTCCTAGTTTAGTGAATTGAGATAGATGTTCTTGTGATGATGACTTCCAGATTTTGGGGATATTAATAATAGTTATTGATTTGTTTTTATTAATGAGTTTAAGTCTTCCGCATTTCTTTTGTTGATATTGTATTAAAATGTTAAAGGTTAGATTGGTTGGTTCGCTCACATAGGAGGGTAAATGTGGGTGTCAGTCGCGTCCCCGATTTGGGTCGTGACACTATTATAATTGCTCACATACTTATATTTATCAAACCATAAATTCTCTTTAAAGTACTTCACTACGGTCAACACTCTTAATACAAACAAAACTTCATAGTCACACCATCTATTTACCTTATTCTCAAACTGTCACTAGTATTAAGCTCTTCTTAACAAACACATTATCGCCTCCAAAATTGTCAAACTATGGCTCCCTCTCTTTCTATTTAAGCATTTCATGAAAAATACAATTCACACTTAAGACTAATAGCACTAATTTCATATATAAAAGTACTTTACCATCGAGATACAATAATTGAATCACACTAAATGTCAATTCCATGAAATTTTTGATTATCTAATTTTAACCAATATTCAAAATCATCATATGCCTCATGCCAATACTTAAGAAATTTGTTGTCACACCAATAATTTGAATACCATAAGATCATAACCTCTACTCACTATCAAATGCCTATGTAGCACATCTTAACATCCTATATCGTCCCATCAACAAAGTAATTTTGGTCTCTCCTCAATTCCTCATTAAGTATATAAAACTGTAGGTCCACACTGTTTTACACAAATAAGTTACCTATCATAATTTGAACAATTTAGCTCCACATAAGAGCACATAATCTTATACCCTCACTTTTTTTCACCCAAATCAAAACCCTATATTCATAAAAATTGTTGATAATTCATGGTAAGTCTATACCGAACAAGTTCACATCCATAGTCATATTAGATATTATATATGAAAATTCCTACATCCTTCAACTTCAAACCAAGATTCTATATGAGATGTCTTATTCCTTTGTTTCTCTTAAATTATTCTTTTGACACAAAATTTTGAGTATCTTGAACTCTTCAATGCATCTACTCTTGTTTCTTTGGTTGACTCGCTTACCAATCTTATCCTTTGACCAACAACCCATGATATGTTTTTTTTCCTTAATCTCTATAAAGCAAAACATTACGTGAAAATTCATTAGGTATAACAAAAAAAAAATTAATACTCAAATTATTGTTAAATCCTTCCAAATGCTTCATACTAAATGTGATCGATTATTTCTTACCTTAGCAATTCATACCTTCACAAAACACACTATCGCAAACCTAAACTCACAATAAAAATTTGAATTTTGAATCCAACTATGTAACCCAATCCCTTTATCTATCAACAATAGCTCATACCTTGAAGATTTTTATGGATTTACGTAGCTTAGATAATCATAGATCGCCTCTCCATCGAACTTATCATATCTTTCAACAAAAGAAATCAATCATACTCATTGCCAAAATCAAAATCACACACAAAAAAAACCTATCATAACACTCGAGTTGAACGTTTATATACTGATTTCTCAAATATTATTCAATAGTCTTTTTTTACCAATCTGATGAACTTGGGACACTATCACCATAAATAGAGGAAAAAATATGAAACCACGTTTCTCTAAAACCAATTATCCATTCTCTAAAGATACATCTTTGGCCCTTTGCAATAAGAAGAAATATCCTTGTCTTTCCCTCTTTCTGAAAAATATATTACCTTCAACTAATTCATCTTTTAATGATGGTAGCCCTTTCAATTTTGTTCGAGTTGTGTCCAAGGCCCTTCATCAACTTTCCGTACAACCACAATATTCACCAATAGTAGCAAACCATAATCTTCGATACTCACTGTAGTCGCCATTACCATAAAAAATATGTTTAACCAACAAATCATTATTATATAGATGTATCTCAATCACAATCCATCACAAATCTCTATTAGTATCTAGCTTAGTTAGTCCTTATCATCACCACGAAGTTAACCTTTTCATCAATATGACACCTTCAATTCTGTTATACCAACAAAAATCAAAAGACTAACCCAACCTCATAGGCCACTTCTTACTAAGATTTTCAATTACCTTCACACAAGTATACTATTTGAGAATTCCTTTACATATAAGTTCAATTCACTCAATTGGAGCTTATGATAAAATCACCACTGCTCATTTAGAATCCTAAGGATACATTTTATAACCTACACACACATTAATATCATACCTAAGATCCACCACTAAGATTTTACTTATAAATAATGTTTAGCTCATTCTTCTGTAGTAACAAGCTAGTCGGTCTCTCAAATTTTAAGGTAACATCGAATCTTATTAGATGAGAAAGTGATAAAATTGATAACTCATTAAGTAGTTTGTATTAACACTAGAAAATCAACATATTCATTTTCATATACCACTAGTACAACATCGTGAAAGTTTATCATATTCACCAGTAGAACATATCATACCTATCGAGAAGATTGTATCCAAATAGACCACACACTTTCACCTATTGAATAACTTTAAAATATTGTCAAATTCCCTTCATAGCAAGCCCACGCTATATGAATTCTTTCGTAGGGCAAGTCGATGACAAAAGTAAGACACTCCATACTTTCTAACCAAGTACTTATCAGTATCATTACAATAGTCGTATCATGACCTTCTTTTGTATACACTCAATTTGTGAAACCACAGAAGGGATTTTGACCTGAATTGGTGCAACATAATTACAACCCATTAATTGTATGACAACTATATCAACTGTATTTTTCAAGGTTACACTATTTATTATCTAGCCAATTCTTAAAACATTTAACTTCTAATTGTCGAACCACTCCACATATTGCTTATACCAAATAAGTAATGTGTTTATTATTATTATTATTATTTTACTATGATAATTAACCTTAGTCAACCCTTTCAAATATGAGCACAGATTCGTTTCATATATATCATTTCCATCTTAATACAAAATCTAATATCAAATCAATACACGACACATCAACTATTCACAAAAGGAATTACGCATGAATCATCACATAGATGAGAGTGAATGGTGTGAAGCGATAAGAATCAAAATGGACCAAGTACGCACGATAGAGATCCAAGAAATGAAGATATTTTCTAAAAGTCACCATAGCCTTTCAAAGATAAGTACAGACGTCTTCGTACCAATCATCGAGACTCTATTAAGACTCAATTTGTGTACACGTGAGACCTATGAACCCGGGGCTCTGATACCATTTTGTCACGACCCAAAAATGAGCGTAATGGCACTCGTCTCATTCCACCAAGACAAGTCAGCCTAAAACACAACCATTACAATAAAGTTCGGAAATAAAATATAAGTAGTTTAATTAAAACCCCGAAACCTGGTAGTCACGTGTACAAGCCTCTAAAGTATTACAATTCATTCAAAAGAAAAACTCAAGTCTCAAATGAACTTGTTTCTAGAATAGAACAACATCATAATTACGGAGAAGAAAGTCTGCTGAGATGGAAACAGCTACCTCACAAATCTCCAAGAAGCCTCGAAAAAGAAGAGAATGACAAGTACAACAAAAATCCAGGCTCATAACCTACAAAAAATTGTAAAAGCAAGGGGTGAGTACCAAACCACACGGTACTCGGCAAGTAAACCTCTAAACACAAGCTAAGGGGATGTAATACGGGTACTCTTACCACCCGCAATCGAACCTCCATAACTACAACCTGCAGTAAAATCAACCCAACATTATAGCTCACAGTTTACTTAGCACAAAACTCAACAACAACACTTAGACAAATTACATATCATCAACAACAACACTTTAACAAATTACATATCTACAATAACAAGAAAAATATTGATCAATAACAAGTTCCGCAGAAAGGCAATCAGAAGATCAGCAAAACACGATATCAAGTTCACTAATGATAAGTATGTGCAATGCAATGGAATGCAATGTCAAGTATAATGATGCATGTCGGACCTAGTGATACACACCCACTGTCTCTCAGTCAGGGACCCATGGGGGACATATATGTCCATACATCTGTAGAGGCGCACGACACGACCCTCGATAATAGTAAGCATCGCAGCGCGTGATACGTCCCTCAAAATATAGTATCCATTGCGGCGCGCGATACGTCCCTCGAAATGGTACATCCTCTTAAGTACTCATTCTTTCTCAATGCACATAACACTTGTCATAACCAATGCCTCAGAATAATGCAGATGACAAATTCACACAAATAATGAAGAGATGACCATTTTCATAACACACACAGTTCACAACCACACAAGCATGAAGTCACATCGACAATGATTCAACAAGCCTTCAACCCTTTCTCAACACATCACACATAAACAATTAATCACATTGCCTTTTGCTATCCCTTTTTTTCATCATTATAATTAATCAATGTGGACAAGTCAACCCATCACCAATCCCATTACTCCTAAACATATACCACAAGGAACGCGCATTTCATACACTTAACAAGTTAGAAATCCACTTTCCTTAATAAATCTAGAATTCACTTCAGAACTTGAGGGTTCCCTTTTCGTTAAGCTTCCATAACAATGCAATCTATTCACATAATAATCAAAATAAGATTCAAAACTAACCACACCCATATTACTATGTGTTTATCTTAGACCCAAAAATCACTCAAACATATAATCACGTTCTTAATTTGGATTCCAACTCATTTCAATTCTCCTTTTCCTCAAATTCCAGTCTATGTTTAAGTCATAATTTCTCCAAATACTACAACCCTAATAGCTTTCACATAATATAATACACTCGATGTTTAATTACCTATTTTAATATATCAAAACTTGAATCATAATATGATAATAAAATAAGAACTAATAAATATAAGAACCACTAGTTACGAACTGGTGGTGGAATCGCTGAAGCAGAGGAAACAAATCCTCACTCGTAAGTTATACACTGAATAACACCATTTCAATAATACGTAGCAATGATGAGCCAATTATTATTTTATAATTAGCCTCAATTTTTTACTTTAATTTTCTCAATTCAAATTTATGTTGGCAACCATTAATATTTAGCCTCAATTTCCTACTTAAAAAGTTGAACTTGCCGGTAATTAATACACCTTACCAATTGAAGACTCACACACAATAATAAAATAATAATTAATCACATGATTCAACGAAAATAGGACTTATATACTAATGTAATATGAAATACGGATGAATTTGTTATTTTTGTACCTGAAGGATTTTTGTTTCACCACCATACCATTATGTCTTCTATCGGCGGCTTCGTGTAAACTTACTTTTCCTCTTTTCGTCTGATCACATTGTGATAAAAAAAAATATTAACCCTGCTACTAATTTTAATAAATAAGTCAAGTAGTATAGGTATTAAATAATTAGACTTGGCCCATTAACGAATTACTAAAAGAAAATAAAATAATCAAAAATTACTCCCTAATTAATTAACTATAGTTGAATAAGTAATTTAAAGTTCCCATAGAAATATTTTTTTTACGAAAAGGGTCCTTTATGAAAGAAAGTGGACTAGTACTCAAAATAGTCTAACTGGTCATTATACTATGGTAAAGGTTCCTGTACAAATGCAACGATTTAATTTTCAAAGTGTTTAATTAGGTCATGTTGTCTAATGTAAACGTTATAACTTTTGTGAATTAGTATCTATTGCAACACATATTCAATTGTTGCTAAATAATTGTTGCTACACGCATGTTTTCTAGTAGTGTTAGTTTTAACGTAATTCCAACAATATATTAACCAACTAAATCACATTAGCTCATTTGAAGAACTTAACAACTTTCTAAGTCTAATTTGTTTAGTTTTAAATTAATTACATTACTTTATTCATCAATTTAACTTATTAGACAACTTATCGACTTTCTAAGTCTAATTAGTTTAGTTTTAACTTAATTTAAACCCTATATTAACCAACTAAATCACATTAACTTATTTGAAAAATCTAACAAATTTCTAAGTCTAGTTAGTTTAGCCTTAACCTTATTGCAACACTTTATTAATCAATTTAACTTATTAGACAACTTAACAACTTTCTAAGTCTAATTAGTTTAGTTTTAACTTAATTTGAAAACTATATTTACCAATTTCACTTATTAACCAAATTAATAACTTTCTAAGTCTAATTAGTTTAGTTTTAACATAATTCCAAAAATATATTCAATATTAACTAACTTAACAACTTTTTAAGTTTAATTAGTTTAGCTTTAACTTATATCCAATAATATATTCACCAATTTAAATTTTTAAACAACTTATATACTTTCTAAGTCTAATTAGTTTAGTTTAACTTAATCCAAACACAATATTCACAAATTTAACTTATTAACCAAATTAACAACTTTCTAAGTGTAGTTAGCTTAGTTTGAACTTAATTCCAACATTATCGTCACCAATTTAACTTATTAGACAGCATAACAACTTTCTAATTCAAAATAGAATAGTTTTAACTTAATTCTAGCACTATATTTTCCAATTTAACTTATTAACCAACTTAACAACTTTCTAAGTCTAATTAGTTTAGTTTTAACTTAATTCCAACACTTCATTTATCAATTTAACTTATTAACCAACTTAGAAACTTTCTATGTCTAATTAATTTAGTTTTAACTGAATTCTAATACTATATTCACCAATATAACTTATTAAATAACTTAGCAACTTCCTAAGTCTAATCAGGTTAGTGTTAACTCAATTCCAATAACATATTCACCAATTTAACTTATTAACCAACACAACAATTTTCTTAAGTCTAATCAGTTTATTTTTAACTTAATTGTAACACTATATTCACCAATTTAATATATTTAAAATCTTAAGAACTTTCTAAGTTTAATTAGTTTAGTTGTAACTTAATTCCAATAATACATTCATCAATTTAACTTATTAACCAACTTAAAATTTTTCTAAGTCTAATTAGTTTTGTCTTAGCTTTATTCCAACACTATATTTACCAATTTAACTTATTAACCAACATAACAACTTTCTAAGTCTACTTAGTTTAGTTTTAACTTAATTCCAACACTACATTTACCAATTTAACTTATTAGCCAACTTAACAACTTTCTAATTATAAATAGTTTAGTTTAACTTAATTCTAACACTATAGTGACCAACTAAATCACATTAGCTTATTTGATGAACCTAACCAACTTTCTACGTCTAATGAGTTTAGTTTTAACTTAATTCCAACACTTTATTCACCAAATTAACATCTTTCTAAGTCTAATTAGTTTAGTTTTAACTTAATTCCTGTAATATATTCATCAATTTAACTTATTAACCAAATTAAAAACTTTTTAAGCCTAATTAGTTTAGTATTAACTCAATTCGAACACTATATTCCCCAATTTAACTTATTAAACATATTAATAACTTTCTAAGTCTAATTATTTTAGTTTTATATTAATTCGAATAATATATTTACCAATTTCACTTATTAAAAAACTGAACAACATTATCAATCTAATTAGTTTAGTTTTAACTTAATTTCAACACCATATTAACCAACTAAATCGCTTTAGCTTATTTGAAGAACTTCACAACTTTATAAGTCTTATTTGTTTAGTTTTAAATTAATTTTATTACTTTATTCATCAATTTAACTTATTAGATAACTTAACAACTTTATAAGTATAATTAGTTTAGTTTTAGCTTAATTTCAACTCTATATTAACCAACTAAATCACATTAACTTTTTTGAAGAATCTAACAAATTTCTAAGTCTAGTTAGTTTAGCTTTAACCTTATTGCAACACTTTATTAATCAATTTAACTTATTAGACAACTTTACTATTTTTTAAGTCTAATTAGTTTAGTTTTAACTTTATTCGAATAATATATTCACCATTTTAACTTATTAACCAAGTAACAACTTTCTAATTCTAATTGGCTTTATTTTAACTTAATTCCAACGCTATATTCGCCAATCTAACTTATTAAACAACTTAACAACTTTCTAAGTCTAAGTAGTTTAGTCTTAACTTAATTCTTACACAATATTCTCCAATTGAACATAATAATCTATTTAACAAATTTCTAAGGCTAATTAAATTAGTTTTAACTTAATTCCGTTTTGATTACTAGAGATTTTTATTTGATAAAATATTTTTTTCGATAGATTTTGCAATGAATATTTTGGACTATTCATAACTATAAGAATAAAATTAATGGGGTAGTTTTAATAACTTATTTAGTTGGTAATTAAAGAATATAACATTAAAATTAGTAGGATTTAATATTTATTATTCCATAATTTATATCCATATATATAAATAAATAAATAAAAATAAATAATTAATAAGTTTAAGAAAGAAGGGTTGTCATTATTTGTTATCAAAAAATAGACGGCATGCGCCTCTTCTTCTTATTCTTAGCGTTGCCGCCAGTTTGATAGCATGGTTACAGGTAAAACTCAATCCCATTTCAGATTTATGTTATAAATATTAATAGTTGGTTGTTTTTGTTAGTCTTAATTTATTAAAATTGATTGAAACATTATTTAGTTTTATTGATGTTAATGTATTAAAAATGGTTGACACGTTATTTAGTGATTCACGTGAGTTGGTGTTCTTCGAAATACCTTAGGACATCTTAATGACAATTAAATTGTTTAATGAACTAATGCATTATATACATATAGTATATAGAATGAATAGAGTCGCATGAAAGTGAGGGTCTTGGATACTACACATAATTTTAGTATCTCCTTATAAATAAAGTTTTGAAATATAGAAATAGGTAATTAAATATTAGGTGCATCAATTAATTTAACTACCATTAATTTTATGTCAATTGAAAGAACTTATACTTAACCCTAGCTTTAAATTTAATAAATGAGAAACTCAGAATATTAATTAATCTCAAGATTAGGAACTTCAATATAAATTTGTGCTTGATGACTTGTGGGATCTAAGATAGAAATATAGCAATGTAAATGTCTATGGAGTCGTATTTACAAATATGGTATATTTGATAGATTGGAAAGGCTTAGAAACTTTGAGGAAAGGAAAAGTATTGGAGAAGTATCTCGCTTGGCTTTGTTTCTTCGGTGGAGGTAGGTTATGGTTTATGCTATTTCATAGTAAACTCTTAATAGTGACTGATATGCATTGGATGATATAGTGAAGTTTTCTATGTACTTGATTGTGTGATTGTGTGGCTCGGTCATGTGTTTTGTGATTGGTCTAATCCCAAGGCCGTGGAATGTCTAATTTTAAACTATCTCTATTTGAAGTAATGCCTTGAATAATGAAGGCTCGGTGAAATTTATTAACGAATGAAAAAGTGGTGATATTAAATGGTAAATTAATGATATTATTGGATTGGAGTGTCACATTCCGACACAATATTCTTGGATCGGATTGTCACGTTCTGACACGATATTTTTGGATCGGAGTGTCACGTTCCGACACGGTATTCTTGGATCAAAGTGTCACGTTCCGACATGGTATTCTTGGATCGGAGTGTCAAGTTCCGACACGATAATATTAAAGGAAAAATATGTTGAATTAATGGAAGATACTCAATCTCAAAGAACTCAACTCCTAAAATGGTTTGGTTTGGAGGCATGAGACCTCATGTGTGATCTTAATACCGTTGACTTAATACGTGCTTACTTTATTGTTATTGAAACTTGTTCATGTTGTTGTTTCTTATCACATGTTAAGTGCTATAGTTGAGTTCATACTATTATTCTTTGTATATTAGTTACTATTTTGGGTTGACCGATGATACTTACTCAGTACATATTGCCTCGTGTTGAGCCCTACTTGTTTTCTTCTTTGTTTCCTTTTATGAAATGCAGCGAGTGTACATATGAGTTCTGATTTCCCTCAGCTCTAGTCAGCCTCCCGCATATCAAGTTACAGGGTGAGCTATCCATTCAAGATCTTGTTGGTTTCTCTCGGTCATGACATGATGTTCTATTCTTTCGGACACATACAATTTTATTCTTATTTTGGTGTATTTGATATTCTTAGACTTAGTATTGGAAATTAGATGTCCTTGATGTGATGACTTTTAGATTTTGGGAAACGATATTTAGTAACATTTGAGTTCCCGCGTTATGCTTGTATTTTGTATGTTAGGTTAAATTTGTTGGTCCGCCCATTTAAGAGGTTAAGTATGGGTGTCACTCAGGACTCGTTTTGGTTCGTGACAAACTTGGTATCAGAGAGTTAGGTTCGTTGATCTCATCACACAAGGACAAGTCTAGTAGAGTCTTGCGGAACGGTAAGGGGACACCTTTATTTTTCTTCGAGAAGCTATAGGACTTTAGGAAAACTCATTTCTTTCTTTCTTCCGTGCTACTACTTGAATCCAACTGGTATCTAGTTGATACAAATTGGTATCTGAACTTCTTCACTCTATTTCAAATATGGTTAGTACTAGAGTATTAGAAATAAAAATAGCAACAAGAGAAGAAAAATATGTCCTTAGAAAATAAGTATATTTTCTTGATTGCAAAATGTGGTGGTAGTCTCATGTTGAGTGTCGATTAGTAAAGCACTAAAATGACTTCATAGAGTGAGGGTATATCGGAGAAGGTCATCGATGCTTACTTGGTTAGAGTGAGGAAGTGTGTTATTTTTGTTATTAAATTGATCTAAGAAGTAAAGCAAATTGTTTGGGCTAGAGAGAGAAAAAATTTGATAATGTTTTGCAATTATTCAACGGGTAGAAATATGTGAGCTATTTGGGTACGATCTTATCGATAGGTATGATGTGTTCTACTGAGGTATCAG
>CM064964.1:6065935-6096935 GCA_032847665.1 Solanum chilense
TATATATATATAAAGTGGATTTGTCACATAAGGAGTCATAACCATTCAACCGTAACAACATACGCAAGCCGACAAGGCCGCCACTATCCAAAGTATAATAGCATACGCAGCAGACAAGGCTGCCACTACACAATACACAACGATGTACGCAGCCGACAAGGCTGCCCTTGTACAAGCGAACATCTCAAAAAAACCATGTCCAAACCATTATCCAAAACATAAATATACAAGCCACACGATGTCTACAGACCTCTAAGAGTATAGTAGTGAAACTCGACGGGACAGGGCCCCGCCATACCCATAAACAAGCAAAAGACTACATAAAAAGTAATGTACCAAAACGACTGGGCTCTAGAACAGTGGAGCTCTCCCAAACAGCAGAGTATATATCCTAGGTGGGAGTATCACCGAACTGAGCGTCTACACCTGCGGGCATGAAATGCAGCCCCCTAAGGAAAGGGGGTCAGAACGGACAATGTACTGAGTATGTAAAGCATAAGGTAAAGATGACAAGATACCCACATGATAAGTCAAAACAAGATATCGCTACACAGGAACCTTTTACGTGAAAATCATGCATATCTTTAACATATAAGATGCCCAGCTTCCCTAGTAAGAGACTCGGCAAAATAATCATCATTATATATATATCATACGTACCCGACCCTCTAGTGAGGGACTCGGTAAAATAGTCATCACATCATCTCCGTCATCATCACCATCATAACAATATTCCTCAAAAATCATATATATAATATACATACCCGGCCCTCTAGTGAGCGACTCGGTGATATATGCAAGAAACTCCGCACGAACATTACCCGGCACGGAACTCAGTGAAATGATAAATGACTCTATGCACGAGCAGAATATTATGAGCAACTATATGCAATTGAAATCATTTCTCATAACTCAATAGAACAATCAACGTGAACCACAATGAGTATTACTAAAGATTAACGTTTTATAAAGATTATGAACATTAAATACGATATGGAAACGTAAAATCTCAATGACTCTAAGAAGCCCTACCATAGATATGAGAAATCATCATAGCCTTAGACATAGCCAATATATAGAGGAATAGTTGTGGAAGCAAGAATATACGTCACCCAGACGATCTAGAAGTAAGTATCAAATTTGTCCGTTATTCGCTCATTTTAAAAGTCATGCAAAACAAAGAAAGAAAGGATAGCGTTGCATACCGTATAGTCGAGCTGCACGTCCAATATTTACTGCTCAAGCTATTAATCTATAACAAGCAACAATCGTGCCACAATTAGATAAACGTCGCGCTTTACTACTTATTGTAAGCTAGCTAATAATCTAATGAAAATCCGGCAGGACTTCCCCTATATTCCTTACTTCGTCCTAATCCTACAACAAACCAAATTATCCACAGCAATACAAATAACACATATAACCCAACAAATATATTAAACAGCCTCCCCCAAAACAGTTCTGTCTTGGCAACCATCGTAACGAAACAACAACACACTAAGCGATAACTTGTTTTATAATTCGCAACACATCTACCTTATCGTATTCATCCTTTGGAGTATATACCCATAAACATAATAACATATACACAATACCAAAAATTAATTTCCTGTAGTTTGCTTTTATCAAAATAGCCCAAACACTAACATAACACCACTAGCAATCCGATCATGGTTTCTGTTCATACTTAACACATTTAATAACTAAAACTAATTTCCTAAGCTACTATTCAAGCCCCCTTATTAACATTAATGGCTAATTAACAAAGATATTCTAAGGAGTTAACACACCAAGCAAAGAGATTACTAACCAAATTCTTTGCAGCTGCTGGCCAAGAGTTTCATGGCTGGTTTTCTCCATTTCCATGGCTGCCTAAGCCAAGTGGTGAAAAAAGATGATATGCTTGCAATGCATTTCACTACATCCTTTAATATATGAAGTGGAGGCAGCCCCCCACTACACATGCTCCACTAAGGCCATCATCCAATCTGATTCCTTTTTAATATTTAATAATATGAAGTGGAGGCAACCCCCAACTACCCATGCTCCACTAAGGTCAGCTCTGAATCTGATTACTTTAACTTTGCCTTGAGTGGTGGGGCCTACTAGATTAATTTAATCCTAATTAGCCACTAATTAATCCCACACTTAAATTTAATGGCCTAATAAACCACTAATTAATCCCACACTTAAAGTTAATGGCCTAATCAGCCACTAATTAATATCACATTTAGAATTAACATCCTTGCCTAATATTTCTTTAAACACTTGGAACTTAAAATAAAATCTCATTCCCCAGACTTACATCTACTAGTTCATGACAGGCACTACGTATAAAAATAGAAGGCATAACATCCTTCCCCCCTTAGGAACATTCGTCCTCGAATGTTAAGTTAGCGTCTTACCGAAAAAAATTCCAGCAAGGTCTCTCTAACAGTTATACCTATCGACCTGTATTTCGGTACTTACAGATGCCTCACAGAGTCACAACTTACTACATAATCTCGTTTATCGATCAATATATTCAAGCTAGGAATTCAATTACCTGCGGGTAAAGGGAATAAGTAAGGATACTTATTCTTCAATTCGTCTTCCGCTTCCCAAGTAATCTCCTCCCTATTATATTTTGCCACAACACTTTGACGGAAGCCAGATCCTTAGTACGTAACCTTTTAACCTGGTGATCAAGTATAGCTACGGGTTTCTCCTCATATGACAACTCCTCTGTTACCTGAACATCTTTTACAGGGAATACTCTAGAAGGATCACCAATACATTTACGTAGCATCGATGCATGGAAGACTGGATATACCGCCTCCAAATCAGATGGTAGATCCAACTCATATGCAACCTTGCCTATCCTACGAACAATCTGTTAAGGCCCAATGTATCTCGGACTGAGCTTCCCCTTCCTGCCGAATCTCATCACACCCTTCATGGGTGATACCTTTAGGAATACCCAAACACCAATCTGAAACTCCAAATCTCTACGCCGATTATCTGCATATGACTTCTGTCAACTTTGGGCTACTAATAATCTTTCTTGAATAAGCTTCACCTTGTCAACAGCTTGCTGAATCATATCTGGGACTATTAACTTAGTCTCGCCAACATCAAACCAACCAATAGGTGACCTGCACTTCCTCCCATATAAGGCCTTGTACGGTGCCATCTGGATACTAGAATGGTAGCTATTATTATAGGAAAACTCAATGAGCGGCAAATGATCATCCCAGCTACCTTTTAAGTCAAAAATATAGGCCCGCAACATATCCTCTAATGTCTGAATAGTACGCTCAGCCTGCCCATCAGTCTGAGGGTGAAATGTTGTGCTAAGGTTCACCTCTGTCCCCAATCCCTTCTGAAACGATCTCCAAAAGTTGGCTGTAAATTGAGCTCCTCAGTATGATATAATGGACGTGGGAATCCCATGAAGTCTCACTATCTCCCTGATATAAAACCTCGCATAATCTTCAGACGAATAAGTAGTCCTGACTGGAAGAAAATGGGCCGATTTTGTCAGCCTATCTACAATAACCCATATAGAGTCATACTTCCTTTGGGTGCGAGGTAAGCCTGTAAGGAAGTCCATATTAATCGTCTCCCATTTCCATGTCGGGATCTCTATCTCGTGTAATAATCCACCATGCTTTTGATGTTCGATCTTGACTTGTTGACAGTTAGAGCACTGAGCAACAAACTCCGCTATGTCCTTCTTCATGCCATCCCACCAGTATAAGCATCTGAGGTCATGATACATTTTTTTTGAGCCTGGGTGAATAGAATAGCGGGCAGAGTGTGCCTCTCCCATAACCTGCCGTCGTAGCCCCGCAATATCGGGTACACACAATCTGCCTTCATATCGCAACACTCCGTCAGGTGTAACCTTAAAATGGGTCTTTTCCTTTTGAAGAGCTACATCTCTATACTGTACCAGAATAGGGTCCTCGTATTGGTGTATCTTTACCTCATCTATGATTGAGGACTCAACAACCTCTCGAATAGAAACTCCACTATCTTCTAAATTAGCCAGACGGACTCCAAGGCTGGATAGCCGCTGAATCTCCCAAACCATCTCCCTCCTTTCTGGTTGTACATCTGTTAAGCTACCCATGGACTTACGGCTATGAGCATCTGCTACAACATTCGCTTTCGCTGGATGATATAAAATATCAACATCATAATTCTTTAGCAATTCTAACCACCGCCTCTGTCATAAATTCAGCTCCTTCTGTTTAAAGATACATTGGAGACT
Source organism: Solanum chilense (assembly GCA_032847665.1). Taxonomy (NCBI): domain Eukaryota; kingdom Viridiplantae; phylum Streptophyta; class Magnoliopsida; order Solanales; family Solanaceae; genus Solanum; species Solanum chilense. The sequence goes on from CM064964.1 coordinate 6,070,191, forward strand.
CTTATGATCTGTATAGATGTCCACATGGACACCATATAAATAATGCCTCAATATCTTCAAGGCATGAACCACGATCGCTAACTCTAGATCGTGAGTAGGATAGTTCTGTTCATGCTTCCTAAGCTGTCGGGAGGCATAGGCTATAACTTTGCCATGCTGCATCAATACACATCCTAGCCTAACACCGGAAGCATCACAATAAATAACATAGCCGTCTGGTCCCTCCGGAAGAGTTAGGACTAGAGCTGTAGTCAATTTGTCTTTCAATAATAGGAAGCTTCGCTCACAAGCATCAGTCCACTAGAACTTGGCTGCCTTTTGAGTTAGCCTTGTAAAAGGCGCTGAAATTGTGGCAAACTTTTCTACGAATCTTCTGTAATATCCTGCTAACGCCAGAAAGCTGCGTACCTCAGTAGGTGTCGTAGGTCTGGGCCAAGTCTTTACCGCCTCAATCTTCTGCGTGTCTACCCGAATACCATCAGCTCCAATAATATGCCCCATGAATGCCACTGAAGTCAACCAGAACTCGCACTTAGAAAACTTAGCATACAACTTCTGGTGCTGAAGCACCCCAAGTACCGTCCTTAAATTGTCTGCATGCTCCTCTTCTGAACGTGAATAGACCAGAATATCATCTATAAATACAATATCAAACATATCAAGGAATGGTTTAAAAACTCAATTCATTAAATCCATAAACACCGCTGGAGAATTAGTCAGCCCAAAAGACAGCACTCTAAACTCATAATGCCCGTATCGGGTCTGGAATGCTGTCTTTGGAATATCTGCCTCCCTTATCCGAACCTGATGATAACCTCACTGCAAGTCTATCTCAATCCTTGGGATGGGATACCTGTTCTTTACTGTGACTTTGTTCAGCTACCTATAATCAATACACATCCGCAGCGACCCATCCTTCTTCCTCACAAACAGTACCGGTGCTCCCCAAGGTGACGTACTAGGCCTCATGAAGCCCTTTTCTCACAAATCTCTCAATTGCTCTTTCAATTCTTTAAACTCAGTAGGTTCCATTCTATAAGGAGGTATAGATATAGGTTGTGTATCTGGCAGTACATCTATAGTAAACTCTATCTCCCGTTTTGGAGGAAGGCCTGGAAGTTCCTCTGGGAATACATCGGGAAATTCATTAAATACCGGGACTGATTGAAGAGTCGGTGCCTCTGCCTTTATGTCATGCACCAAAACCAGATCATAAATATATCATTTTCCAACCATCTTCTCGGCCTTAAGGTATGAAATGAACTTACCTTTCGGCGATACTGTACTCCACTTCAACTCTATAATCGGTTCCCCTAGAAATTTAAATCGAACTATATTTCCTTTGCAATCAACATTAGCATAACAAGCACCCAACCAATCCATGCCCATGATAATATCAAACTCAATCATATCAAACTCTATTAGATCTGCTACGGTACGACGACTATATACAACCACAGAACTATTCTAATATACTCGCGTAGCTATGAAAGAATCTCCTACAGGTGTAGCTACCTCAAATGGTTCTATCAACTCAGACTCTATTTCGATCCTTCTAGCAACGAAGGGAGATATATATGATAACGTGGAATCTAGGTCTATCAATGCATACACACTTCAGGAGAATAGTGATAATATACCTGTGATCACATTAGGTGACGCCTCCTGATCCTGCCTACTAGTCAAAGCATATATACGGTTCGAGGGACCGCTAGAACTGGAAGCTCCACCACATCCTCTACCACGGCCTTCTTGCGCCTGAATACCCTGCCCGATAGGACGCATAGCCACAGAATAAGATGAACCAGCAACGGACCTAGAAGGCTGTGCGATACCACCTGCACTACCTCTAAGGTAACACTCCCTCATAGTATGACCCTGACGGCCACATGAAAAACACGCACCTGTAGCCCAACGACATTCCCTAAGATTGGACCTACCACAGCGAGAACATCGAGGCAAAGGTGGCCTCGACTGGCTCAAACCCCTGCCCATCTGTGACCCTGACGCCCTAGAGCTCTGACCAGTTTCCAAATATTCCGTACGATCGAACCCCCTACCCCTTGGACGTGGGGGTGCACTCTGTGCTGGCTGGGAAGAAAATCTAACATGCTGCTAAGACTGCCCACCTCAAAACTCGTCAGGATAACCTGCTGATCTAGCCCTCTTATGCTGGCCTCTATTATAATCTCTATTTGGCTGAAGTCCCCGGTGCCGATCCTCTATCCCCTGTGCATATGCCTGCACCCGAGCAATGTCCATACCTGGCTGAAGAGTCACTGCCATTCAACCGTCAATCAGATAATGATCCAATCCCATCACATAACGATGTACCCTGTCTGCCATATCAGCCACAATGGTAGGCGCATGCCTAGCCAATGAATCAAACTCGACGCTATACTCTCGAACGCTCCTGCCATTCTGCCTCAAACGCAAGAATCTATCGACTCTAGCTCGCTTCATCTCTAAAGGCAGGAAGTGGCCCTGGAAAGCCTCCACAAATTCATCCCATAACGGTGGAGGATCACCCTCACCCCTAGATAACTCCCAAGACTCATACCAATTAATAGCTACATCCCGCAAATGATACGTAGCCAACTCGACATACTCGGTCTCCGAAGACTTGATTATCCTCAATGTACGCTGCATCTGACGAATAAACTCTTGCGGATCATCCTGGGGCCTTGACCCAAAGAACTATGGAGGATTAGAACTTAAGAAGTCACGAGCCCTTAAGCTATCAGATCTCTCCGCATGATCAACTCCTAGTCCATGCCTGCAAGCCTGACCTGCCACTAATCTAGTCAGCAACTTAACCGCATCTCTCATGGCCCTATCCTCTGCCCCTGGCGGAGGAGCTGGAGGTTCAGGTTTCTCGGGCCTCGGAGGCTGGTGGTGGTGTCCCCCAAAATGGAGTTGTTGCTGCTCTAAGCTCCTCTAGTTGTGGAGGTGTAGCAGAGCTCTCCGACTGGAGCACAATACAAGGCATAGACTGGGCACGGGCCCTAGTAACTCTCCGGGTGTGACTAGTACTTTCTGCTACCGATTTACCCTTCTGGGCGGCTGTCGCTTTCTTTGGAGGCATAACTGAAAACACTGGGATTCGTTAGAGAGGGATTATCATGTTATTGAAGCTCTATCGCACGATCTAGAATAAGAAGAAAGGATGACATCCTAAATGTCCTGTAGCTTCCTATTTATAGATGTGGTGCACAACACACCGATAAACAAGACTCTACTAGACACGGTCTGTAGACACTTCTGAGGAAGAACCGCTCTGATACCACTTTGTCACGACCCAACCTGATGGGCCATGACTAGTTCCCATTTTTGACACTCACATACAAACCTATAAAGAAGTATGACCAACTGAAACTAAGACAATATGGAATTTAATCAAATCAAGCCAACCCCAACGCCATATATATATATAAAGTGGATCTGTCACATAAGGAGCCATAACCATTCAACCGTAACAACATACGCGAGCCGACAAGGCCGCCACTATCCAAAGCATAATAGCATACGCAGCCGACAAGGCTGCCACTACACAATACACAATGATGTACAAGGCTGCCCTTGTACAAGCGGACATCCCAAACAAACCATGTCTAGACCATTTTCCAAAACATAAATATACAACCCACACGATGTCTATAGACCTCTAAGAGTATAGTAGTGAAACTCGCCGGGACAGGGCCCCGCCATACCCATAGACAAGCAAAAGACTACATAAAAAGTTATGTACCAAAACGACTGGGCTCCGGAACATTGGAGCTCTCCCAAACAGCAGAGTAGATATCCTAGGCGGGAGGATCACCGAAATGAGCGTCTACACCTGCGGGCATGAAACGCAGCCCCCCAAGGAAAGGGGGTCAGTACGGACAATGTACTGAGTATGTAAAACATAAGGTAAAGATGACAGGATACCAACATGATAAGTGGAAATAGGATATCACTACACAGGTACCTTTTATGTGAAAATCATGCATATCTTTAACATATAAGATGCCCAGCTTCCCTAGTAAGGGACTCGGCAAAATAATCATCATTATATATACATCCTACGTACCCGGCCCTCTAGTGAGGGACTAGGTGAAATAGTCATCACATCATCTCCGTCATTATGATCATCATAGCCATCCTCCTCACCAATCATATATATAATATACATACCCGGCCCTCTAGTGAGGGACTCAGTGACATATGAAAGAAACTCCGCACGAACATTACCCGGCCCGGGACTCGGTGAAATGATAATTGACTGTATGCACGAGCAGAATATTATGAGCAACCATATGCAATTAAAATCATTTCTTATAACTTAATAGAACAATCAACGTGAACCATCAAGGAGTATTACCAAAGACTAACGTTTTATCAAGATTATTAACCTTTAATACGATATGGAAACGTAAAATCTCAATGACTCTAAGAAGTACTACCATAGATATGAGAAATCATCATAGCCTTAGACATAGAAAATGTATAGAGGAATAGTTGTGGAAGCTAGAATATACGTCACCTAGACGCTCTAGAAGTAAGTATCAAATCTGTCCGTTATTCGCTCATTTTTAAAAGTCATGCAAAACAAAGAAAGAAAGGATAGCGTTGCATACCGTATAGTCGAGCTACACGTGCAATATTTACTGCTAAAGAAATTAATCTATAACAAGAAACAATCGTGCCGCAATTATATAAACGTCGCGCTTTACTACTTATTGTAAGCTAGCTAATAATCTAATGAAAATCCAGCAGCACTTCCGCTATATTCCTTACATCGTCCCAATCCGACAACAAACCAAATTATCAACTACAATACCAATAACACATATAACCCAACGAATCATATTAAACAGCCTTCCCCAAAACAGTTCTGTCTCGGCAACAATAGTAACGAAACAACGACACACCGAGCGATAACTCGTTTTATAATTCGCAACACATCTACCTTATCATATTCATCCTTTGGAGTATATACCCATAAACATATTAATATATACATAATACCAAAAGAGAATTTCCTGTAGTTTGCTTTAATCAAAACAGCCCAAACACTAACATAACACCACTAGCAATCCGATCATGGTTTCTGTTCATACTAAGCACATTCAATAACTAAAACAAATTTCCTAAGCTACGGTTCACGCCCCCTTCTTAACATTAATGGCTAATTAACAAAGGTATTCTAAGGAATTAACACACCAAGCAAAGAGATTACTAACCAAATTCTTTGCAGCTGCTGGCCAAGAGTTTCATGGCTGGTTTTCTCCATTTCCATTGCTGCCTAAGCCAAGTGGTGAAAAAAGATGATATGCTTGCAATGCATTTCACTACATCATTTAATAATATGAAGTGGAGGCAGCCCCCCCACTACACATGCTCCACTAAGGCCATCTTCCAATCTTATTCCTTTTTAACATTTAATAATATGAAGTGGAGGCATCCCCCCACTACCCATGCTCCACTAAGGACAGCTCCCAATCTGATTCCTTTTAGTTTTCCTTGAGTGGTGGGGCCCACTAGATAAATTTAATCCTAATCAGCCACTAATTAATCCCACACTTAAAGTTAATGGCCTAATCAGCCACTAATTAATCCCACACATAAAGTTAATGGCCTAATCAGCCATTAATTAATATCACATTTAGAATTAACATCCTTGCCTAATATTTCTTTAAACACTTGGAACTTAAAATAAAATCTCATTCCCCGGACTTACATCTACTAGATCATGACGCGCACTACGTATAAAAATACGCGGCATAAAAGAAAGTTTGCAAAAAAAATTAATTTTTTTTTGAAAGGGTAAAAATAATTTTATAATTTAAACAAAAGGGATCCATAAAGTCAAACTTTCACAAAAATAGTGAAAACATTTGTTTAGAGAGAACAATACAAATATTCAAACAAAACACGATTTAAGAGTAAATCACAAAATTGGGCTTCATCACAACAAAAATAAAAATTATTTTCCTCAAATACAAATAACAATAATTTACGCACAAAGTATTTCTACTTATTTTCCCTTTTTGCATCTCAACATCATATTATCATTGCAAAATCATCTTAACAAGATTTGTAATAGAGAAACTAACCTTTTCTAATGACCACTTTAAAGTTGAATAGCTCGGTATTGTTTTGCGTAATTAATGACAACTTTCAGTTCGAGTGTCTATAATCGCATAATAGTATAGTAAACCAGCCAAGGGAGAGATAGTGAGAGTAAGTATAAATTAGAATTTCACTGGAATAAGTAGTAGTTAAAGATATTTTTGATTAAAGACATTGTTAATCAAGGGGTGACGCAAGATTTAATTATCATATTAAATTTTTTGAATGATAAGTAAAAAAACATAACTAAAACAGTATACTAAGTAATGTGTGGTGGATTTTTTGAATGTGACGGGAATATGCAAAACAAGAAAATGTACATATAACAACATTAATTTGGTGATATTTGAAAGAAATGTCGTAAAATAAAGAATTTTACAACATTTAAGAATAAAATGTCATAAAACTGTGGCATTTGATGTCAAATGTCGTAAATATATTGACATTTGGTATCAAATATCAGAAAAAAGGACATTTAGTCCAAAACATCACTATGATAATGTCATTTATTGCAAAATGTCGTTTTTTTTAGCGACATTTAGTGAAAATGTCTTATAAATGATGACATTTTCTACAAATGTCGAATATAATAATGACATTTATTGCAAATTATCATTGTTTTTGCAAAAATTAGTGAAAATGTCATATAAATGATGACATTTGCTTCAAATATCGAATATAATACGACATTTATTACGAAATGTCATTGGTTTTAGTAACATTTAGAAAAAATATCTCTTAAATAGTGGAATTCAACATAAATGTCGAATATATTATCACACTTACTGCAAAATGTCATTGATTTTAGTGACATTTAGAAGGAAAATGTCACATATAGTTATATCTGTTGTAAAATGTCATTTATTTTAGCGATTTTTAGCAAAAATGTTGTCTGAATAAAGACATTTAATATATGACATTTGTCACGCCCCGAGCTACCCCATGACGCGGATACGGAACCTAGGACCACAAGTGACCCCAAGCTAACCCTGTTGGCATGGTCATGAGCATACTAAAGATAATAAACTGTTGCGGACGCTAAATCATACATAAAATGAAAAGATGCGGAATACACATATTCTATAACTAAGATATTTGAAACAATGAGTTTTATACAAAAGAAATATTAACTCAATACTAAGCTGAATCTATCTATGTATGAAAATAGCCACTAAACTAGACTAGAAATACTGGGACAAGCCCCAACTAAATCTAGCAAAAACAGAAACTAAATGACTAAAGACAGAAATGAAACTCATGACTATTGTACTCGGAGAATGAGGACTCACCAGTGAATCTGCTGAGCTTGAAATTGGGAAATCGATCTATGCATGATCTGGATGCTGAGAACCTGAACCTACGTCACGAGAAGACGTAGCGTACGTATACGTCAATACTTGAAAGGTACTGAGCAAGTAGGATAGAGTAAAGCTGAAATATAACACAATTGAACAAGCACAAAAACAAGTATAATAATTTGAACGTGATTTGCTGATTTCTGAGCTAACTGGATGCAATGACCAATTTGTAACATGCCGAAACTGAATACTGAATATACTGATAAATGGTCAATGTAGAGAGTCTGACTGAACTTTGGGAGCTACAAGTAATTTATAAAAACCACATGAGCTAAATTTGGAGTGCGATCTATGGGCCCCATCGAGAGGACCCAATATACCCTGCCAAAGGTATAAAGGCATGCTGGCATGATCACTAAACTGATTTCCCGCAGAGGGGACGTACAACCTACTTGTCTAGTAGTTCTGGGACTATTGGGTATGCTATACCCTAGTCCAACTTGGTATTATGCTACTCCTAATGAATTTTGTAAATTAACTGATTATACCTTAATTTATGTAATTACTCGCTAGTTCGAAACTGAACATGCAAACTGAGAATGCAAAAATAATCTAGTAATTATGCATTTCTAACTGAGGCATATATATCTGAAGTGTATGAAAAATATGACCTAGCATGTGTAATTCAAGAACTAAATTCATGCGATAATCTGAGTAATAACATGTTAATCTGATTTGGAACATATATTTTATAAATTCATGAAGTTATGTCAAAGTTGTAGAAACAGAAAACTGGGGACCTAATGGGTGGAAAGAACCCACTAGTGAAATCCCACATACCTGATGATGAGCTCCACAGAAAAATACTTAAGTTTTGGGGATGGAACTGCTGGAGCTTGTGGCGTTCTTGAACTAGGGTTCTTGAGCTTTTTTAGCCTCTCTTGCTTCTAATTTTCATAGTTTTGATTTAGTGATTTGACTTGGATATGTTTTAATTAAGTTTCTAGGCTTAAAATGACTAACATCTGATGATTTAGGGTCAAAACGACGTAACTTAGAGTTTAAACGTAGTGGAAAAGGTCATAAAGACCCATGGGAAGGTTGCTATTGGGCCTCACGGCGGACAGGATTAACAGTCCATCGTGCGCCCAACGCCCCGTTGTTGGGTCCGTCATGAGGGCCTGTTCAACAGTCCTTTACTAAAATGGCAATAAATTTTTACTCGGAGGTATGATTTTAGAAAGGTCGGTGGCTATGGAAAGATAATTCAATTATCTATTTGTGGGTAGGTCATGGGAGACCTAATTCATTTTGTGATAAGAGTTATTATCATTTTAAGTTGACCCAACTATATTTTCCCTTAAATGGCTGCAAATTTTCCTCCTACGGACCATGCAGGTCATCCATAGCTCTCGTCAGAGAGTGGTTGAAGGGAGTCTTGATCGACGGTCACGGACTACGGATCATTGTTTGACCTACGGACTGTAATTCTTTTCGTCGTCCAAGACTTAACCAATTTTTCTAAGCTGAAATTTTTGGGAATTTATGATCCCATCAATGGTTGTGCAGGACAGACCATGGTTCAGGCAACGGTCCGTCGATGCCACCATTAATAGCACCTGCAGATTTTTCTGAAAAATTAATTGTTGGTCTGTTTTGGCTACGGGGTGTTACATTATCTCTCCCTTGGGAATATTCTTCCTCGAATGAAGACTAAACTAGCTGAAATAGAGGGAAAGAGATGCAAACCCCACTACTAAACACTGATAACTGAGTTTTGACTGAATTGAGTTCTATGTGCATGCAATTACTCTAAAAATAAAGTACAAATTGAGGGAACATGATTCAAAAACTGAATTTACGCATGAGTGACCATAAAACTGAAGAGGAACTATTACCTCAAGCTTGAGTAGAATCGGAAGGAAAAAGGTAAGGATACTTGACCCCAAGCTAACCCTGCTGGCATGATCATGAGCATACTAAAGATAAGAAACTGTTGCGGAAGAAAAATCAAACTTAAAATGAAAATATGGGGAATACCCATATTCTATAACTGAGATACTTGAAACAATGATTTTAGTACAAAAGAAACATTAAATCAATACTAAGTTGAATCTAAATAAGTTTGAGAATAGCATCTAAACTAGACTAGAAATACTAGGACAAGCCCCAGCTAAATCTAGCAAAAAATGAAACTAATTGCCTAAGAATGAAATGAAACACATGATTGTTGTCCTCGGAGAATGAGGACTCACCATTGAATATGCTGAACTGGAGATTGGGAAATCGATCTTTACGTGATCTGGATGCTGAGAACCTGAACCTATATCACGAGAAGACGTAGCGCACATATGCGTCAGTACTTGAAAGGTACTGAGCATGTAGGATAGAATAAAGCATAAATAAAACATAACTGAACAAGCACAAAAACAAGTATCATAATTTGAACCTGATGTGCTAATTTCTGAGCTAACTGGATGCAATGACCAATTTATAACATGCCGAAACTGAATACTGAATATAATGATAAATGGTCAATACAGAGAGTCTGACTGAACAGTGGGAGCTACTAATAACCGATAAAAACCATATGAGCTAAATGTGGAGTCCGATGTATAAGCCCCATCAAGAGGACCCAATATACCCTGCCAAAGGTATAAAGGCATTCTGGCATGATCACTAAACTGATTGCCCGCAAAGGGAATGTACAACCTACTTGTATAGTAGTTTTGGGACTATTTGGTATGCTAACCACTAGTCCAACTCAGTATTATGCTACTCCCAATGAATTCTGTAAATTAACTTATTATATCTGAATTTTAAAAAATAATGGATAGCTCAAAACTGAACATGTAAACTAAGAATTCAACAATTAATCTTGTAATTAAGAATTTATAACTTAGTCATGTATATATGAAGTGTCTGAAATATATGACCTAGCATGTGTAATTCAAGAACTAATGAAATACAAAGCTAAAGTTCTAAAATTCATGCGATAATCTAAGTAATAACATGATAATCTGGTTTGGAACATATATCTAATAAATTCATGAAGTTGTATCAATGTTTTAGAAAGCCTAGGTCTAATCATGATAAGAAAATCAAGAATCTAACTTAAAACTAGGGACCTAATGAGTGAAAGGAACCCACTAGTGAAATCCACATACCTTGTGATGAAATTCACTGAAAAATACTTAAGTTGCAGGGCTGGAACTGCTGCACCTTGTGGCTTTCTTGAACTAGGGTTCTTGAGCTTTTTTGTCCTCTCTTGCTTCTAATTTTTTAAGTTTTTATTTAATGATTTGACTTGGATATGTTTTCATTATGTTTCTAAGCTTAAACTGACTAAAATCTGATAATTTAGGGTCAAAATGACGTAACTTAGGTTTTAAATAGAGTGGAAAAGGTCAAAAAGACCCATGGGAAAGTTGCTGTCATGCTCACGACGGCCAGGACTCACGGTTCGTCGTGCGCCCGACTACCCGTCGTTGGGACCGTCGTGAGGGCTTGTCGACAGGCCTTTACCGAAATGGTAATTACTTTTTACTAGGAGGTATGATTTTAGCAATGTATGTGGCTATGGAAAGATAATTCAATTATATATCTGTGGTAGGTCATGGGAGACCTAATTCAGTTTGTGCTAAGAGTTATGATCATTTTAAGTTGACACAACTGCATTTCCCCTTAACTGGCTGTAAATTTTCCAGCTAAAGATCTTAGGTCCACCTACAAACCATGTTGGTCATCCATAGATCTTGTTAGAGAATGGTTGAAGGGAGTCTTGATCGATAATCACGGACTATGGACCATCGTTTCACCTACGGATCATAGGTCCGTCCGTCGTCCAAGACTTAACCAATTTTTCTAGGCTGAATTTTTTGGGAGTTTCTAATCCCATCGATGGTTGTGCAGGACGGACAGTGGTTCAGGCTATGGTATGTTGATGCCACCGTTGGTAGCACCTGCAGATTTTTCTGAAAAACTAATTTTTAGTCTATTTTGGCTACGGGGTGTTACAACATTTGTTGCAAAATGTCATTTATTTGATCGAATTATAGTGAAAATGTCGTTAAAAAGAGAATATTTTTTTACAAATATCGAATATATCATGTCATATGTTGAGAAATATCATTGATGTACATGGCATATGATGAAAAGTACAATTAAATCCATGGGCGGATCCACATGAATTTATGAACCCCCTCGGCAAAAAAATACACGGTTTATATATATAAGACAAATTTTCTGTATTTCTATAGATTGATATTTTGAACCTCCGTAAGTACAACGGGAAATGGATGGGACAGTGGTAAGTCCCCTTTATATAAGGTTGTATGTAAGTTGTTCAAGTTCTATTTTTTTTTACTTTAGAAACGTGCTCAAATGTGATTCTAAAATTTAAACCCCAAAAAAGTCAAGGTTCCCATTTCTAAAGGCTTATTTACATTTTTGTACTTTTATTTTTCGAACCCCCTAAATGAAAATCCTAGGTTTGTCAATGATTAGACATATTATTAGTCACTAATTATGGATATTTACACCTAATTTTAAAATATAATTATTTTTAAAAAAAATATTTATTGATATATATGGATAAAGTGTGACCAAATTTGCCCCTCAGATTATATGATTTGAACAACACTTACTTGATGATAAATAAATATCTCGTTTTTACCCTCGTTGTAATTGAAATGACTCAAGTTTAATTTTTATGAGAAAATCTAACTTGAGTTTGTTACAATACCCTTTGTGGAAGAAAAACAAATTCTTGTTCTTTTAGAGAAGTTTAAAGTTCGATGTATTTGTCAATTCATGTAATATAAAGTTAAATTAATAATTACTATTAGGAACATCTTGTTGATCAAGGTTCCTATTATCTTTTTTTCCTAACTTTCATGAAATTTTTTTCTCTTTATCTATACTTGTTTTATTAAAGTAAAAATGAATGTGACAGTTACAACCCTATTTATTCATATTGGGATTAGTTATATTGAGATTAGTTATACCGGATAAAATATGTTGGAATTCGTTTTTATCATTGTATTTTTTTGAATAAGTTCTTTGTTTAGAAAAATACCCTCGCCTCTCTCTCTCTCTCTCTCTCTCTCTCTCTCTCTCTCTCTCTCTATATATATATATATATATATATATATATATATATATATATATATATATATATATATATATATATATATATATATATATATATATATATATATATATATATATATATATATATATATATATATATATATATATATATATATATATATATATATAAAGATATGTGTGTGTGTGTGTGTGTAGGTGACTAAAATCACTTCAAAACTTTACTTTTTGAATTTTTGCTACAACAAATTATTCCCAATAATTGTAAATTATGAAGCTCGAAAGTTAATTCTTATTGGGGAGGGTCAAAATTGGTTGTCAAGAGTAATTAATGTGAGGGACACTATTGACTCATCCGGATAGTTTTTCAATGAAATCGTACATCTTAACTATGGAAGGTTTGTCAAATCCTATGTTGTACAAGGATAAAGAAGACTGGATAATAGTTCAATGGCAAACTTTGGATATAAAAATTAAGTCTTTCGTTCGATGCTTAAAGGCATATGAGCTTGTTGGTTTTGAATGTCAAGAGTTCTACCGACCAAATTTGTAGCAATACAGTTTGGATATGATCAAGACTTCCCTAAATAGATTCATCTTCCGCCTTGAAATCTAGTGCTTACCTCGTACAACTACAGAAGACCAATCGATTCGGACTTGAGGTTATACTATTCGTCTAGAATATTTGAACCGGATGTAAGTACACAATATATAAAATTATGGAGAAACTAAACGAATTGAGATGTTTGTAATGTACTTCCCGATCTTCCAAAAGAATTTCTAGTGGAGAATTACCCTAAAGATTATTTTGAATTTTCTCCAAATTTGAAGCAAAAGCATACTCTACAATAGAAAATGACAAGGAGAATTATTCAATGGGGGTTCTCCAAATCATGGATGGAAAATGAGGAGAAAAACTAGAAGGAAGTTCAGGGTAATTCTCCATTTGACATTCCCTCAGTTGATTAGGAAGAACGTCACACACATCTGAATTAGTTTTGTTTCTCCATCGTTTCAAATTCTATGTAGTTACATCAGGTCCAAAAAACCTATACGGATAGTATAACCTAAAATCAAAATCTATAGGTCTTCTTTAGTTCTTCCAAGCAAGATCTGGACTTGAAGGAGAGCGAGGAATCCATTTAGGGAAGTCTTGATCATATTAAAACTGCATTGCTACCTATTTAGATGATTGGTATCTCGAAAATCAAAACCAACAAGCTCAGATGCCCTCTTGAAAGGAATGAGAATCTATTTCTATATCTAAATTTTTTCCACTGACTAATGTCCACTCTTCTTTTTCCTTGTAAAACATGTTAATTGACAAACATTCCACAACCAAGGTGTATGGCCTCCATCAAAGAATAGTGTGTAATTAATGTGAGGGCTACTCTTGACTCATCCGGAGAGTTTTTTGATGGAGATCATACAACGTGGTTGTCAAACGTTGGTCGATTATCCATTTTTTACAAGGATAAAAAAGACTGCACAATAGTGTGAGGAAAAATTTGGATATAAAAATGGAGTCTTTCCTTTGATTCTTGACGGCATCTGAGCTTGTTATTTTTGACTGCTAAGAGCCCAATCGACAAAATCTGATAGAAATGTCGTTTGGATCTGATCAAGGATTCACTAAATAGATTCCTCACCCGCCTTAAAATGTAGAGCTTGGCTCGTACAACAACAATAGAGCTATAGATTCTAATTTGAGTTATACTAATTGTCTAAGTTGTTTGAACCATATGTAACTACACAGTATTTGAAATGATTGTGAAACGCAGTAACGTTCTTCAGGATCTACCAAAAGAATTTCAAAGAGAGAATCACCCTAAAGTTTGTCCTTGTTGTTCTTGTCATTCAAACCAGAACCATATTGCACAATAGAAAATGAAAAGGAGAACTCATCTATGGAGGTTTATCCAACAATTGTTGTCGAATGAGGAGAAAACCCAGGAGGAACTTCAAAGTAATTCTCCAGTTCGCATTTTTCAGTAGATCAGGAACAATGTAACACACATCCCAATTAGTTTTGTTTATCCATCGTTTAAAATACTATGTAGTTATATCAGGTTCAATAAGCCTATATGGATAGTATAACCTCAAATCGAAATCAATAGGTCTTCTGTAATTCTACAGAGCAACATGCATAGTTGAAGGAGAGTGATGAATACATTTAGGGAAATCTTGATCATATCCGAACTGCTTTGCTACCGATTTGGTTGATAGGGCTGATGACAATAAATACCAGCAAGCTCAGATTCCCTCAAGCATCGAATGAAAGACTCCATTTGTATATCTAAATTTTTTCCTATAACTATTTTCCACTCTTCTTTATCCTTGTAAAACTTGGGAATTGACCAACCTTCTACATCCATGGTTTATGGCCTCTTTCAAGGAAACTCTCCAGATGAGTCAATAGTAGTTCAAATATTAATTACACTTAATTGTTTCATATTGTGTCATCAGCGTATTCTCACCCAGTTATTATTTTGTAATATGGAGCCTGAACTAGCGGCAAAAATACCATCCTCTCCCATGCCCAAACCCGAACAAAGAACACTGGCAACCACAGACTAGGTTTATGAATGTAAAATTTGTCTCCGTTTCTACCTGTCACTTCTTATTAAGCCATAATAATAACTTTTTTCAATGAACCCAAATCCGTATATATTCTAGCAAGAACATTAGGAGCTATTGGGAATGACAAGCACAAAATAAATGTGCACGACACAGTAATTGTCGTAGAAAACCCAAATCGAAACTTTCACTTCTATTTGAACTATGAGAAGGCAAATAATTCAAGAACAAACTGTTTGTGCAACAAACAAATAAACTAAGCAAGAAAAAATAAATCAACACGCAAGACACAAATTTAATGTGCAAAACCTCTTTGGTGTGAAGAGTAAAAACAACAAAGCCAAAGGTCAAATAAAATGAAAGGAGAGTTATAAAAGTGTTTTCTAAAATGGACAGCAACAATGTGCAAAACATTGAGCAACACAACTACAAGATAGCATAAAAAAAAAGTGAAATAAAAGGAGTACAAATACAAAATCTCAACTGCAATTTTCAAGCAAAAATTTGGAGCTACACTACTCCAAATAACCCTTTATCAGTTCCC
This sequence comes from Solanum chilense, assembly GCA_032847665.1. Classification (NCBI taxonomy): domain Eukaryota; kingdom Viridiplantae; phylum Streptophyta; class Magnoliopsida; order Solanales; family Solanaceae; genus Solanum; species Solanum chilense. Next base: position 6,085,833 of record CM064964.1, read on the forward strand.
AATAATATCTTAAGTTGAGAGGAACAAACTGTCCAGAAATAACCTCAATATGATAAGAAACGAAGCGGGAATATTGATATTGTGTGGTACACTAAAAAAACTCTTAATTACCAATAGATTTTACTGACAACTTAAGGTAGTTAAAATTTTACTAACAAATTACCAACATATTTCTAACTAAATTATATTTTGAAACTCGACAACCAAATTCTAAGAAATTACCAACCAAAATCTTATTAACTAAGAATTTAAGTAGTCAAATACAACGAAAAAAATGACACCAAATTTAGCAACATTCTGTTAATGGATTAGCAACTGAAATATTACTTACGTACATCTTTTGTTGGTAATATTACAAACGAAGTATATATCAATTGTTAAATATGAAAAAGAATTATTTATATAATTTATTAACATACTATCAATGAGTTACTAACCATATATTACCAACGACAAGATTTTTTGGCTAAATTTACAACTAAAAATAATTGTGTTGGTAAATTAGTAACATAATGTAATTTGTTGGTAGAATTTCCAACATGTATCAATTAGTTGGAACTTTTTTCCGACGAATAAAGATTGTAGTTAGTAAATTAGTAACATAATTCAAATAGTTGATAATATACAAAACAATCATTAATCCATTGGTAATATTAACCAACATATTAATTATAAGTTATTAATATTACATACAAATGTTTAGTTGAATAGTAACTATTATGGACTGTGATAATATTTATTGGTAAACTATTAACTATTAACTTATATTTTCATAGTTGGTAAATTACCAAAGTTAATTTTTTTTATATCACTGTCTAGTGTTGAGACTTTCATATCAAGTTTATGTCATTAATAATTTGAAATTTTTAATTTCAACTAAAACATAACTTTGGTCAATAATTTTGGTATCATTCTCAAATTAGAACTCTATCAGATTTATTAGCTTCTAAAGATCAGTTTTTATTTAATAAGAAGATTGGTTCATGTTTTGAGATTTTCATTTTTGTTTGTGCGGTTAGTTGTTTTAAATATTATGTTTGGGCAAAAATTTGACTTTGGTCAATTTTTTTGGTGAATTTGCTAAGATGAGAATTACATCAGCATAATTAACTCAAAAGGTCATTTTTATGGACTATGATGGTTGATTTGAGTTTTGAGACTCCTATTTTTAGTGTGTGCCATTAGATGTTTTAACTTAAAATATTTTGTAAAAATTTAACGTCGCTCAATTTATTTGATTAACATGCTCAGATAAAAATATCGCAAGTGCAGTTAGATGCAGAAGGTCACTCTGATGTAATAAGATTAGATTCAACTTTTGAGGCTTACTGTTTTAGTTAGTGCAGTAAGGCATTTTAATTTTAAATTTTCGGAAAAATTTAACTTTAGTCAACAATTTTTTTAATATAACTTGCATTGAAATTTTTTCACTGTGGTTAGCCATATATGTTCTTTATTGGTATTATAGGATTGTTATATTGGATTTTGAGACTTTTATTTTCAGTTTGTGTCGTTAGCAATAAATTTTAACTTTTGGCTAAAATTTGAATTAGGTTAATTTTTTGGAAGCTTGCTCAAATTTGACTTTCTTCAAAGCAGTGAGCTATGAAATGTCATTATTCATCTAATAGGATGGTTGTTTTGAGGTTTTAGGCTTTCATACTAAATTTGTATCATTAGGAGTTTTAACTTTTCACTTTTTGTCAAAATTTGATTTTGCTTAACATTTTTGTAAACGTGCTCTGATGAGAATTTCTTCGCTACGATTAACTTTGGAAGATCGTATTATATCTAATAAGATGGTTGGTTAAGGTTTTGAGACTTGAGTGTTTAGTTTGTGTTGTTAGGCATTTTAATTTTTAACTTTTGGTCTAAATTTGTATTTTGTCAATTTTTCGGTAAACATGCTCAAATTAAAATTTCAGCAGCGTGTTCAGCTTTAATAGATAATTTTTTTTATCTAATAGGGTGATTAGTTTGGATTTTGAGTATTTTTATTAAGTTTGTGTCGTAAGGCGTTTTAAATTTTGGAAAACAAATTGAATTTGATAAATCTTTTTAAGAAAAGATGCTCAAATTGGTATTTCATCCCAATTTCTTCACAACAGTTAGTTCTAGAAGGTCATTTTTGGTCAAACATGACTGTTTGTTTGGATTTTGAGGTTTTCATTTCATGTTTGTGTCGCTAGGCATTTTAACTTTTATTTTTTGGCTGAAATTTATATTTCCTTAACACTTTTTGAAAACGTTCATAGTTAAGAATTCTTTAAGTTTGGTTATATTCAAAAAGTCCTTTTTTGATTTGATAGGATTGTTAGTTAAGGTTTTGAAGCTTTTATTTTCAGTTTGTGCCTGAAGGCATTTTAGATTTAAACTTGTGGCAAAATGTTGAATATGGTCAATATTTTTGGGAAACATGGGCAAATTGGAATTTCGCCTGCGCGGATAGCTCTGGAAGGTCATTTTTGGTCTAATTGGATAATTTGTTCGGGTTTTGGGATTTTCATTTTCAGTTTATGTCATTGTTATTTTAATACTAGGGTGGTAAAAATCAAGGAGTACCCCGTACATATAACACGGCATGGAAGACCCCGAGAGGCCTCTTATAATGCACTTAGAATTCATAGTCAAGATTGTAACAAATTGATAAGATTTAAAACATTTCAAACATAATCAATCTTTTATAAATCAAAGTGGAAGTCTAACATAGCTGTCTAAAAAACATTTAGTGCAATAATATTATGGGATATATCTCATACATTAATGTTCAAAACTAAAAGAGAAAAGCATATAAGGAAAGTAGTGACCATATCCTCGGATGAATGAGGACTCAACAATCATCATTTTTTCATCTAAGAGAAATCTATGTTGTGGGGATGATAGTCGGGAATGCCATATCCTACATTTATATGTAAAACATAGGCAAGAGTATGTGTAAGTACAAAAATGTACCAAATATGGAAGCTTGGAAAAACATGACATAAGAGTGAGAGATCATAAGTCATAAAGCATAATCACTGAACATAGTAGATCACTTCACATATAACAAGTACTCCTTGAAGTAACCTTAATTCATCTTAATCAATACATGGTTAATATGCCACTAGTCTTACTCATCATTGAAGGAAAACTCAATCAACAATGCAAGATCTTCACCTATCATAACATATTATAAACACGGGAAATTGCTTCTCGCCTTATTATAAAGTAACAAGGGCAATTGCCTCTACCAATTCTTACCTTGGGATCATGGGTAGTTGCCTCTTGTCCATATTACTATAAGATCACGGGTAGTCATCTCCTGTCAAGAATAATTTAGGATCATGGTTTATCTTCTCTTGTCCTTTCATTACGTGATATGGATACACAACCTCTTGTCGTTATATCATATGAAATAGGTACTCACCTCTTATCATTTACTTAGGATCATGGGTGATCAACTCTATTCCGACTTCAAGAAACTATGGATAATCGTCTCATATTCTTCTCATAGAAGGTCAGGGGTAATCTTCTCTTGCCTTATCATAGTCATAGTTCTTAAACTTAGATTAACTTTACGCAAGCAATCCTTTCAACCTAGAATCATTCAATGTGAGAAAGCATTTTACATTTATACATAATCAAATTGTGTAGGAAACATCCTTTCCAAACAATTACACCAATAATCAAAAATTATGATGTATAATTCACTCTAAAAGCAATTCATATCATACTCATCACATATGATTCAATCTCAAAGCAATTCATAATGTATCTTATTTATCCTATAAGGATACACAAAACCCATAGATTCTCCTTTCATAGATTCAAACTCATTTACATTAGTTTCATCTCACATACATAATTTAAGAATGGGTACATGAAATTTATCATGAAAAACATAGAATCCTTCCATTTCATGCATAAACAATCATATCCAATCAACTGGATCAACTTCATAAAGAGCCATAACTTAGAAGAAAACCTAATTCGAATTTGAGAATTTCCACTTTTTAATTGTGGAACTTATGGGGATATATGGATTCAAGGATCCCGTGGATGATTAAAGATATCATTCCTTGATATTAAAGTACACAAACAATTGGATAATGGAGACTTAAACATTTAGCCCTAAGCTTGAACCATTCTTCATCTTCTATTTCAAGTTTCTCGAGAGAGAAATATTTTGAAGAAGAAGAACTCATTTCTTTTGGTGAATTTGATGAACGGACATGAATGGGTTGAATATATGGATTAATTCACTAATAAATATATTCTAGGCCACGGTAAAATGACATAACTTTGTTTTAAAGAAACATGGTAAACAAACGTAGCCTTATGATGAAGGCTACCACGAGCCTTCAAGGACATGAAGAACCATTGTGGTGGTATTAGCGATTGACCAATGGCTTGGAAAACCACCCCTTAACCCTTTTTCCCGACACTGCCCTCTCCAAGGCCCGTTTAGTCCTTTACGAGCAATCAAGTAGCTCGTGTGGAGGGTCATGAATTTTGCGAGTTTCTGCAACTTCTCCATGGTCATCACCACACCTTGTTGATCTGTTCACGATCTGGTTGGGTGCTCGTGGGATCGGAATCTTTGTTGCCTCAATTTTCTGAGTCAGCACAAGCTACACCACGCCTCATGGTTCATTTCACGGCTTCTGGGCCCACTGAAGGGTGCCTAGGCTCAGTCCTTGGCTTATGACTTGTCACATATCCCCTTGCATTGTCTAATAGATTCCAATGTGTTACAGAAAGAGACTACACAAACTACTAAAGATTGATCGCAAATAGGGATTTAAAACAAAAGATGTAATATTTATTTAATTATTTATCTAAAAAACAAATTCAACAATTTTAGGCAAAATTCATTGATTTTATTAATAATTATTCAAAATCTCTATAAAGATATTCAAAACTTTGTTACAATATTTTATGTGACTAAGATAGATATTTAAATTGGTATTTCAAGTATGGCTTGCTAAAAACCTAAATGTTTGTTACACTATCATTATATAGTCCGGAAAGAATTTCCTGAGAAAATATATATATATATATATATATATATTTATAAACAATTTAAGTCAAAGTTCATTGATGGTATGAATAAACATCATAACGTTGTTTCTACTTCATTCACTGGTTTTTCGATTGATCTTATTTACTCTTTTTTATTTATTTGTATTTCCTTTTGATTTGATTAAAATTAAGTTCAAATGTATTGTATGCAAAATAAATCAATTTTTTAAAAAAATGAGAATAAGTGAAAAAACAAATAAAACATAAAAACTTAAAATACACTTTTAAATTATTTTTAAAATATACGCATAACTTTTAAGAGTAATTAAAAGTGTTTAAATTTAAGAAGTTAATGGAATAAAAAAAGTGTAACATCTACAAATTGAAATATCAAGGAAGAAGCGTAGAAGTTGAAATAGTCAGTCTTGGAAAGAACTGAAATATGGAATTTTTTTAGTAAGTTAAAAAGTGGGTTTTTGGTCAATTTGAAACGGTCATAACATCTAGCTCAGGGTGAGTTAGAGGTAGTTCTTGTTATAGTTGGAAATCAGTTGGAAATATCTTTCCAACAGAGCCAAGTTTTCACAATTTTGATTATATAACTTAGTTATGCCTTTTGAAAGTTGTGTTGTTGGAATAAGAAAAATCCAATCCCGATTTTTAAAGGGTATTTTAGTCTTTTCCTTACCCTTCTATGTTATTTCATTTTTGGTAATTTTCGATTGGTATAAATTGATAGGGTTTTGAGCTTAAAGAAAAGAAGAGGATAAAAGACGAGAAAGGATAAGAGCAAGCAAGAATGTTCAAGATCGTCGAAGTTCGGCTTGTAAAATCAGTAGGAGGTGATCCCTAAAAAGGTATGCAGGTATGCTCGGGTTGGGTTAGTTCACCACACACAAACTTCTTAAATTCAGCGATACTGAGTAGATTGAATGATGAAAAGTGAATCTCTTGAAGAATATTGTTGAATTCTTGTTTTTTGAGTTGTTACATGCCTAGAATAGATTTGATTCATGTTTACGGGTTGATTTTTAAGTCGACTCTATTGGGTAATGAAGATATTAGGGATGTTAGGTATTTTGGGAAAGAACAATTGAAGTTTAGAGGCTTTAGACTTGAAAAACGGAGAAGAAAATTCAAAACACACGTCTGTAGGACCCTGGGGAGCCGCACCTCCCATAACCCCAAAGGACAATCTCTATCCGTAGGGCCTTGGGGAGGCACGCCAGCCCGAGCACCACAACTTTGCCTCTGAACTTTGGGGCCTGGTGCCCCACGATACTCAGAGTGCGAAGGACTCCAGTTCACCCCATTCATTCCCAATCTTTCCGTACTAGTTCCTAAGTGATGTACCCATGTTTCTTAGTTGATTCCAACATTATAAGGTACATCTAAACATTATGAAATCATCCATAAATATGATATCATGAACCTTAAATCCATAACCTAATTCAAGGAATGTTAAGATCAAAGTAAAAAAAATTAAGAGTCAAGTCTAAAAGTTAATAAGAATGTCAAAGCAAGTTTTTAAAGTTTCCAAGAGTATTTAATAAACATGTTAACTTTTTAAAGTCTCAAGTTAGAAAAGAGTAAAGATTTGAGTTCAATTCTCAAAAGTTATAAGAGAGCTATGTATTCCCTAAGAGTTAAGTTTAAAGTGAAGTTAAGAGTAAAGAGTTGAAGTTCTTCCTTAAAAGAAATATAAGGGAACTAAGTATTTCTCGAAGAGTGGATTCAAGACTTAAGTTTCAAACTAAGTAATGAGTAAAGAGTTAATTTAAAGTTCTTTTCTTCAATAGTATAGGGGGACCAAGTATCCCCAAAGATATTTAAAGTGAGTTCACATTTAAACAAGTAAGGAAACTAAGTTTTCCAAAGAGCCTTCAGACTAGTTTGCACAGTTAAAGGTTTATAAAATGAAGCAAGCAGAGAAGTAGATATTTCTAATATAGCCGTTGAGTTAAGTTTTTGACCACTAATATCGAAAAGATGTTTTTGAAACATACAATATAAGTATATTTTTTGAAGTAGTATTAAGCACTGATGTGGGCATGCGAGTTTCAAACAAACTCAAGTCTCCATGAAAAACAATTAACCATCATTGGTAGGAAAGGATCATAATTTTTAGATGAATCCTTTTCAAAGTTTACTAGTGGATGCATTAGACAGTCGAGGTCTCATTCACTGGTAAGGTTAGGATAGTCCTTGGTAGCGTTAGGTAAAACATTGTATCAATACTATAACTATTAAGTTATGGTTGTTTGTTAGAGAAACTCCCACAACAGTAGTTTTATGATTTCTCGGGAGGTTCTTCTTAGTATTAAATGGGTATTATACTTCATTCATGCATTGCACGAGTAGACTTTGAGAGGAAGCATGATAAGTCTTTTATCAGGATTTTGAGTCTTCATCAGTTTATTGTGTATTTTTTTACATACACCTCATAGTTAATTATATCTTTGCATACACAGAGTTGACAACCGAGTTTTAAATAGCTTTTATTTATGTGTGCACATGTCATTAAACTGCTATATAATTAAATGAGTTAATTATATTGAGTATTGTTATTCATTAGATGAGCAAAGCCAAGGAAAATTTTTCTTCTTACTCTTTTCAAGCTTAAGTTGTTGTTTAGCATTCCAACTCTCATACTCGTACATCAATGTACTGATGCAATTTTCATCCATCCTATCATGATGCTGACGCATGTAACAAGGATCAGCATCATTCAACACCTCGTTGATCCAGTTCGAGCACTCAGAGTCAATGATGAGTTCCTTGCATTCGGGGGATCCTGTTGTTGCCTTCCAGTCTTTTTGTTTATTGAATATAGTGGGGTTTGTCCCAACAATCATCTTAGTATTATAGAGGCTTCATAGACAGATAGTAAGTTAGATCTGTGTATTCTCTTTTTATTACAGGCACCTTATCATGAGTTATAAGTGCAAATTTTGCGAAACATATTTTCTTAAGTAATTATTTTTAGAATATCTTCTTGCTGTATGATTATTTTAAGTCTTCCGTTGAGTTAAGTAAGTCATGTCAAGGGTTCTCTCAAGGACAACAATGGTCATTGAATGTTGGTCACGTCTAGGGTATAGGCTCGGGGTGTTGCAAAAAGTATAAAGTGAGAAAGATATTAGAGAAGTATTTTACAAAGAATGAAGTTGAAATAATTAAACATATTTAAGTTTGAATAGCAAAAAAATTTAACACTAACTAATTATAAAGTTACTAATTGAAATGACTTAGTATCAATTTTTTTCACTCATCACTAGTCTTCAAGAGAGTGTTCACACTCTCTATTTCATTTTAAATTAGTGTAGGGGATCATAGAACTATAGTTAAGTTTACGTGTATCTCTGTGATTTCGATCATATTCTTAGAGGGATACTTGTGTTTTCCCCCTAAAATTTATTCAAAGTTCAATTACTAATATGGAATATCACTATTATAGATATTTGAATTTATAGTTCAAATATGGTTTGATAAAATCCAAAATATCTTTCACAGTGTTTGTATATATCTTGTAAAAAATCTGTTGGGCAAACGTGTATATATATATATATATATATATATATATATATATATATATATATATATATATATATATATATATATATATATATATATATATATATATATATATATATATATATATATATAACACACACACACACAAATGATTAATGTTAACAAATCAGTCACCGTACTATACAATAAATAATAAGTGTTTTGGAAGAAGGATCAATAGTTATTTGTAAACTCGCATTATGAATTACTGAAATTACTATTGAGTTGAATATATGTTGTAGTTGGAAGGATTCATATACATGTTTCATTGGTTTTCTGACAGTCCGTCTATTGTAACTATCTTCCTCTTTTAGAATTTCGGACTAAAAGCTTAAGCATGTACATTTTTATTAATATCAATGTGTACATGATGATCAAATATGAACCTTACACCATGTCATATTTTGTTTTGCTATCTCTTTTACAGATTGAACATTGTCAATTAACCACTCTATCAAAAATTACAACTGAAAGCTCATGCACATAAAGTTCAAGTAATACCAAGGTGCATGTTATGATACAATATGAACCATATATAAAACGTCCTATTTTGTTTTGTTATTCCCTTCAGTGAATTCACCAGTTTTATGTTGATAGACAACTTAATTGTTTTCCTCTATCGGGTAAAGACTAAAAGCTTGTGCACGTGATGTTTAAGTAATACAAGTCTTCATTAGTGGCTAAAAGAGTCAACTGAACCATTTCATTGAAATGTATTGATACAACATATCAAAGGACTTCTATCAAACGAATAATGACAAACAAATTCATATTTTGTTCATAAAAATACCCCTCACCATAAAGGAATGTTTACCAATATTTTAAAATAAATTCTAAAATAAATATATGAGTTAATGAAATACTATAGAAAGAATATATGTCGTAATTACGCAAATTTTAATATTTTATGTTCTTATTCTCATCAGCAAATCCATCAGTTTTACGTTAATAATCAGCCTACTACAACCGTTTTCCTCTATCAGGGCTTAGTAGTAAAAGATCATGTACAGAAAAATTAAATAGTATTATCATCATCAGTGGCAGAATCACAAGTATTTAAAAGTTGTCAACTCACACCACTTCAATGAAAAAGTATACCATGTTGATCGTTGAAAAGTTTTTTTATATGCATACAATGTATTTGATCCATTTATATATTTACATATACAATTTATCATGTTTTGGTTTTGTTATCTCCATCAAAAAATTCACTAATATTATGTTGGCAATTATCCTACTACAATTATATTCCTCTACATCGAATTAGAATTGAAAGCTCATTCAGGTGAAGTTTAGGTAACATAATTATTTACCTTATGATATACTATAAAGCTTACAACATGCAATATTTCATTTTGTTATGCTTATCACAAAAGTCATGAGTTTTTTAAATTGTTTGTCAGCCTACTTCAGTTGTTTTCCTCTATCACGACTTAGAACTGAAGGTCATGCACATAAATTTATGTAATACACATTGTCATCAGTGGTAGAGCCATACATATTCAAAAAGAGTAAACTTACACCGCTCCACTAAAATGATATAGATACAATATGTTGAGTATATTACAAAATATTATATCAAATGATTATTGACGATCCGAGTTCATATTTTTTCTGTAAAAAATAGCCACAAAAAAGTGGTTTTTTCTAAATTGCTTTTAAATATGTTTTGGATTCACATTAAGAATTGATCAATGCTATTAGGTGAATATATGTCATAATTAGAAAGATTTGATAAATTGTTTTGTTATTTCCATCAGAGGTCACCATTTTTACGTTGATAGATATTCTACAACAATCATCTTATTTATCGGGATTAATATTAAAAGCTCATGCACATAAGATTAAATAATATTATCATTAATGACTGAACCACATGTATTCAAAATATATACCATGTAAGTTGGTTAAAAGTTTTATTTTATATACTCTATTTACACAATCCCTAAATTTCTCGTATCTTTTATTTTATTTTTATGTATAACACCCCGAGAAAATATAGTTCCTCAATTTTAGGGCACGTATAATCTTAAGTTTATACTCACTAAAGGACAAAGAATATTATGAAAATTAAACAATAAGTTTATACTCACTAAGCCCATTCTTAAATCCATTTTTTTCTTTTAATTAAGGACCAAATTTGAAGACTCCTTTAATTGCTTTTCCATCCGAATATATTTGGCCATTGAAATCTCCTTTCATTGTTGCGATGGATAGAGGAATCCACAAATAAATGGAAAGAATATAATGGGTGTAAATGATGGAGGTTATGAATAACCTAGAATCGAAAGTTGTGAGAATTACGAAGCTATGAAGAGTTTAGTATATAGAGTAAAGACAAATCAAAAATTTATTTTAGGGTTGGCAGAAAGGTGGTGCTTTGAGACTATAACATTTGTGTTTCTGTGGGATTAATCTACTGTTACTCTTGAAGACATGATAATTCTGGGAAGGTCCTATATTTTGGGTGACTCTAATTTGTCCCTCTTTCAATCTGCTGAGTTTGTAGAGATTAAAGAAAATCTTTAA
>CM064964.1:6102135-6156595 GCA_032847665.1 Solanum chilense
TCGGTTCTGCTTGATGAGAATTTGTCTTATGAGGAGGAACCTGTTGCTATTTTAGATAGAGAAGTCCGCAAGTTGAGGTCGAGGGAGATTGCATCCATCAAGGTTCAATGGAAGAATCGGCCGGTTGAAGAGTCCACTTGGGAGAAGGAGGCTGATATGTAAGAAAGATACCCACATCTGTTTACAGATTCAGGTAATCCTTTTCGCCCTTGTTTCTTTTCTTGGGATCGTTCGAGGACGAACGATGGGTAAATTGGTATCTATTGTAACGACCTGTTTAGTCGTTTTGAGCAGCAGATTTTATTTCTGGAAAAACTGGCTGAGACGACGGATCCCACGAAGGACCGTCATGGGCACGACGGACCGTCGAGGGTGTCTCGTTCCAAAACACTTAGAATTCTGAAATTTGAGTGCTGAAATCGACTCTCTGAACTCTGTGACGGACCTGCAGGACGGACTTTCACAGATATGACGGACCGTCGTGAGCCTCCGTTTCAAAACACTTCAACTCTTGAAAATTGGGTACTGGGAGCAATTCTCTGAACTTCGTGACGGAAGTGCAGGACGGACCGTCGTAGGCACGACGGACTGTCACAGACCCTTAGTAAAAGTTAGTCTCTGAACTCTGTGACGGAAGCAGCAGGACGGACCGTCGCAGGCAGGACGGACCGTCGCAGGCACGACGGGCCGTCACAGGCTGCGTAATCCCAGGCTGGGTCGGATTTCTGTTTAAGTTTTAAGGGGGCGTTTTGGACTATTCCTGCTTATAATTATAAAGTTAGTGGTTTAATATTAATAACTCAATTACTTGGGGGTTAAAGGAGGTAACCTTGGAATAATTAGTAGGTTAATTCCTCATCTTTTATACTTAATTATATGCTAATTAGGGTAAAAGAAAGAGGGTTTGAATAAGAAAAATAGAAAGAACACAAGAGAGGAAAAATTATCGATAGAGAGAGACGAACGAAGAGGAAAAACCAAGCTTTGGGGAATTTGCTTGCTTGATTACGAATCTTTGGTGGAGGTAGGTTATGGTTTTTATACTATTCGTAGTAAACTCTTAATAGCGAATGATATGTATTGGTAGTATTGTAAACCCTTCTATATGCTTAATTGTATGCTTGCATGAATGTGGTTATGTGATTGTGATAAAATAAGCATGATGAAGCTATTGAATCCTAAATCTTGAAGAAACCCTAATTCACTTTGTTAACGATGATGCCTTGGTATAAAAGAAGGTTTGATGAACTACATAATGAGATTGATGATGCCTTGGTATAAAAGAAGGCTTGATGAACTACATAATGAGATTGATGATGCCTTGGTATAAAAGAAGGATTGATGAATTAGGGGATCGGAGTGTCACGTTCCGACACATAGAATTAGGGGATCGGGTGTCACGAACCGACACGTAGATTTAAGGGATCGGGTTTAAGTCTTCCAGATTTTGGGGAAATAATAGATGTTGAGTTTTTAGAAGTTATTGAATTGATTTTCATTAATGAGTTTAAGTCTTCCGCATTACTTTCTGTTGATATTATATTGAAATGTTGGGTTTTGTATTGGTTGGTTCGCTCACATAGGAGGGTAAGTATGGGTGCCACTCGCGACTCGATTTGGGTCGTGACAGTCATATTCTTGTTGGATGAAATAATAGTCCACCTCTCTTGATTTTTTTCCATAATTTATCCAAATAAAAATAATATATCTTTTTCAAGATCCAAAAAATATATTTTTTAAATCTAGTAATTTCTATTTTCTATAGCTTTTTCTCAAAAAACAATTATTTTAGGTAATTAATTTTATTTAAAGAATATTAGCCATGACACAATTACTGGACATAATATATTAATATAAATCCTTAAATTGACTATTATGTTTTTAAAAAATTTAATTATCTAAAAAAATCTTTTTTGGAAAAAAGTTATAGAAATAGAAATTACTAGTTTTGGATCTTCAAAAGATATATTGTTTTGATTTGGATAAAGTATGGAGAAAATCAATGGAGGTGGATTTTTATTTTATTCAATAAGAAAATGAAACATATAAATAATTGTATTTTAATAAAAGAGGGTTGTTAGTTGCAAGGGTATAAGTGAGCAAAAAGGTGGATGAAAGAGTAATTTTAGACCAAAAAAAATGAATAGAAGGGTATTTTTTTACCAAAAGATGGATGGAGGGTATTTTAAATCTTTTATTATTGATCAGGGGTATTTTGGCCATTTTTCGTTAAAAAATATATATATGAGTGGGTAATTTCTGTTACAAAAAAAGGAATAAAATCCCCGAAGTCACGCACATTCAGTTTCATACGAATTTCATTCCTTCTTCGTCTTCAACAACAGTAAGATTTCAATTTTAACTCATTCAGAAAATCGATCAAGCTATTGACAGTATTATATAAACAATGGAGATCATATTGATTTTATAGATAAAAAAGAAGGTAATTTCATGACGAAAACATACTTTGATTTTTTTTTTGTGGTAAGAAATGGTGTTCATCGTGTATTCAAAATCAGATTTTCTTTTAAACTTTCATCAATTTTACTTGAATGTATATTGAGAGGTGTATCTTTGTTCGTAATAGCATTTAACAGTTATGTTTTGTATAGTTAATTTGAAATCTAGAAAAAATTGTGATCGGGTAATTTTCTGGATAAAAATGTTAATTATTTTGAATTTTCGATCTGAGATTCACTCATCTCACATTAATATTTGTGTTTGAAAGTGTATATTTGATGTCGAAACTATGAATGGAGATGAATTCGTATTATCTTTTGGTTAGAGTTTATACATATAGATTTATAGATATGATTAAGTAATATATGTATAATTCATGTATGAAATTAATATGTATTTGTTTTATATAGAGAAACTTCATCCTGATTTAGGGTATTTGATTACTATACAAATGCAAAAATTTGTACTGTGTGAAAGTAACAATAACATTGCAATATGTGAAATTTTTTCAATTGTAAAATTGTGCATAACACTTTTATTTGTACGTCATACACATATACATATTGGTGTTGTTGTTACATATGTAAGTATATGAAATTGTTGACTGTTATTAGAATTTCTAAGTTATATATATATATATATATACTAGATTGTCAAAGCCCGTGCTAAGCACGAGCCCAACATTAGAATAATTGTGAAAAAATATTACGCGGTTGAACAAATTTATACTTTTTAATTAGTCATCATAGCCATAGTTTGATATAATACCAGTCGCGACTAACATTATACATTAATTATAAGGGTCCACATCAAGTATGTATAATTAGCTACGTTTTTATATGCATAATCCGTCAAAAATATAAATGCATATGTATAATATACAATTATATAATAGATATACATATACAATTCACATCTCTCCCACTCTTGTCCCTCTCTCGCTCGTCTCTCTCCTTCCTTTTCCAATCTCTACCATCGCTCGCCTCTATCCTCACTCTGTCAATGTCGCTCGTCTCTCTTCTCCCTATCCTAATCTCTCTTGACACATATACAGATGCATATGTATAATATACAATTATCTAATTGATATACATATACAATTTGCCTCTCTCTCACACTCTGCCCTCTCTCACTCACCTCTCTCGCCTCTCGCCTCCCTCTCCCAATATCTCTTGCCATATATACAAATACATATATAAAATGTACAATTATCTAACGGATATATATATACAATTTACCTCTCTCCCCTAGTCTCGCTCGTCTATCTCCTCCCTATAACATGTAGATATGAATTGTAATTATCAAAATATAGCTATGGAGAGTGGTTAGGCTATCTATGAGTGGCTATATGTGAAAATTCCTCATAATTAAATTGTTATTCAACTAAGCCCAAAAAATTACTGCACAATTGTTCCTCCCTAACATAAAACTGAAAAATTAGATCAAAATGATTAACATGAGTCGTTTGGGAATTGTTGCGGGTATTGTTGTAATTTACATTCAGAAAAGGTGATGATCATAACTAGTTTTCTAGAATCAGGATGATCATCAGTGATGTGCATTCTATAAAAACAGCAACACGCCTAAGTAAATCTAAAAAGTTTCATCAGTTAACATTCTAAAATCTTCGCATCAATGCAAAGACCTTCACCCAACATTACAGGTATACAATTATTTAATTGCATTCTATTACCTACAGGCAAAAGTTTCAACAATATGAAATCCAATTGTTGGTTTCATTGGGAATAATGAAATATTGCATTAAAGATAAGCGTTCACATAAAATTTGTTAATATTGAGAGTAACACAAAGAAACGAGCTCCATTGCATAGACAAATGTTAACACCTTTTGAAACAATTTATTCATTTTGTCCCCTCTTTATGAATAGTATTATCGGCAAAAGTTTTTGTTTCAGGTTCATCTTTCATAGAATTATGTAATTAGGCTTTAAAAACCTTGCGCACGCATATTTCACCATTCCCTTGAGATCTGTAATTGCTTCTATTACTGCAAGTTGTGAACAATATGAAACTTAATGTCGCCAATCAAGAGTATACTAAAGAAAAATAATCAACTATTACTCTGCAAAATAGTTATTAGATTGTCAAACAATCACAAAATTGTGAAGTACAATAGAAGAAAATTTTAAAAAAAAAAGGCAAATGGATAGTATAACTAAGTATATTTGTAAAATTCTCATGTCACTACATCAAGCTCAAAAGAACCATACCTTTTTTACATATAAAAACAGAGATAAAGGAGTGTGGGTAAAATGTTTTGACTTACTTCTTTTTACCCCATCTCACACAGAGTTTAAAATCAATTGACTACTTCACTCGTAAGAGAAGATGTTTTCAACAAAGAATGTTTTAGAAAACTTTGAGTTCATTTGTTACAGATTTATCTGAGCAATTAGTCTTAAAAGGACCTTCACCCAAGTGCAACGACTACTATTCATGCACATTTCACTTTCTTTTCATAAAAAAACAATCCATCCTTTTTAATGTTCTATTTTTGTTACCATTTTTATAAGTTTACTTGATTCACACGCCAAAAAAGAAAGATCTTATAGCAACAATACATATTACCAATGGACATATAGTAGCATATACTTACTTCAAATAGATGTATGATTCTAAAATCAACATGTCTTTTTCAAGTCTTACTTTCTCTTTTTGATTGCGAAGAGGTTGAGTAACTTAAAACCTAAAAATACATTTCAAGTTATTTTTCAACTTGTCTTGTAATAAGCTCTCAAACAAGTCAAACGAATATGCCCTTCTACTCTATAAAAATTGGGTGGAAAAGAGAATGTGTAAAAACATCTTGGTACATAAAAAGATCATTATTTTATCAAGAGTACATAAATATAACTAATGCTCAATTTTTTGTGGTAGATTACCATGGTTACTTTGTATGTCATTTATCAAGAACTCTTAATATCAGAACATATTAGGTATTTCTGATCAAGCATTTTCTCTGGTTACAACAATAGCTTCTTCTCTCACGTAATAAACACTTCTTCATTGTGAGAAATATACTGTAAACACTGAGAAAATTTATGTTTTTTTTAAATAAAAGACCTAAGTTTTTCCTTCATTATTAAGGCAAGGCGCGAAAGTAAATTGAACTTTTTAAGCTCTTCCGACTATAATTTTCATGGTACCTAGAAAATGTTCACGATTCTACTTTCTGGTGGTTTAGTAAGGACTTCAGGAAAAGGTATAACTGCTAGTCGGGAAGGCAGGGCTCCTATACTATATCGTAAAGATAGAAAACAAAATTTATAGAGTTTTATTACTACGTCGAAAATGCTTACCTGTATGAATTTGTGCAGGGAGTTTCAGCAATAAAAGCTTTCTATAAGCTTCTCAGTCTGTCCAGTTTAAATGTTTTGCATCCTGATGAAAATTATAAACAAACATGTAGCTCCTTTTGAACTTTGTCCTTTGTTGAAGACATTGTACAAAGTACTAATAATGAGGTACATAAACTTATTGCCCTGCTTCCATTTTATGTTTGCAGTTCTTTTACAATTAAGAATGTAGTAATCCGACTGTTTTTGTATTGAAACATACCGGGAGGTTTCATCATAGGCAATTCTTCAGGACGTAAGAGACGAAAATATGAATGATCCATGTGATCATATTGATATTGCACAAAGCCATGCCATCAGACCTTCATAACTTGGGCAATAGCACAACAACATCACATACTATTCAAGTTCTTCCCTTGGCAGTGACGTGAAGTTGCTATTGAAATTAGGTGTTGTTTATTCAGTCAATTTTGTAACACGGTGTTTAGACAATATGAAAATTGGACGAGCTATCTTGTAGCATGATAATTGATGTTGTATAATCTTCTTCAATTTATGCAATCTTCCACATAGTACAATTAAATAGTATTATAGTAATATATTTGCACTATTCATTTCATAATCTCATAAAAATAGTATAAAGTAACAAAAGCATCCACTTTCACTCATGCTTAGGGTTTACCTATGTTTCTCGGACTCTTCAAAATGCCAATGGGTGTGTGTTGGATTCTTCGAAAATAGTGTATTTTTGAAAAATTCGATACGGGTGCGGCATCAAAAGTGAAGAGTCCATGAAACTAAAGGTTTACCACTTAAAGAAGATTGTCTTTTGTCGTTTACATCTTCAGCATCACATTTATTTCTTATTGCACACCTCAATTTTTGTGATTTCTTAATTTGGTATTCATAGTTTTACATGTGTTCGGTCAACACGTTATTTTACTTGCACATAGTTTCCAAGTTAATTGACATTTTCTTTTTCGTCCAGAGTTGTTGATACTTGATAGTAAAGTAAGAAAAGTCTTATTAACGTAACCTATTCCAAGGGAACCCTTTCAGTTCATTGTCACCAAAACATAAAGATCATCTAGAGTATCTCACAACTATCTCTATCTTTGCACATTGTTGTTTGACACAAACATATATTTACCTTGCTACTCAAAGCAAAAGCTCATGTGCGACACAAAATACTGTTTATTTTTGGTAGATCAAGTATGTGAAAGAAATTAACAGAAGAACAAAATATTATGTCATTATAACTAAAATATACACTGATTCAAAGTGATAAACACAAATATCTTTAAGTTATAGACTCTAAATTCAAGGAAATTTGTGCATAAAAAAATATAGAGAAAATAAGACTTGTTGATATATTTTAGTAACCTGCAAATTAATAGTCCAAAGATTCCAAATGTTCTTGGAAACTCTTGCTCCCATTGGACCACTTGTATTTATATGCATCAGGATCTCGATTAGAGAAATCAAAATAAGTGGCTCAAACCTTTTTAGCTTTACTTCCTAACAAATCCCAAAATATCATAGTAGAATGCAGGCAATCATCAATTTTTAAAACTGAAAACCCAATAGAAAAAAGTGCTAAATGAAAGACGAATTTCACGTTTCATATATATTAACATTTCCTAAATTCATAGAAAAATGTAATGGAGTTGGGCAATAAATATACTCTCAAACCCCAAATATGAGCAGAAAAGGTACACAAGACGAAAATAATTTATTAAAATGATTAGTACCAATTAAACCAAAATTTTCGGTTCAATTAAACGACATATTACTTACTAATATCGTCCATTAGTGCTAAATTAGATAGAAGTCCTGTTTCAAAAACAAATAAAGGGAAAAGAAAGAAAAACTTCTTTAGTTACATTAGGAATATCAAACATAAAATTAATTCATAAGAAGTGTTTAAAAAACAATTAATCTCCTGTAAGTAATTAACAAAGAAGCATGACATAAGATAAAAAAAAATATATGTATCATCCATTAAAATTATTAACTGATAGATTTGATTGAATGAAAAATAAGAAGAACGGCCCAAATATCTGAACCGATATAGTTTGAGTACTTTAGAAATTTTTGAACAAAATATAAGCAAGACTTGATGAAACACTTACACGCAGTAACTTCGAATAGACATTTCATAATCTGAGTCTCCTGAAAAATACCCAATTAAAGAAACCTCAAACTGTAAGAGGCCATGAAAAATGGAGATACATTAATAACAATGAGAAAAGTGCTAATTTATCAACAACAAAAAATGTTCCATTACCCCTATACGGAGCAAAGTACTCTCATAGCATCCTCCATCAACTTCAAAACATTACCAAAAAGTTGATTTATATCCGTTATCAATATAAAATTGGAGAGACGGAAGAATTCATTGTCGGAGAAAAAAGATACGACCTAGTTAGGGAATAAGAGAGAAGTTGGAAGAAGAGTATTTGGGGTTTAGGTGAAAAAGAATGTGGAGACCAGTTGTTGCCCACGAAGGTAAAAACAAATACGTATCTGCGAAAAAAAGGGATAGTAAATTCAAATGCATACATGTGGTTAAGTAGAAAATAAAAAAAAAATAAGTTCAAATTTGTGTACAACTTACGGAACGTTTGTTACAATTATTTCATCCTATGTTCGTCCTTCTGACTGTCACTTATATATAAGGGGATATATATATATATATATATATATATATATATATATATATATATATATATTTTTAAAAAAGTTCATCATATAAGGAATTGCATAATGTTATTGCAATGGAATTGGGATTTGATACAAATGTGATTAAGCTGAAAATTGAGTATAAGGTTAAAAAAAGCAACACACAAATGTTGATTCACAACGACATGGGTGTTTAGAGACAAATGACTTCAACAAGTATCCAATTTGTATAAGTAAACTGGATAATAGTAGCAATATAAGTGACGACCCAAAGTACACCCTAGAAGATAGGGCATCCCTCAAGTTGGAACACGGCGTACTTGACCTATCGAAGGTCTTGTACAAGCCCTTACACATCACTCACTGCGTATATACGAAAAGTAGCATAGAATGAAAACTTTTCTTCAAAAACATAATGCGGAATCATTTCATAAAACTTCTAACATATGTCTCAAAAAATTATCTATGACATAATGAGTACAACAGTCTTGGGTCACAACCCATAAAAGTATAACATAGAAAAGAACATAAACGACAACATGGTGTCCTCGGATTCTATGAGGACTCACCAATCTTCACTTCTTGACAAGCCTTGGAAACTCTATCCTTGAAAGCAACTCAATCTCCTCAAGACCATACATCGGATTAGAATGTACGCAAAATATGTGTTAGTACGAAATATATCAAGTATGGAAATTATCGTACCAAACATAAGATATCTCAAAGGTTAGTCAATAATAGACATAATCATAAGAGATAAAAGCATAAGCATATCATGAATATCATATGCATAATAAATCATTACAAAGTATATAAGAGTTCATAATTAACTCATTGTCCTTCTTACTCAAATGAACTACTTGACAAGCCACCTCCAAGTATACTTGTGCAAGGCTAAGGTAGCATCCCATATTACTACCAAAGCTAAGTACCTCCCTTTGATCATTCTTGATCATAATCCACTTTCATAATCAAAACCTTAGGTTCATCATAACATATGAGCACGATGCCCCTAGGCCACCTCAAAGCACACTTGTGCAATGCATGTGAAGCATCTCATTCTACCTCACACACGAAGCATATATTAAAGTCACCCTATTCCCTTTCATTTTAGTTTAGGAGTCTCTCGTAAACCTATTTCATATTGACAAGGAACTATCCTCTTAACTAAATCATTTCATGTAAAGTAACTATAGCCACTACCCAAGCGAAATATACATTTCATAGGGGTCATGTCATAGGTAAATTCAAGTCATACTTGTTCCATGTATGGATAGCATCCCATACTACCATCCACGCTAAGTACTTCTCTAGACTATCTAATCCAAGATAATAAGGAAGGAAACACCCATCCTAACCATTATGCAACCAAAAATGTAGATGCAAGCTAATCATAGAGGATCGTGAATCCTCAACCCTAAGCTATCATGAGAAACTAATCTCAAGCTATTTTATGAAATGCACCTTGAATGCAAGTCAAGCTAACATTAAGAGAGTATAGGTCTTTCTCTTAAAGCTATCATGAAATGGTTTGGGCCTAACCAAGTCAAGCTATCATGAAAGAAATCTAGTCATGCTACTTCAAGCTAATCTTAGAAGAGCTTCATTATTCAATCCCAAGTTATCATGGAAACCACCATTCCCAAGCAACCATGATCAATCAGCCTACCAACACATGTTCAAGCTAAACATGAGAGAGCTTACTTTCTCCATCCCAAGTTATCATGAGGTTTATCATCTCAAGTTATCATGTCTTAGTCTTATCTTACCTAGTCTATTACAGAAGAAGTGATCATACAATCCATCTTCAAGCTATTCTAGTTTAACATGCATTGATTCATTTTAGGTTCTTAGGTCACCCTAGAATTCACCTACGTGAGAGAACTTATTTCTCCTATCTTGTTCATGTAAAAGTGTAGAAGAGAATAAAACATCATCACAATACCTTCATAATGACTTCAACCCGAAACCCTAGAATCAATGGTATACAATCCTTACAATCGATTACTTTCCCCAATTCATCATGATCCATGTCCAATTACAGGTTAATTCATTCAATTTGATCTTTCAAAGGTAAATCTAGGCTTACATTATCACATATGTTCAATTTCAACTTTACAAGTCAAGATCATCCTATATCAATTAGGCCTAGTTCAATTAATATCTTTGTGATTCAATCATGATCAATAAGCATACAATACATTTGAATTAAGAAGATCATCTTACAACCTTCATCTTGATCCTAATGATCTAAAATCACCATGATCACCTTCAACATAAAATAGTACAATTCACCATGAAAATATCACATTATCATCATATGTACATACTTGAATGCTACCCACTAGATAGGGATCACAATCAAGCTTTACCCACAATGCAATCACAACCCTCTCTAAAGTGGGGTTCATTGGATTCACAATTGAGGATTAACTAGGAGACTCCATGAATGATGGAAGAATACATGGACAAAAAATCTTCACATACCTTATATTAGATCCTTAAACCCAGCTTGAAACCTTGGTGAATTTCGTCCTAAAAGCTGCCTCCAATTTCTCTTCCTCTTCAATGGTATTCTTGAGAGAGTTTTATGGAAGAAAGTGTTTTGATTTGGAGTCTAGAGTCTAAATGGATATTGTATTGCTTAAATACACTTCAAACCCCTAAAGTAAGCACCAACAATTAATCTCTAAAGTTACCAAAAGACCCCTGCACCTATTGGATCATTTAACCAATTCTAATTTGACTTAAAAACAACGCAACCAAATTTGGAAAGTCACTGCGCATCGTGGGGTCACCTCCACATTTTGGTTCTGAAAATCAATTTGAGGCAGAATGGTTCACAATGGCCCCGCATCGCAGGGAAAAATTTGCCCTTTCAGTGTTGGCTGCGCAACGCGCAACAACCTACATATCTAGGCTGCCCGGTAGTTTTCTTGGCAAACGTTTGGATCCTCTTTGGGATCCTTAGGGTGATCCCCGGAGTCTCGTATGTACTTGATACTTTATAATAAACACACATTGATACACAAATCTCAACTCGAACACATATATGACAAACTATTAGTGTATCAAGTTGTATCTAAAATGTATCATGACTAATATATTAACAATTACATTCAAAAAAAATAAAAAAGTGTATGACTTAATTAGACATTCCTCTATAATGATACATTACAAAAATATAACAAGAATGAATTAGCATATGTACCTGATACTTTATAATAACCATACATTGATACATAAATTTAAATATAACACATATGCGAAAACTAGTAATGTATAAAATTGTAACTAACAATGTATCATGATTAATATATTTAATAAAACCAAAAAAAAAGTGTGTGTTTTAATTACCCATGCCTTTATAGTGATAGATTATAGAAAATAAGAATAACAAATTAAGATGTACCTGTTCCTTTATAATAACCACATATTGATACACAAATCTAAAAGCCAACACAGTTGCGAGGAACTCATAATATATCAAGTTCCAACTAGCAATGTATCATGATTACAGTTAAAAAAAAGTATGTGTCTTAATTATTCATGCCTTTATAATGATATATTACAAAAAAATAAGAATAATGAACAAATATATACGTGATACTTTATAATGACCACAAATTGATACACAGATCTAAGAACCCAACACATATGCGACACACTAGTAATGTATTAACTTGTAACTAACAATGTTTAACACTCACATATTCAAAAATTTAAAAAAAGAGTATATTAAAACACAATAATTCCGGTCACATACCTTTTTTAATCAGATATTTTAACTCAAAAATTGAAGTTATGGTCTATTTTGTGTTTTTCCATTACAACCACTAAAGTAGTTTTATCCATGTACAATTGCTTCACCTTCACATCTGAATTGTTTGAATAAACTATATATATTATTATTTGTATGTAATAGAAATCATCAATTCTCGATTAAAGCATGTTAAGAGCATGTGCATTCTTTTTGTATCTTCAACAAATACAAATATACACATCAAAACGTTGTATCTCTTCATCACTTTGAAAGGATTCTTCATTAAAAAAGGGGAAAGGATTTGAATTTTAAATTTCTTTTTCTGTTAGGATTAACATCTGTCTAATTGATAAAGAAGATACGTAAGCGTAATTTATGGGATTTAATTAGATTTTTAGATTTGTTTCCTATTTTAGTGCAACAGATTGCCACTTATTGTAGGGTAGAATTAATGTATTCGGACGACCAATTATGTATGCAGAAGGTTGATATTTTAAGAATTTTTTTGTAAAATCAAAAAGAGTAAGGAAATAGTGTAATTTATATCTTACACCATGAAATTTATGTAAGTTATACATAAAATTTTCTCTTAATTCGATTTGGCTGCGAGTTGGACTTCATTTGGTATATTCAGCCCATTACCAAAGCAACCCAAAGACCCATTTCAAATTTCAACCAATGCAACACCATATGAGTGTGACGACCTGTTTAGTCGTTTCGAGCAGTAGAATTACTTTTGATAATAACTGACTGTGTCGACGGATCACACGACGGACCGTCATGGTCATGACGGGCCGTCGAGGCTCTTCGTTCCAAAACACTTAAACTCTGAAATCTGGGTACGGGGATCAACTCTCTGAACTTCGCGACGGAATTGCAACACGGACCGTCGTAGACACGACGGACCGTCACAAACCTTGTTACTGAATTTGACTCTCTGAACTTTGTGACGGACCTGCAAGACGGACCGTCGCAGGTACGACGGGCCGTCACGAGTGGCGTAACCTCGACTGGGTTGGATTTCTGCTAAAAGGTTTTAAGGGATGTTTTGGACTATTCCTGATTATAATTAGGAAATTAGTGGGGTAAGTTAATAATTTAATTACTTGGGGGTTAAAGGAGATAACTTTAAAATAAAGAATGGGTTACTTTCATCATAATGAATTATATGATAATTAGGGTAAAAGAAAAAGAATCTGGAAAAGGAAAAATAGAAAGAACAGAGAGAGGGAGAACGAGCGAGAAAAGGGAGAAGCGAAGAGGAAAGCAAAGGCATTGAGAAGTAGCTTGCTTGATCACGATTCTTCGGTGGAGGAAGGTTATGGTTTATGCTATTTATAGTAAACTCTAAATAGCGAATGATATGTATTGGGTGGTATCGTAAAGTCTTCTATATGCTTAATTGTGTGGTTGCATGATGTGATTATTTAATTTTAATGGATTAGAAAGATGAGGCTGTGAATCTTAAACCTTAAACTCTCTCTATTAATGATGATGCCTTGACATAAAGGAAGGCTTGATGAACTAAAGTAATGAGATTAGGGGATCAGGTGTCACGAGCCGACACGTAGTATTAGGGGATCGGGTGTCACGAACCGACACGTAGTATTAGGGGATCGGGTGTCACGAACCGACACTTAGAATTAGGGGATCGGGTGTAACAAACCGACACGTAGTATTAGGGGATCGGAGTGTCACGTTCCGACACGTAGTAGTAGGGGATCGGAGTGTCACGTACCGACACAAGAAGAATAAAGAGAATGAAGCTTGAATTATGTCAATATACTCAAATTTAAAGAACCTATTTCCCAAATGAGTATGGTGTGGAGGCTTGATTCCTCATAGGTGTGCTTGGTGTTGTGGCCAATGGTTATTGTACTTGTTGTTGTCACCTTTGAGTATGGTAGTCGATTTTATATTATTATTCGATATATATTGCTTTCTATTTTGAGTTGGCCGATGAAACCTACTCATTACGTGTTCCTTGTACTAACCCCTACTTGTATTTTTCTCTTTGTTATTTGTGGAGTGCAGCAAACGTGCCATCGACTTCGACTCGCCCTCAACTCTAGCCAGTCTTCAATCACGTCAGATTTCAGGGTGACCTATTGTTCCTAGCTCGGACTGGATTCTCTCCTTCACGTCTTGATGTCTTGAAGTTCGGACATGGACCATTTTTTTAACTTATGTAAGCTTCTTAAATACTCTTAGATTTAGAATTTTTGAGGATAGATGTTCTTGGTGTGATGACTTCCAGATTTTGGGGACAATAGTTGAGAAATTTTAGAAGCTTATTTATTGATTATATTATTAAGATTTTGAGTCTTCCGCATTGTATTTTGTTCATTATGGTTGAAATATTGGTAAATGATTGGGGTTCAGATTAGTTGGTTCGCTCACATAGGAGGATAAATAGGGGTGCCACTCGCGGCTCGTTTTGGGTCGTGACAAACTTGGTATCAGAGCATTAGGTTCGTTGGTCTCATCACACAGGAACGAGTCCAGTAGAGTCTTAAGGAACGGTAGGGGGACACCTTTACTTTTATTTTAGAGGATATAGGACTTTAGGAAAATTCCATTCTTTCTTTCTTTCGTGCTACAACTTGGATCCAATTGGTATCTAGGTGATACAAATTGCTATCTGACATCCTCACTCAATTTCGCAGATGGTTAGAACTAGAGCAACGATCGTGCCAACACCAACACCGGCAAGAGAGGATGCGTCTGAGCCAGCCACTGGGGCTTTAGCTCGAAGAGGAGCAGTGGCAAGAGGCCGTGGTAGAGGTCGCGGGAGGACGTCCTCTAGAGGTAGAGGACAAACACCTGGCCCAGCTAGTACTAGGGCGGTGACTCCTCCACCGATTGATGAGGTAGTAAGAGAGGGTGAGGAAGGGGAAAATGAGCAAGTGCAAGATGAGGAATTACCACCCCAATCCACCCCAGAGATGATTAACCAGGTTCTTGCTTGTCTTAGCGGGTTATCTGATCAGGGCCAGACACCTCCAGTGTTTTCTACACCAGCACCTCAGGTTCCGGGAGTACAACATGCAGCTGCTGTGGCTCCCCGCATGGATGCCTTAGTGGAAGTAGGCACGTTTCCTCGATTGACTACAGGACTTATAATGACGAGTGATCAGCATGAACTTTTCACTAAGTTCTTGAAACTGAAACCTCCAGTCTTCAAGGGTGCTGAATCTGAGGATGCCTATGATTTTCTGGTTGATTGTCATGAGCTGCTACATAAGATGGGCTTAGTAGAACAATTTGGCGTTGAGTTTGTGACCTATCAGTTTCAGGGGAACACCAAAATGTGGTGGCGGTTATATGTTGAGTGTCAACAAGCACAGGCACCACCTATGACTTGGGCATCATTCTCTAGCTTATTTATGGAGAAGTATATACCCCGGACTTTAAGGGATAGGAGGAGATATGAGTTCAAGGCAGGATGTCGGTTATTGCTTATGAGGCTAAGTTTCGTGCACTATCCAGGTATGCCACCCAGCTTTGCTTCAGTCCACAAGAGCGGATTCGCCGTTTTGTGAAGGGATTGAGGTCAGACTTGCAGATTCCAGCCTTACAGGTAGCTGCTGCAGCAAAATCCTTTGAAGAAGTGGTTGATTTTGTGATAGAGGTGGAGGGGGTGAAGCCAGACGATTTCACCATGGCCTTGACATCTAAGAAGTTTCGTAAGGAAGGTGAGTTTAGTGGTTCTTACTCCAGAGGGAAGAGTTCAGGAGGTTACCCAGCCCGACCTATTCAGTCTTCACTGCAGGCTGTAGCTGGGGTCCATCACAGACCAGTCAACATTTCTCTGAGTTTGGAGGTTACCCCCCAGACTTCGTCATTCTCACAGAGACCTATGCTTGACCCCAGAGAGTGTTATGGATGTGGGGAGACTGGACATATTAGGAGATATTGTCCAAAACAGAGTTACAGACCCCCAATAGTCAGAGGTAGAGGTGGTCATGGAAGAGGCCTCCATTCAGGAGGACGTGGTGGCCAAGGTAATGGTGGTCACCAAATCAACCGGGGTGGCGGGCAAACTGGAGCTACTACAGCACAACATGGTAGGAGCAACGGGCAGACAGGTGATAGGGCCCATTGTTATGCTTTCCCCAGGAGGTCTGAAGCGGAGACATCTGATGCTGTTATCACAGGTAATCTTTTGGTTTGTGATTGCATGGCTTCTGTATTATTTGATCCTGGATCCACATTTTCATATGTATCTTCCTCAATTGCTATTGGTCTTGATTTACATTGTGATTTGCTTGACATGCCCATTCGTGTCTCTACTCCTGTAGGCGAGTCTGTGATAGTTGAGAAGGTGTATAGGTCTTGTCTTGTGACTTTTGTGGGGAACAATACTCATGTAGACTTGATTATTCTAGAGATGGTTGATTTCGATGTAATTCTGGGTATGACTTGGCTTTCTCCAAATTTTGCAATCATAGATTGTAATGCTAAAACTGTGACATTGGCCAAGCCTGGGACAGATCCGCTAGTGTGGGAGGGTAACTATACTTCCACCCCAGTTCGTATCATCTCCTTTCTTCGTGCTAAGAGAATGGTTAGTAAGGGTTGTTTAGCTTTCTTGGCACATCTTGGGGATGAGACTTCCCAAGTACCTTCGAGTGAGTCTGTTTCGATAGTCTGTGAGTTTCTGGATGTGTTTCCTGCAGACCTTCCTGGTATGCCACCGGATAGGGATATTGATTTTTGTATTGATCTGGAGCCGGGTACTCGCCCCATTTCCATACCCCCTTATAGAATGGCTCCAGCAGAGTTAAGGGAGTTAAAGGCCCAACTTCAGGAGTTGTTAGGTAAAGGTTTTATTAGGCCAAGTGCATCCCCTTGGGGTGCTCCTGTCTTATTTGTGAAGAAGAAGGATGGGAGTTTTCGGATGTGCATAGACTACAGGCAACTGAATAAGGTAACTGTTAAGAACAAGTATGCTCTTCCTCGCATTGATGATTTGTTCGATCAGTTACAAGGTTCTTGTACCTACTCAAAAATCGACTTGAGATCTGGTTAACATCAATTGAAAATACGGGCAGCAGATGTGCCAAAGACTGCTTTTCGAACCAGGTATGGGCATTATGAATTCTTAGTAATGTCTTTTGGGCTTACGAATGCCCCTGCTACTTTCATGAGCCAGATGAACGAGATTTTTAAGCCATATCTGGATCTCTTTGTCATTGTATTCATGATAATATACTGATATACTCAAAGAGCAGGAAAGAACATGAGGAGCATTTGAGAATGGTATTGGAAGTGTTGAAGGAGAAAAGGCTTTATGCCAAATTCTCCAAGTGTGAGTTTTGGCTAGATTCAGTGTCCTTCTTGGGGCACGTGGTTTCTAAGGATGGGGTGATGGTGGATCCTTCTAAGATTGAAGCAGTGAAGAGTTGGGTAAGACCTACTAATTTTACAGAGGTAAGGAGCTTTGTTGGTTTAGCTAGCTACTACTGTCGATTGTTCCATTTGACTAAGCAGAATGTTCCATTTGTATGGTCGGATGAATGTGAAGAAAGCTTCCAGAACCTCAAGACCTTGTTGACTACTGCACCAATTCTTACCTTGCCAGTGGAAGGCAAGAATTTCATTGTTTATTGTGATGCAACTTATTCGGATTTGGGTGCACTGCTAATGCAGGAAAATAATGTAATTGCTTATGCTTCGAGACAATTAAAAGTGCATGAACGTAACTATCCGACCCATGATTTTGAGTTGGCTGCAGTCGTGTTTGCATTAAAGTAATGGAGACATTATCTATATGGGGTTAAGTGTGAAGTCTATACAGATCATCGTAGTTTACTATATGTTTTTACTCAGAAAGATTTGAATTTGAGGCAGAGGAGGTGGATGAAACTACTGAAGGACTATGATATTACTATCTTGTATCACCCAGGAAAAGCTAATGTGGTGGCAGATGCTTTAAGTAGAAAAACAGGGAGCATGGAAAGTCTAGCCCACTTACAGGTTTCTAGACGCCCATTGGCTAGAGAGGTTCAGACTCTGGCTAATGACTTTATGAGGCTGGAAGTACTAGAGAAAGGATGATTTTTGGCCTGTGTGGAAGCAAGATCTTCTTTTCTTGACAAGATTAAGGGAAAGCAGTTTACTGATGAGAAGCTGAGCCGACTACGAGATATGGTATTGCGAGGAGAGGCTAAAAAGGCAATAATTGATGAGGAAGGCATTTTGAGAATTAATGGAAGGGTATGTGTGCCCCGTGTTGATGATTTGATGCACACTATTCTTACAGAGGCTCATAGTTCAGGATATTCTATACATCCTGGTGCAACCAAGATGTATCGTGACCTAAAGCAACATTTTTGGTGGAGTAGAATGAAGCGTGACATTGTTGATTTTGTCGCCCAATGCCCGAATTGTCAGAAGGTGAAGTATGAACACCAGAGGCTCGGAGGAACACTTCAGAGAATGCCCATTCCTGAATGGAAGTGGGAAAGAATTGCAAAGGATTTCTTGGTTGGTCTTCCAAAGACATTGGGTAAGTTTGATTCTATTTGGGTAATTGTTGACAGATTAACTAAGTCTGCTCACTTCATTCCGGTCAAGGTGACTTACAATGCAGAGAAGTTAGCCAAACTCTATATCTCAGAAATTGTTCGATTGCATGAAGTTCCACTTTCCATCATATCTGATAGAGGTACGCAATTTACTTCTAAGTTTTGGAGAACATTGCATGCTGAATTAGGTACTAGATTGGATCTTAGTACTACATTTCACCCGTAGACAGATGGACAGTCTGAGCGAACGATTCAGGTGTTGGAGGATATGCTTCGTGCATGTGTGATAGAATTTGGTGGTCATTGGGACAACTTCTTACCTTTAGCAGAGTTTTCATACAATAATAGCTATCACTCAAGTATTGATATGGCCCCATTTGAGGCACTATATGGGAGGAGATGTAGGTCTCCCATTGGTTGGTTTGATGCATTTGAGGTGAGACCATGGGGTACCGATCTCTTGAGGGAATCATTAGAGAAAGTGAAATTCATTCAAGAAAAGCTTTTAGCGGCTCAAAGTAGGCAGAAGGAATATGCAGATCGAAAGGTTAGGGACTTGGATTTCATGGAGGGTGAACAAGTCTTGCTGAAGGTTTCACCCATGAAAGGGGTGATGCGGTTTGGTAAGCGAGGTAAGCTTAGTCCAAGGTATATTGGTCCATTTGAAGTGCTGAAGCGCGTGGGGGAGGTGGCTTATGAATTGGCATTACCTCCAGGACTCTCAGGAGTGCACCCGGTATTTCATGTGTCTATGCTGAAAAGATATCATGGAGATGGAAACTACATTATTCGTTGGAATTCAGTTCTTCTTGATGAGAATTTGTCTTATGAGGAAGAGCCGGTTGCTATTCTAGATAGAGAAATCCGCAAGTTGAGATCAAGGGAGATTGCATCCATCAAGGTTCAATGGAAGAATCGGCCAGTTGAAGAGTCCACTTGGGAGAAGGAGGCTGATATGCAAGAAAGATACCCACACCTTTTTACAGATTCAGGTACTCTTTCTCGCCCTTGTTTTTCTCCTTGTGATCGTTCGAGGAAAAACGATGGGTAAATTGGTATCTATTGTAGCGACCTGTTTAGTCGTTTCGAGCAGTAGAATTACTTTTGATAATAACTGACTGTGTCAACGGATCACACGACGAACCGTCATGGTCACGATGGGCCGTCGAGGCTCTTCGTTCCAAAACACTTAATCTCTGAAATATGGGTACGGGGATCAACTCTCTGAACTTCGCGACGGAATTGCAGCACGGACCGTCGTAGACAGGACGAACCGTCACAAACCTCGTTACTGAATTTGACTCTCTGAACTTTGTGACGGACCTGCAGGACGGACCGTCGCAGGTACGACGGGCCGTCACGAGTGGCGTAACCTCGACTGGGTAGGATTTCTGCTAAAAGTTTTTAAGGGGTGTTTTGGACTATTCCTGATTATAATTAGGAAATTAGTGGGGTAAGTTTAATAATTTAATTATATGATAATTAGGGTAAAAGAAAAAGAATCTGGAAAAGGAAAAATAGAAAGAACAGAGAGAGGGAGAACGAGCGAGAAAAGGGAGAAGCGAAGAGGAAAGCAAAGGCATTGAGAAGTATCTTGCTTGATCATGATTCTTCGATGGAGGTAGGTTATGGTTTATGCTATTTCATAGTAAACTCTAAATAGCGAATGATATGTATTGGGTGGTATTGTAAAGTCTTCTATATGCTTAATTGTGTGGTTGCATGATGTGATTATGTATTTGTAATGGATTATAAAGATGAGGCTGTGAATCTTAAACCTTACAATCTTTCTATTAATGATGATGCCTTGACATAAAGGAAGGCTTGATGAACTAAAGTAATGAGATTAGGGGATCGGGTGTCACGAGCCGACACGTAGTATTAGGGGATCGGGTGTCACGAACCGACACGTAGTATTAGGAGATCGGGTGTCACAAACCGACACGTAGAATTAGGGGATCGGGTGTCACGAACCGACACGTAGTATTAGGGGATCGGAGTGTCACATTTCCGCACGTAGTAGTAGGGGATCGGAGGTTCACGTACCGACACAAGAAGAATAAAGAGAATGAATCTTGAATTATGTCAATATACTCAAATTTAAAGAACCTATTTCCCAAATGAGTATGGTGTGGAGGCTTGATTCCTCATAGGTGTGCTTGGTGTTATGGCCAATGGTTATTGTACTTGTTGTTGTCACCTGTTAAGTATGGTAGTCGATTTTATATTATTATTCGATATATATTGCTTTCTATTTTGATTTGGCCGATGATACCTACTCAGTACGTGTTCCTTGTACTGACCCCTACTTGTATTTTTCTCTTTGTTATTTGTGGAGTGCAGCAAACGTGCCATCGACTTCGACTCGCCCTCAACTCTAGCCAGTCTTCAATCATGTCAGATTTCAGGGTGAGCTATTGTTCCTAGCTCGGACTGGACTCTCTCCTTCACGTCTTGATGTCTTGGTGTGATGACTTCCAGATTTTGGGGATAATAGTTGAGAAATTTTAGAAACTTATTTATTGATTATATTAATAAGATTTTGAGTCTTCCGCATTGTATTTTGTTCATTATGGTTGAAATATTGGTAAATGATTGGGGTTCAGATTAGTTGGTTCGCTCACATAGGAGGATAAATGTAGGTGCCACTCGCGGCTCGTTTTGGGTCGTTACAATGAGCGGCCCAATTCTCATCCAAACACAACCCGACCCTGTTCCAACACAAAGAAACCCATCCAAGCATACGATACCCGACCCATGTTTGTCTTGACTCAAAAGTTAATCAAACTTAATTATTAAGCTAGTTTTTAATATCTAGGAGTATTTGGCAAATATGAAAAATAATTTAACATAAGTTACAAAGTGTTCGACCAAGTCAAAAGTGACTTCGGATAAAGTTGAAACGACTTAAAATAAATTAGAAACCTAAATTATGGGGAGAAGGTCTTGCTTGCTTTTTTTATTTTTATTTTTTTGTTGACTAAAGTCATTTCAATGATTTCTATTTTTGACTCAAAATCTACTATCTCTCTATAAGCCAATCAAAACACAAAAGTAAAAATATGTTTCGTAGAAAACATAAATAACTATTTAGATAGTTAATACACACACACACACACACACACACACACACACACACACACAGCACACACATCACACACACACACACACACACACACACACACACACACATACACACACACACACACACACACACACACACACACACACACACACACACACACACACACACACACACACACACACACACACACACACACACACACACACACACACACACACACACACACACACACACCCACACACACACACACACACACACACACACACACACACACACACACACACACACACACACACACACACACACACACACACACACACACACACACACACACATATATTTATCCCATCTCATAGTATGTCTCTATGTTTAATAATTGAATAACTACACTTCATATGATAAAAAAAAAAAAGGTTAATATTTATGTGATAGATTAAATGATGCACGTTTTCCAAATGATAGATAGTTCTACATATATTACAAATGCGCCTCTATTTTTAATTCCTGGTCATATTCCATTGTGTTCATCTACATTCAAATGTTTTTTTTTCAATTTCAGAATCTCTTATAATTCACACAACCTCATTTTCTTTCACTTCCACCATTCTTTGTTCTTGATTTGTCTAATACTACTTCTTTGCATGAGGCAATAAGAGTATTGAGATTTTATCCTAAAGTTTAAATTGGAATTATAATAATTTGACTAATTGTCATTTCAAAGATAGATTCGACAATACAACATTCATAGGTGATATGACTAAATACTCAATTTTAGCTCCATCCTTCTTCCCTTTGCATTCCAAGAGGGCTAATCAAGGCCCAAAACTCATTTCTCTCAGTCTGTCCCCATTCAAACTAATTGGTAAAAATAAAGACACTAACAAACAATGTTTTCAAGGGCTGGAAGTTTTAGAAAAATAAATGCTCAAGAGGTGAAAATAGGGTCTATACATGTTTTATATAACAGTATACAATGATATTCATGCCAATATACAAACATTATACATTTGGTGTATGTGATATAGATTGAAAGACAGGATTACAGGGATTAGAGAGCAGAATCACGGGTCTCGAGAGCTGAGAATGGATTGTATACATCGATATAGATATCTTGTATACAACGGCACACACTGGCGAAATCCCAAGTGAACCAGCAACAAGTTTGTCCCAAGAAGGTCCAAATTCATGTTCTCCTTTATTCTCCTAAATTATTTAATTGTTATTTTTTTTAATTAACTCTAACTTTTTCAATGACTATTTGAAATCTCAAAAGATTAGCTATATTTTTTTTATAATAGTTTATTTTAATGATTTTTTTCAACTCTTCTACTTTTATTGAATATCTTTAGTCAAAACTTGTTTTATTCTCCTATTAATATCAGATATTATTCATGCTTTAATTAACCAAATCACTTTGAATTATTATTAAAATAATTAAAAACTTCTAATTAGTCCGATTTTTTTTGGTCAAGAACATAATCACATTCAAATAAATTCAAATGTTTTATTTTAATTATTTAGGTTTTAACTTTAGAAAACTAAATAAAGGAAAAATATAGTGATAACATTTTTATTTTAGTTTATTATTTCCATTATAAAAATGATATATTGTTTTGATTGAAAGATTGCAATAAAAATTCAAATTTATGTATCTTATTTATTTTTGTGCACTACCTATTATTGCTTTTCTGACACAATCATATGCCCTTCATATCGAGTCTTTGACCGTACACAAACTGAACACACCAAGGATATTCTAAACTCCTTCAGAGTTAGTGCAATTTAAAAATCCTATTCTCAATCATCTATGAAAGTAATTCTACTATATAAATAGGGCATGTCGCATAGCCTTAGGCAAGACAAACAAGGTATTGTCGTTGCGTTTAGGAAACTATCCACATGTCAATAAGTTTCTTTTTTAGAACTCAACAACACACACTTTAAGTAGATATAATATGATTGATCCAAACTAAAACTGTTGATGGATTTGAAGCAAATAAACTTATAAATCCTTTACCTTTCTTTTGGATGATCATTGAATAAAAGTTGCCAAATATCCAAATAGTTGTTTCAGTACCACACATCCTACAAAATTGGAGGAAAAAAATCCACAGAATACATGATGCCGAAATTCAAGTCTAGTGAGAGCATTATTATCACTTCTAAGGAAATAAGGTTACAAAGTCTTCATTACTCAGTTAATGGGGTTCTGGGACCCAAGCACAATAACTTTCAAATTCTCAGATTTTGAGATCACTCCCACATTGGAGGTGTCAAGAAATTTTACGGAACCACTTATTAGAGAAAGGTTGTCGTTGATCTCAGTAGCTATATATTCACATAATTTTTTAAGTTTGTTGGAGTTGAACATATTTCCGTCTTTGAAATATATGAACGACGGAAAGGTCAAGCTAGACTACCTCTTTCATGTTGGGTTTTAAAAAGGTGTGAATGGAAAATGAAGAGTTGCGACTTTTATGAAGAGTTGTGACTTTTATGAAATGTTGCGACTTTTATGAAATTTGTGACTTTTATGAAAGTTGCGATTTTTATGAAAATTTGTGACTCTTATGGAAAGTTGTTACTTTTATGAAAGGTGACGATCTTTCTGAAAGATTGTGACTTTTTCAAAGGTTTGTGACCTTTCCGGTAAGGCATAATAAGAATCTTTTTGCACTATCCTTTGTTTTCTATAAATTGAGCGATTTCCTCTCAATTTAATATAGAATTCATGGACTTCTTCTTCAACTACTAAATCTAGTATTCTAAGTGTACTTTACTGCCGTTGAGTGGTTCGCTAACACCGAAGTTTTTGATATCTATACTCTGGTGATTGAGATCACTTCACCCTGGGAGGTCATATTCCAAATCAAACCTTGGATACTACAGGGGAATAATTTCCTTAAGGGGACACTGTGAGTTCAGGGGACTTGATCTTTTTCCTATTAAAAATTTTCCAGATTCCGGTACGTGTTTTATAAATTTTAGATTTGTGAATTAATTTCAGTTCTTCAGTTCTTTTGTTCTTCACTGGTTCATTAATCTTGATAACTTTGTGTTTCTGCAAAGTTTGTTGGAATCTTTATGATTCATTAGAAACATATTAACAACAATTCTTCTTTAATAAAAATATTTCGTATATTCTTTTAAATCTGTTTCTGATTCTAGTTTCGCTACTAGTTTTAATTTTCTAGTTGTGAAAATGTTCTTAATCTTTTTGTCTTACAAAGATCTTCAAAATTTTGTTCTAAGTATGTTTGGAATACAAGATGAACAACAATCTTAAGGAAATTATTATACTTTTAGTATTTTTTGTATTCAATTGATTAAGAGAATCTGATCATGGAAGTAGAAGATAAATGCATTACTTCTCCATAATTTGTTTCCTTGCTTAGCAAGGTAGAAGTGAAAATGTAACAGAAAATTTTTATGGTATTCCGTTTAAAGATTACCAGGTAACCTTATTATTAAATTATCTAAGGAGGAAAATAGTTTCTAAGAGTTATCATCTCTGGATTTTTATTTTTTTTATTATGTGTATCTTTGGAAAAAGATCTGCAAACCATATGTTGTGGAATGAATTTTACTTCGCAAATATTGTTGCTTTTAAAATTCTTTAGTTTGCAAAAATGAGAAATGCATATTTTTGTTTGATAAAATAGTATGTCAAAATGTTATAGTTGGAAGACTATTTGATAAGAAAAACATTTCTATGTGATAAAAGCATTATTCTGTTCGGAGAAAAAAAAGACTTTTGTAGTTTTGTACTCCATGAGAAATGTTAGTGTGTCTGATTTTTGTAGACTAAAAACTTTTGTGGTTTTATACTCTGGATGAATTAAACTAGAGTCAGTGTTGCACTTCTGAATTTCTATAAACTTCAATGTAATATAGTAATAAATTGTACAATTTTTTTTCCTTATTGTTACTATTTAAAATACTAAGTGGTATGTCTATTTATGATAGAGGACAAATACAAGTGACTTAGAATATGTGATTTTATGGCTCTATGGAATGAACTTTGATATTGTGTAAACATTGTCAAAGACATTGCAGCACTATAATTCTTTCGTAGAATAATGTTTCCAACATTAAAAAATGTGAAAAAACTATTTTCAAATACTTAAAAAATATTTTTGAGATCACATATGAAATGTGGGAGTTATTTGCTTATGATTAGACTTTTGGTGTCTAATTTAACTTTGGAGCAAAAGATATGAAATTGATTGATACTTTTAAATTATGTTATACCCACAAAATTCTTGGAGTATATTTGTTGTTGTGGTTGTTGAGTTTCTCTATTACTAGTACATAGTGTGACTAGTATGAAACATCCAAATTATATATATACTTGTTCAAAATAATTTTGTTATTATAATAAAAGTATTTGCATAGACATGAATATTGTTCAATAGGCATTTGTTATGTTTTTGTAAAAATAACATTTAGACTATATTGTCTTTACTGAATCCGATGAAACTTTGTTCAAGGGTAGTCCTATAACAATAATATTGAAAGTTATGGAAATGTACTTCTGAAAAGGACTTTTGACAATCTAAACAATGTTTGTATCACACAAAATTGTAAGAAATAGGAACAAAATAATAGTGAGGAAAAAGCTACCTCGCGAAGAGCTTTTCGAACTCAATGTTTTTATTTGTTCTTACTTGCTTGAGTCAATGTTTGTAACATGAAAACTTGGGGCATGTCAATTACAAAATCTTGTAAGGAAAACTGATCAACTTAGAAGTTTTGCCTAACTTTGAGTACAATAAATAAAAATGTCAAGTTTTTGTGGAATCTAAGTATGTTGAGCATTCTTATAAGTATGTTGAAAGTAATTCTAATTCCTTAGAATTGATTTACACTGACATTTGTGATATGAAGTTAACATCATCTCATTGTGCGAAAAAGTATTTGTTACTTTTATTGAGAATTGCATTAAAAATGACTATGTCTATTTTCTGAATGGTATAAATAATGCATCCATCATTTCTTTCAACATTCGGTTTTTCATTAGATTGAGGTGAGTATGGCAGTAGTTTGATGGATATTCCACTTTCCAAATATATTTCTGCACAATGAGAATTATACTCTCCATTCTTATCACTTTTTATATTTTTTTCACACTGATTTTAAACTTCAATATTACATTGTCTAGACATTTCTATTGCTTCATCCTTACCATTCAGCAAATAGACATAGTCATTTCTAATGTAATTCTCAATAAATGTAACAAATACTTTTTTCCACCATGAGATGGTGTTAACTTCATATCACAAATGTCAATGTAAATCAATTCTAAGGGATTATAATTCCTTTCAACAGATTTATAAGAATGCTTAACATACTTAGATTCCACAAAAACTTGACATTTTTATTTATTGCACTCAAAGATAGGCAAAACTTCTAAGTATATCAGTTTTCCTTACAAGGTTTTGTAATTGACATGTCCCAAGTGTTCATGTCACAAACATTGACTCAAGCAAGTAAGAACAAATAAAAACATTGAGTTTGAAAAGCTCTTCGCGAGGTAGATTTTTCCTCACTAATATTTTGTTCCTATTTCATACAATTTTGTGCGATAGAAACATTGTTTAAATTGTCAAGTGTCCTTTTTAGAAGGACATTTCCATAACTTTCAATATGATTGTTATAGAACTACACATGGACAAAGTTTCATCGGGTTCAATAAAGACAATATAGTCCAAATATTATTTTTACAAAAACATAACAAATGACTATTCACCAATATTCATGTCTATGCAGATACTTTTATTATAATAGACATATCTTTTCATGAAAAATCACAACATTTTAAGTGATATTATTTTTCCATAAAAGAATAGAATTATTTTGAATAAGTATATATATAATTACGGTGTTTCATACTAGTCACATTATATACTAGTAATAGAGAAACTCAACAACCACATTACCAAATATACTCCAAGAATTTTGTGGGTATAACATAATACAATAATATCATTGAATTTCATATCTTTTGCTCCAAAGTTAAATTAGACACCACAACACTGACTTATTATGTGAAGTTTTCATATTCTTCAAACCAATTGCATAGTCCAATTTATCAAGAGTATAAAACCATAAAAGTTTTTAGTCTAGAAAAATCAGACACACTAACATTTCTCATGGAGTACAAAACTACAAAGGTCTTTTTTTTCTCCAAGCAGAATAACACATATTCTTTATCACATAGAAATGTTTTTCTCATCAAATAGTCTTTCAGCTATAACATTTTGATATACTATTTTATCAAACAAAAATATGCATCTCTCATTTTTGCAAACTAAAGAATTTTAAAAGCAACAATATTTGCGAAGTAAAATTCATTCCACAACATATGGTTTGCAGATCTTTTTCCAATGATACACATAATAAAAAGGTAAAAAATCAAAGATGATAACTCTTAGAAACTATTTTCCTCCTCAGATAATTTAATAAGAAGGTTGCCTGGTAATCTTTAAACGGAATACCATAAAAATTTTATGTTACATTCTCACTTCGACCTTGCTAAACAAAGCAACGAATTATGGAGAAGTAATGCATTTATCTTATACTTCCATGATAAAATTCTCTCAATCAATAGAATACAAAAAATACTAACAGTATACTAATTTCCTTAAAATTGTTGTTCATCTTGTATTTCAAACATACTTAGAACAAAACTTTGAACATTTTTGTAAGGCAACAAAGATTAACATTTTCACAACTAGAAAATTAAAACTAGTACCGAAACTAGAATCAGAAACAGATTTAAAAAAATATACGAAATATTTTTCTTAAAGAAGAATTGTTGTTAATATGTGTCTAAAGAATCTTACTGATTCCAATAAACTTTGCCGAAACACGAAGTTACCAAGTTTAATGAACCAGTGAAGAACAAAAGAATAGAAGAACTGAAACTAATTCACAAATCTAAAATTTGTAAAACAAGTACCAGAATCTGGAAAAAATTTAAAAAGGAAAAAGATCAAGTACAATGAACTCACAGTGTCCCCTTAAGGAAATTATTCCCCTCTTGTATCTGAAGTTTGATTTGGAATATGACATCCCAGGGTAAAATGATCTCAATCACCAGAGTATAGATACCAAAAACTCCGGTGTCAGCGAACCACTCAAAGGCAGTAAAGTATACTTAGAATACTAAATTTAGTAGTTGAAGAAGAAGTCCATGAATTCTATATTAAAATGAGACGAAATCCCTCAATTTATAGAAAACAAAGGGTAGTGCGAAAAAGTTCTTATTGTG
This sequence comes from Solanum chilense, assembly GCA_032847665.1. Lineage (NCBI taxonomy): Eukaryota > Viridiplantae > Streptophyta > Magnoliopsida > Solanales > Solanaceae > Solanum > Solanum chilense. Next base: position 6,131,246 of record CM064964.1, read on the forward strand.
CCTTACCGAAAAGGTCACAAGCCTTTGGAAAAAAAAACACAGTCTTTCATAAAGTTTGTCACCATTCATAAAAGTCACAACTTTCCATAAAAGTCACAACTTTTCATAAAAGTCGAAAATTTCATAAAACTGACAGCTCTTCATAAAAGTCACAACATTTCATAAAAGTCACAACTCTTCATAAAAGTCGCAACTCTTCATTTTTCATTCGCACATTTTAAAACCCAACAAGAGGGACAAAAATATGTTTGTAGGATATACAAAATATTCGAAAGCATATAGGTTATTTGATCTAGAACATAATGTTGTTGTATAATCAATTCATGTTGAATTTTAAGAAAATAATTTTATAATGACATTATTGTTGAAAAGTTGACTTAAGCGAGTCAAAGTAGTCTTGATGAGAAACAAATGTCTGAAATTCTTATAATAAAAGGAAAAATGACAATATTTATCTATAGCCAAGAAGTCAAAGAGTTAAAAGAAGAAAAAAAAACTCTTCATCCTGATTTTAGTCTTCTCAAAATCTATAAATTTTTTGGTGAATGGAGATAGAACTAACGTGTGTAATCAAATGTCAATATTGTTTAATATAAAAGAACATCCTAAAATATTACAAGAAGCAATGTATTAGAACATGAAAGATTTTGATTATTGACAAACAGAGGAACGGATGAAAGGAACAGGTTGTGCATACATGTTCCTTTTAGACCGAATCTGACTGAGGTAATAAGAACGTCAACCACGTGAATTAAAAGTTATAAAGCAGTGGAAGGATTGTTTTTTAAAAGAAACCAGTGCAAAAAGATTTTCCTTCATAAAGAAATACTACAAGAAGTAAGAAGCAAAAACAAAGCAGGAAACAAAAGCAAAAAAGGAAGTAGAATGGAATGAATAAAGATTCAAGAATGAAATAAATCAAATTCAAGTCAAATAAGGTTTTTGAGGATGTGGTAAAGTCTATTTCGAGTTAGACAAGACTTTGAGAAGTTGTGATCTTCAATATTATCATAAAAAAAGATTGCACACCTAAACAGAGAGTTACAAGCATAATACAATCAAATAGATGGAGTTCATATTTGAGTTATTTCTGATTACGAAGTGTGGTCACCGTAAGGAAACAAGTGGGATCAGAGTTAGTTCCTAGGATTGCAAGAGTTATAATCTGAATTCATAACTTGAAGTGGGATCGATAATCTAGTTGGTTGTTGGCGTCTAGGAATTAGAGTTTATAATTCCTTAAGTTATATAGGTTTGTAATCTTTTGTTGAGGCTCAGATTTTTATGAAGTGGATTTAAATCCTATAGAGGTGTAGGTCATGATTTTTACCCTTTATGAGTCGGGTTTTCCGCGATAAAATGTTGTGTCATTAGTTTATTTGTTTTACATAATGTCACTGTTGTAATCTGCAAAGGAACGGAATGAATATACTTATTCCTTAGGCAAATCTAGGGGTCATATACAAAAAATTGGTATCAGAGTTGGTTATATTTATAGAGTCTAATAACTCAAGATAAGATCATCATGAATTCTACACCTCCTTTTGTACAAGCTGAAGGTGAACATCAACATACCACTTCTATTTAATAAACATTACTACACATGGTGGAAGGAGAGAATGGAGGATTTTCTACAAGCCTAAGACTATGACTATGGATGAGAGTAACTAATTGTCTTCTTATTCCTATGGTGAAGGATGATGAATAGAAAGTCATTCCATAGCCCAAGGCATAATATGGAAATGTTGATTATAGAATGCTCGCAAAGAATGATAAAGCTAAGTACATCCTTGTATCTGGACTTGGACCAGATGATTTAAATCGCATCTGTGGTTGAACTAAAACGAAATAAATTTGGGACACATTGGTCAATGCAAATGAAGGAACTCTCCAAGTAAGAAAATTTAGAAATGCTAGATTATGCACTGAATAAGATGCATTTGAGATTGAGTGTGGTGAATTAAATCAAGATATAATTGCTAGATTTACTACTATTGTGAATGAACTAGAGTCTTTGGGAAAGATATACACTACTTACGAACTTGTTGATAAGGTACTGAGAACTCTACCTAAGTCATGGGAGATCAAGGTCACTGCAATTACGGAAACAAAGAATTTGACAATCATGAGCTTGGATGAACAAGTAGCAAATCTAAACACTTACGAGATGAATGTTGATAACACAAAAATAAGTAAAAGAAGCAAAGATGTTATTTATTCCTTCAAGGCAACTGAGAGTGATGAATATGTCACGACCCAAATCGGGGCCGCGACTGGCACCCACATTTACCCTCCTATGTGAGAGAACCAACCAATCTAACCTTAACATTACAATGTATAACAACAGAAAATAGTGCGGAAGACTTAACTCATTAATAAAAACCAATTCAATAACTACTAAAATTCAACATCTATTATTTCCCCAAAATCTGGAAGTCATCATCACAAGAACATCTATGATCAAATTACTAAACTAAAAATGTCTAAGAAGCTAAAACAATTAAAAGCTAGTCCATGCCGGAAGTTCAAGGCATCACGACTTGAAGAAAAAGATCCAGTCAAAGCTAGACGCGTTAGCTCACCCTGAATTTCCGATGTAGTGAAGACTGACTAGAATTACTGCTGAGTTGAAGATGACGGAACGTTTGCTGCACTCCACAAATAACAAAGAAGAAAACATAAAAGTAGGGGTCAGTACAAACCACGGGTACTGAGTAAGTATCATCGGTCAACTCAAAATAGAAAACAAATATATATCAATAATATCATAAATCAACTATAAAACTCAACATGTAGCAACAACAAGTACTATAATCATCAATAAGTACTATCAAGTTCATCCATTAGGGCTCAAGCCTCAATACCATACTCCTTTGGGAATTAAGTTCATTATGTTGGGTAAATTATCATCTTTCAAGATTCATTATCTTTCTTCCTCTTGTGTCGGTACGTGACACTCCGATCCCCTAATTCTACGTGTCGGTTCGTGACACCCGATCCCCTACATGTGTCGGTACGTGACACTCCGATCCCCTATATGTGTCGGAACGTGACACTCCGATCCCCTATATGTGTCGGAACGTGACACTCCGATCCCCTATATGTGTCGGTACGTGACACTCCGATCCCCTAATTCTACGTGTTGGTTCGTGACACCCGTCCCGCTAATACTATGTGTCGGAACGTGACACTCTGATCCACTAATACTATGTGTCGGAACGTGACACTCCGATCCACTAATACTATGTGTCGGAACGTGACACTCCGATCCACTAATCTCATTCTATCCGTTCATCAAGCCTTCTCTATACCAAGGCATCATCAATCCCATTACTTTAATTCATCAAGCCTTCTTTTTACATCAAGGCATCATCATTAATGAAGTATATTAAAGTTACTTTCAAGATTTGGGATTCAAGGGTTTTCATCATGCTTGTTTTATCAAAATCACATAATCATGTTCATACAAGCATACAATTAAGCATATAGACAGGTTTACAATACTACCAATACATATCATTCGCTATTAAGAGTCTACTACGAATAGCATGAAAACCATAACCTACCTCCACCGAAGAATTGGAATCAACAAGCAATTTCCCAAGCTTTGATATTCCTCCCTCTCGATCGATTTCTCTCTCTCTTTCTGTTCTTTCTCTTTTTCTTATTCCAAACCCTCTTCCTTTTACCCTAATCAGTATATAATTAAGAATAAAAGATGGCAATAATACCCCACTAATTAACTTAAGGTTACCTCTTTTAACCCCCAAGTAATTAGACTTATTAATATTAACCCTCTAACTTTATAATTAAGGAAAGAATAGTCCAAATCGTCCCTTAAAACTTAACCAGAAATTCGACTCCAACTGGGATTACGCAACCTGTGACGGCCCGTCGTGCCTGCGACGGTCCGTCACGCAGGTCGTCACAGCATCTTAGAACTCCATTTTTCGCTAAGTAGACTGTGACGGTCCGTCACGCCTGTGATGGTCCGTCCTGCACTTCCGTCATGACGTTCAGAAACTCGTTCCCCGTACCAAATTCTCAAGAATTGAAGTGTTTTGCAATGGAATCTCATGACGGTTCGTCATAGCTGTGACGGTCCGTCCTGCAGGTCCGTCACAGATTACAGAGAGTCGATTTTAGAACATAAATTTCAGAATTCTAAGTGTTCTGGGACGAGACACCCTCGACGGTCCGTCGTGCCCATGACGGTCCGTCGGGGTGCTTGTCGTCTCAGCCAGTTTTTCCAGAAATAAAATTTGCTGCTCAAAACGACTAAACAGGTCGTTACACAAAATGGGCTTGAGACAGTCGCAACACAAATATGCAACAAAAAAATCCAATATTAAAATAATAATAAAAAACAATGACAGCATATATTTACAAGAATTTAACAAACACAAGGGTCGAACTGCAAAAAACAATTACACCACAACAATCCTCACAAAAAACCAGTTAAGATAGCCTCAACAATCACTGAAATTGGACCTAAAATGGCTAAGAAAACACCTATAAAGAGTTCCTAAATCAAGCTCACAAAAAGGGGGCGTGATAGTAGGTATTTTTAAAAAATTACCTCAACAGTTTCCGAGCTCATCAAAGTGTTTTCCTCGAAAAATATCACAATTTATCCTCTTGAATCACCAAAATTGGAGCTCTATAGCTCAAGATATCGCACCATAAAAATTGGGAATAAAAGCTGAATTTTGGGTTTTAATAGGGCGAACCTTGTAGCTAAGAAGCCCCTAAAACTAATCATTAAGTTAAAAACCTGGTCGCTAAAGAGTTGCACCATATTTCACATTTGGATAATTTCATCAAAGTCTCCGACGGGGTGTTCGGATTCGTTTGGAATCCAATAAAAATAAAATAGATATGCTACCCTACTAAATGCAACATTGCCAATTAGTGGCGAATTCAAAATTTCCATCAGAGATCATCTCGATAAACAGTGGGTCCTATTTCCATAATTAATTTTAAACCAAAATCCACCGAGGGGATCGGAATGAGTCCGGAGGCCATGGGAGTCGAACGAAAGGTAGTTCTACACAAAACTAAACATTGCAGAGCTAATCGTGCTGATGGAAATTTTATCCGAGCGCATTTTCAAGGAATGTTGACCAATGTCAACCTTAGGCCTAATTTCAAAGGGTAAAACGGCTTATGGTCCAGACTCGCACCAATCAAACCTTGATACTAGTGTCAACCATGCCACTAGCCTAATTTTCTCATTCTAGAGTTGATGGAACTCTCAGAAATTCAATTTTGAGGTCATTTAGTTGATGAACATACTAAAAGTCAAGCTTCAAGGCGTCTAAAACATGGAAAGTTGTACAGAATTCAAATGAACAACCAGGAAACCGAACAATTAGTGCCAGCAAGTCATAAATGACTTGGGGTTGCTATAAAATTTGTATAAACAACATAAACAACACATTAAGGCAAAAATGACCTGAAGAGTCATTACAGAAAATGACCTTCAATATCTAACAGCGCTGACAAAATTCCAATTTAGGCATGTTTCCAAAAAATATTGACCAAGTTCAATGATATTCCCAAAAGTTCAAATTAAAATTACTAAAAGCACAAACTTAAATAAAAGCATCAAAATACAAACTTACAGTCTTAAAAAATCAGAAAAAGATATTTCAAAACACACTAATAGAATTCTCATATAAGCACCTTTTCAAAAAGTGTTAGGGAAAATCAATTTTTTGCCAAAACATAAAAGGTAAAACGTCTAACGACACAAACTGGGAGTGAAAACCTCAAATCAAAATTACCAATCCTATTAGACAAAAAAAAAAAACCTTCTAGAGATAACTACACTAATGAGATTTCATTTTGAGCATGTTTTTCTAAAAATGTATATCAAATTCATATTTTTGACAAAAGGTAAAATTCAAAACGCCTAAAGGCACAAAGTAAAAAAATGTCTCAAAACCAAAACAAATCATCTTGTAGATAAAAAATTACATTCCGAATGTACTCATATTGATAAAATTTTAATTTGAGAATGTTTAGCAAAATTATTGACCAAATAAAAATTTTGACCAAAACATAAAATTTAAAAAATCGAATAACACAAACTAGAAATGTAAGCCTCAGAACCTGATGTAACACACCGTAGCCAAAACAGACCAAAAATTAGTTTTTTAGAAAAAGCTGCAGGTGTTACACACGGTGGCATCGACAGACGGTATCCTGAACCACGGTCCGTCCTGCACAACCGTCGATGGGATCAGAAACTCCAAAAAATTTCAGCCTAGAAAAATTGGTTAATTCTTGGACGACAAACATACTTACTATCCGTATGTCAAACGAAGGTGCATAGTCCGTGACCGTCGATCAAGACTCCCTTCAACCACTCTATGACAAGAGCTATGGATGACCAGCATGGTTCGTAGGTGGACCTACGGTCCGTATGTCTGACTGTAGGTGAAAAATTTGAAGCCAATTAAGGGAAATGTAGTCGGGTCAACTTAGAATGGTCATAACTCTTATCACAAATTTAATTACGTCTCCCATGACGTACCCACAGATAGATAACTTAATTATCTTTCCATAGCCACCGACCTTGTTAAATACAGACCTCCGAGTAAAATGTTATGATCATTTTAGTAAAGGCCTGTAAAACAGGCCCTCACAACAGACCCAACGACGAGACGTCGGGGGCGCACGACGGACCGTCAGTCCTGGCCATCGTGACGCCTGACAACAACCTTCCCAGGGGTCTTTTTGACCTTTCCCACTCCGTTAAAACATAAGTTACGTCTTTTTGACCGTAAATCATCAGACTTTAGTAAGTCTAAGCCTTGAAACATATTAAAACATATCCAACTTGAATCACTAAATCAAAACTTAGAAAATTATAAGCAAGAGAGGAGAAAAATGCTCAAGATCCCTAGTTCAAGAATGCCACAAGATCCAGCAGTTCCAGCCCCGAAACTTAAGTATTTTTCTGTGGATTCCATCACCAGGTATGTGGGATTTCACTAGTGGGCTCCTGTCACCCATTGGGACCTTTGTTTCACTCAGTTCTTGATTCTCTTATCATGATTAAACCTAGGGATTCTAGAACTTTGATATAACATCAAGAATTTATTAAATATATTTTCCAAATAAGATTATCATGTTATTACTCAGGTTATCGAAAGAATTTCAAAATCGTAGCTTTGTATTTCTTAGTTCTTGAATTACACATGCTAGGTCATATATTTCAAACACTTTAGATATACATGCATCACTTATAAATGCATAATTACTAGATTAATTGTTGCATTCTCAGTTTGCATGTTTATTTTTGAGCTATACAATATTTACAGAAATTCAGATATAATCAGGTAATTTACTAAATTCATTGGGAGTAAAATAATACGAAGTTGGAATAGGGTTTAGCGTACCCAATACTCCTAGAAATACTATCCATGTAGGTTGTAAGTCCCCTCTATGGGCAATCAGTTTAGTGATCACGCCAGCATGCCTTTATACCTTTGGCAGGGAATATTGGGTTCTCTCGATGGGGCGTATACATCGGACACCACATTTAGTTCATGTGGTTTTAATATAGGTTATTAGTAGCTCCCACAGTTCAGTTAGACTCTCTGTATTGAACAATTATTGGTATATTGAGTATTCAGTTTCACCATGTTATAAATTAGTCATTGCATCCAGTTAGCTCAGAAATGAGCAAATCACGTTCAAATTATTTTACTTGTTTTTGTGCTTGTTTAGTTATGTTTTATTTCAGCTTTACTCTATCCTACATGCTCAGTACCTTTCAAGTACTGACACATACGTGCGCTACATCTTCTCGTGAAGTAGGTTCAAGTTCTCAGCATCCAGATCACACATAGATCGATTTCCCGATCTCCTGCTCAGTAGATTCAGTGGTGAGTCCTCATTTTTCGAAGACAACAGTCATGAGTTTCATTTCAGTCTTTAGTCATTTAATTTAAGTTTTTGGTATATTTCGGTGGGGCTTGTAATAGTATTTCTAGTCTAGTTTAGAGGCTATTTTTCAGATATAGTTAGATTCAGCTTAGTATTAATTTAATATTTATTTTGTATTAAACTTATTGTTTTTAAATATCTCAGTTATAGAATATTAGTATTGCCCATCTTTTCATTTTATGTATGATTTAGCTTCCGCAACAGTTTATTATCTTTAGTATGCTCATGAAAATGCCAGCAGGGTTAGCTTGGGATCACTTATGGTCCTAGGGTCTGTGTGCGCATCTCAAGGGTAGCTCGGGGCGTGACAATACTTGGTATTAGAGCACTAGGTTCAAGACTCCTAGGATGTCTGAAAAAGCCACACTAAGTAGAGTCCTTTTCATGGATGTGAAGTGCACCACATCTAATGAGAGGGATCCTATGAAGTGTTTTAGGAAAAACTTCACCTTCTTGTTACTCTTATTGTGAGTAAGGTATGATCTTATTCCATTCTAACTAGAAGTTGAATGCTTAATATCATGCCTTCTCGTAGAGCTAACGCTAGGAATGCGAACGCAGTTCCTCTAGTACTAGATAAGGAAGATCAAATGCAGAGTTTCAGAATGCCAATTCAGCTTTTGGCTCTTACTATGACCAACCAGAATAAATAGTAGGTTCCTACTAAAAGAAATGACCGATAAGTGTCAGCCAAATTTTGTGATTTTGTTAGGATGAATTCGCCTAAGCTTTTAAGATCGCCAGTTTGTAAGGACCCACAGAAGTTCATTGATGAGTTCAAGAAAATATTTGGTGTGATGTCGAAAACTGGTAGTAATAGTTGAGATTGACATCTTACAAACTCAAGGATGTGACTCACATATGGTTCACTCATTGGAAAGACAACAGACATGACTTTGTTTTTTGTAACTCCATAGAGCAGTCCAAATCGGTATTAGTCCAGAAACTCTCTCAGAACCCTTCTAAGTCTGTACTCCAGTCGGTGACCCAGTTATAGCTAGATGGGTATACAGAAATCTCCCTCTCACAGTATCTTAGAATGTCACCTCAACAGATCTAGTAGAGTTAAAAATGGTAGACTTCGATGTTATTCTAGGCATGGATTGGTTACATTCATGTTATGCCTCAGTCGATTCAGAAAGATGATCTTAAAGGGTTATCTTTATCATCTAGTTTGGGTTAAGTATTATAGCCTTGAAACCCCAATTTTTGAATTAGTTCCAATAGTCTGTGAATTTCTAGAAGTATTTCCAAATGATCTTCTCGGGGTTCCTCACGAAAGGGGGATCGACTTTGGAATTGATCTTCTTCAAGATTCCCAGCCAATTTCTATTCCTTCTTACATAATGGCTCCAACAGATCTTAAGGAATTGAAAGAGCAATTTAAAGACCTTCTAGATAAGGGTTTCATCAGACCTAGTATTTCACAATGGGGTGTACCAGTATTGTTCGTAAATAAGAAACATGGTTCTCTCAGAATGTGCATTGACTATAGACAATTGAACAAGGTCACCATCTGGAATAAGTAGCCCATCCTAGGATTGATGACTTGTTTGACCAACTTAAGGGTACTAGTCATTTCTCAAAGTTACATTTCAGATCAGGTTATCATCAGCTCAGAGTCAGAGATAGTGACATTCCGAAAACATCCTTCAGAACTCGGTACGGTCATTATGAATTTGTAGTTATGTCATTTGGACTAACCAATGCTCATGCAACTTTCATGCAGTTGATGAATAGAGTGTTCAAACAGTACTTAGACTTCTTTTTTATCATCTTCATTAATGATATCCTCATTTACTCTAAGAGTGAGGAAGAACATGCAGGTCATTTGAGAGTTGTTCTGCAGACTCTCAAAGATCACGCGTTATTCGGTAAATTTAGTAAATGTGAATTTTCGTTGCAATCCGTTGCTTTCCGAAGTCACATTGTATCTAGTAGAGGGATCCACGTAGATTCACAAAAGATAAAAGCAGTGAAACAATGGCCCAAACCTACCTCTTCTACGGATATAAGTAGATTTTTAGGTCTAGCAAATTATTACAGAAGTTTCGTGGAAGGATTTTCATCCATATCCTCACCATTGACTAGGTTGACTCAGAGTATGGTCAAGTTCCAATGGTCAGATGATTGTGAGAAAAGCTTTGCATAATTGATAACTAAATTGACTACAACTTCTATCTGACTCTATCAGAGTGTTCAGATGGTTATGCGATCTATTGCGATTCATCCAGAGTTGGCCTTGGTTGTGTTTTGATGCAAAGAGATAAGGTTATAGGTTATGCTTCTAGAAAGCATAAGGTGCATGCGAAGAACTATCCAACTCATGACCTCGAGTTTGCAGCAGTGGTGTTTGCACTCAAGATATGGAGACACTACTTGTATGGTGTTCATGTAGATGTGTTCACCGATCATAAGAGCCTTCATTATGTGTTCTCCCTGAAAGAGTTGAATCTTCCCAGAGGAGTTGGCTTGATTTCCTTAAGGATTATGATATGAGTGTGCATTATATCCTTGAAAGGCGAATGTAGTGGCCGATGCTCTTAGTAGATTATCTATGGGTAGTGTAGCCCATGTTGAGGATAAAAGAAAGAAGCTATTGAAGGACGTTCACAGGCTTGCTCACTTTGGAGTTAGCCTTATGAGCATATCATACAGTGGTGTAAGAGTTCAGAGTAGGTCAAAATCGTCTTTGGTAGTGGAGGTTAAGGAAAAGCAAGAGAGTGATCCGATCTTAGTTGAACTAAAGGGTGCAGTCAACAATCAGAGAGTGGAGGTTTTCTCCCAAGGGGGAGAGGATGTATTTCGCTACCAAGGTAGATTGTGTGTTCCTTATGTGGGAGAGTTGAGGGAGCATATTCTTGAAGAAGCTCATAACTCCAGGTATTCTATTCATCTAGGTTCCACTAAGATGTACTGTGATCTGCGGGAAATCTATTGGTTGAATGGCATGAAGAGGGATATAGCAGACTTTGGGCGTAAGTGCCCCAATTACCAGCAAGTCAAGGTACAACATCAGAGACCAGGAGGTATGACTTAAGAGATGTATATTCCTGCTTGGAAGTGGGATGTGATCAATATGGATTTCATCACAGGGTTACCTCGTACTCGCAGACAACATGACACAATTTGGGAGATAGTTGATAGGATGACTAAGTCTTCTCGCTTTTTGGCGGTCAAGAATACATATTCGGCAGAGGACTATGCCAAGCTTTACCTTACTGAAATAGTGAGGTTGCATGGGGTTCCTTTGTCTATTATCTAAGATCGAGGTCCTCATTTTATCTCTCATTTCTGGAAGTGAATTCAAAAAGGTCTTGAAACTCAAGATAACCTTAGTACATCATTCCATCCACAGTCGGATGGGCAGGCAAAGAGTACCATTTGACCTTAGAGGATATGTTGAGAGCTTGTGTGATCAATTTTGAAGGTAGTTGGGATGATCACCTTTCTCTTATTGAGTTTGCCTATAATAATAGCTACCATTCAAGCATTCAGATGACCCCTTATTAGGCTTCATATAGGCGTAGATGTGGATCTCCTGTTGGTTGGTTTGAAGTAGGTCAAGCAGCTTTGATAGGGCCAGATTCAGTCCTTTATGCTATGGTGAAACTGCAACTCATTAGAGATAGACTTAAGACAGCCCAAAGTCGTCAAAAATCTTATGCAGATGTAAGGAGAAGTGAAGTAGATTTCCAAGTTGATGATTGGGTTTTTCTGAAAGTCTCACCTATGAAAGGGGTGATGAGATTTGGAAAGAAAGGGAATATCAGTGCTAGATATGTAGGCCCTTACAAGATATTTAAAAGGATTGGCAAGGTGACATATGAGTTAGAGTTGCCAGAAAAATTAGCAGCATTGTATCCGGTCTTCCACATCTCACTCTTGAAAATGTGTGGGAGTGACCGAAACTCTATAGTGCTATTAGAGAGTGTGGCGGTGAAAGATAGTATTTCTTATAAGGATGTACCAGTTGAGATTCTTGACCCTCAGGTTAGAAGGTTGAGGAACAAAGAATTCGCTTCAGTCAAGGTTTTGTGGAGGAATTAGTTCGTAGAGGGAGCTACTTGGGAAGCCGAAGAAGCCATGAAAGCCAAGTATCCTTACCTTTTACTTCCGATTCCACTCCAGCTTGAGGTAATAGTTCCTCTTCACTCTTACAGTAATTCATGCGTAATTTAGAATCATGTTCCCTCAGTTTTTACTTTCACTTTAGCGTAATTGCATGTACTCAGAACTCAATTAAGTCAGAACTCAGTTCTCAATGTTCAGTAGTGGGGTTTGCATCTCTCTCCCTCTATTTCAGCTAGTTTAGTCTTCATTCGAGGATGAATGTTCCCAAGGGGGAGATAATTTAACACCCCATTGCCAAAACAGACCAAAAATGCTATAACTTCTGTGTGAGTTTCTCTAATCGATGACCATCGCATAAGAGTTATAGTGATGATACAATGATTTACCTCACGCTGCCATTGCATCCTATACAAACTAAAAGGTATAGGACCGGAACTACTAATGGGTCCACTAGTCTATGTCAAAAGGATTCATCTAAAAAGTATGACCATTTTTAATCATTGATGGAAGCATGCTTTATGGCGGCTGTGAGTTATCTGAACTCTCCCCATATCACTGTTCAATACTACTCCCAAAATATATAAATACTATTCTAAAAATATACTATCTTTTATGTTTAAAAACATACTTATTTTGTGATTTGAGATTAGTGCTCAAAAACATACCTCAAAGGTTATCTGTGAACTCTCATTTTCTCTCCTTGCTTCATCTAGACAGCTATTACGCTTTAAAGAAAACTAGCCCGAAGACTCTTTGAAAATCTCAGTTTCCATTCAAATATAAATGTGAAAACATTTTTAATCTCTTTGAGATTACTTAGTCCCCATATACATATTTGAAAAATAGAATTTCAACATTATACTTTTTCAACTTAGTGCTCAAGTTTTTAAAACAACTTTTATAACACTTTGTAAAAAGACTTCTTGAAATAGGGTTCATGCCGAAATATGGACATGAATGACTCAATTCATGATTTCCAATAACCATGTATAGAACTAAATAATTTAAACTCAAAAACTCCTGAATGGATGGATTCAATGATACTACTCATCTCAATAATGCTCGACTCGAATGGTTCATGCGGAATTATGGGCATGAACTACCTAATTGAACGACTCAATTATACCTCTTATCTGAAGACTGCTAAGCTATTAGCGTTCATGCGGAATTATGGGCATGAACTACACCTTTGAAGTACTTAATGGATAATATGTAATTTTCACACGAGTAGGAATGAATCTCAATGATGGACTAGGAACTCAACACTTAAATGCTTAGAACTTGAAGATACCACTTGTCTGAAAGATACTAAAATTACGAAGTTTATGCTTAATAATGGGCATGAAATAACTTAACTTGAAGGTCTACATAACTACATGAAAGTACTGTATATGACTCTACTTATTCTCTTACCTACTTTCTCAAAAGTTAGCTCAAGTTAATAGATGATCTCAAAGGATTCACAACTGTACTCAAAGACTTTCTTGAACCCTACTCCTTAACTCTCTCTTGAATGTGAAATGTGAATTCAAGAGTATTAATTTATGATATTAAGAATAAGAACAACAATATAGGAATTTGACAATAAATAATAGAACTTTTAAAAGAAACAAAGAACTCAAGAACTCAAAATCAACTTATCTCAACAATACTCAAATCTAGGGATAGGATCCTAGATTATTGTTTTTCTTATCTGAAAATATATGCAGGGCGTAAGTACGAACTAGTCCAATGCTATGATAGACTTACATACCTAAAATATCATGATTCTTGAAGATTATTGAAGAATATTGAAGAAGAACTTGATTAGAAGCCTTGACACCCTAGCTTGAAAGTGAAAAATCAAGAAAACCTTTCTTGATATTCGTTAAATAGTTTCTTGAAATATTTATACCCAAGGATTATGATTTTCATTAGTAAACATGAAAATTTGATTATTTTTAACGTTTTAGTAGTTAAGAAATTCATGTATGGTTTACTTGGATGTAAGAAGACAAAAACAACTATTTTAAATATTTTCTCGTTAGCTAATTTGTAACAACACTATATAGGTTACTCAAATCGTCATAACTTTTCACTCATAAAATGAATTGATGCGAAATTAGTGGCCTTAGAAAGTAGACTAAATTATGTTGAATTGAATAGGTTATGTAGAAAGTAGACTAAATTATGTTGAATTAAATAGGTTATGACTCACATGACTCTTAATATTCTAAGAAATATGACCGTCTAAAATTGAGCCATGTGGAATCTTACATCAAAACTTAATGAAACTTCAAGAACACTTACCAAATACTCATCAAGATCATAAATTCCTAAATTTCAAGAATGAAATTACGTTGAAAATCATGATTGGCGTGTGGCTGAACGTACTCAACAATATGGAAGCTTACTTACCTGAATGACCTAGGTTCTTCGTGAAATCTTGAATTTCTTGAACGAACGCTTGATCCGCTCTTATTTTTTCTTCTTTGACTCTCAACTAAAACCCTAGGTGTATATTAGGATTATAAAACTGAACCTAAAAGAATTAGAACCCTAAAATATTAATAAAAACAAATTAAATTTTATTGGATAAGGAAAAGACCAAAAGTCATTTTATTCAAAGAGCTTTCCTATGATATCTTGTAGACCACCTAACTCATACTGTGCTCTATATGAAATTGACCCAAAACTCATAATTTGTTTAACTTTAAGAATTTAATATTTTTTTTATTTTTAATTTAGCTTTTAGAACTCATTTTTGCTACATCTAGTGACCTGACGTTAATACTGAGTAATTTCTTTAATTCCTTGGCAAAAAACAGACTCACTACGAAGTATGGTTCAAGTTTTGGCTATAAATTTTTGGAATGTTACAATTATGTTAAGGTGCATTATATATATACATATATATATATATACATATATACATATATATATATATATACATATATATATATATATACATATATATATATATATATATATATATATATATATATATATATATATATATATATATATATATATATATATATATATATATATATATATATATATATATATATATATATATATATATATATATTTGTAATGACAATCTAAATTTTTATCTATTTTTCCCATCAAAAAGACTACAATAAAATATATAATAAGTGATTTGCATGAATAATCAATTGTAATTTTAAACTTTCATTATGAATAAATCAAATACTATTTAGTAATGTTTGTTGTAATTAGAAGTATTATACACATGTTTGATCAGTTTAATGAAAGTCTGTATATTTTAAGTGCCTTTCTCTGTCAGCATTTAGGACTAAAAGCTTAGACATGTAATTTTTTATCAATATCAATGTGTACATGATGGTAAAATATGAACCTTACACTAGGTCATATTATGTTTTGTTATCTCTGTCAGTAATTTTACATTGACAATTAACCACTCTATCAACAATTACAACTGAAAGCTAATGCACGTAAAGTTCAAGTAATATCATGATGTACCTTATGATACAATGTGAACCATTTATACAACATGCCATATTTGGTTTTGATTTTTTATTCCCATCACAAAATTCATGAACTATAACTTGACAAACAACTTAATTGTTTTCCTCTATCGGGTTAAGATTAAAAGATTATACACATTAAGTTTAAAAAACATATGTCATACTTAATGGTTAAAAGAGTCAACAGAACCATTTCATTGAAAAGTATCGATACAATATATTTTGTTGAATCCTTTAATATTATATGAAACAAATAATTACAAATGAATTCATATTTTCTCTACAAAAGTACCCCTCACAAAAAAGTGTTTTTTAGAATGTTTTAAAATAAGTTCGGAAATAACATTATGAATAAATTAATTACTATAGAAAGAATATATGTCGTTATTAGAAGAATTTCCACATTTTTTTGTAATTTCCATCATCAAATCAATCTGCTTTACGTTGATAGTCAGCCTACTTCTATCGTCTTCCTCTATCGGGGCTTAATAGTGAAAGATCATGTACATAAGATTTACATAGCTCATGTACATCAAATTTACATAGTATTATCATCATCAAAGGAGGAATCACTTGTATTAGAAATATGTCAACTCACACCACTTCATTGAAAAAGTTTATATTATGTTGGTAGTTGAAAAGTCTTATTTTAATGCATACTATATATTGATCCCTTTATATATTTACAGATATATTTTTTAATGTTTGATTTTTGTTATCTCCATAACCAAATTCACTTCCATTATGTTGGTAGTTAGCCTATTTCAATCGTTTTCCACTACATAGGATTAAATTGAAAGGTCATGCAAGTGAAGCTCAAGTAATATAATTATGTATCGTATGATAAAGTATAAACCTTAGAACATGCCATATTTCATTTTGTTATTCTCATTAAATTTAAGGTTTTTTTATTGATTTTCATCCTACTTCAGTTTTTTTCCTCTAGCAGGTCTTAGAAATCAATCTCCTGCACATAAAATTTAAGTAATACGCATCGACATCAGTGATAGAGACACATGTATTCAAAAATAGTCAAATGACACCGCTCCACTAAAAAGATATAGATTCTATTTGCTTGTATATTTAAAAATATTATATTCAAATAATTATTGACAATCCAAATTCATCTTTTCTCTATAAAAGATGCCGAACAAAAAAGTTGAATTTTTCTAGAATGTTTTGAAGTAACTTCTGAAATCACATTAAGAATTAATAGAATACTGCTTGAGTGAATATATGTCATAATTAAAAAGATTTTTATAATTCTTTTTTGCTATTTCCATCAAAGTTCACCAATTTTACGTTGAAAGATAGTCTACAACAATCATCTTCCTTTATCGGGGCTCAAGATTAAAATCTCATGCACATAATGCTCAAATAATATTCATTATCATCAATGACAAAACCACATGTTTTCAAAAGATATACTATGTAGATTGGTTAAAAGTTTTATTACATACATTCTATTTATACAATCCCTAAATTGACTTGTATGTTTATTTTATTTTTATGTTTTAAATCCCCGTGAAAAAAACTAGTTCCTCCATTTCACTCAAAGTATAATATTGAAGTTGATGCTCAGTAAATGGCAAAGTTGATTGTTGAAAGTAAACCATACTCTGCAAAAACCATGTGCAGCCGTCATTCTAATTTTAAACTTGTAAAGAAAAACACACAAGAATTACTTATTCTTCTCCTAAAAGAATCAAATTCACTCTTTTTTTGTCCTAAAACATGGTGAATTGTGCATTTTAATGAATCAGTGGAAGATCAAATGATGGATAAAAAAAATTAGACATCGGTTTCACAACTTTGTTGAATCCCACATCAAAGGAATTCCCATATCTAAAATCCGATTGTTTGTTCGAATGAAGGACCAAATTTGATACCTCCTTCATTCCTTTTCCATCATAATCAAAGTGGCCATTGAAAGTATCCTTGAGTGGTTTCAATTGATGGAGGAATACACAAATGAAATTGAAAGAATGGGTTAAAATGATGGACATTATCCATCACCCTGTATGGAAAGTTGAAGGAATTTACAAAGCTATAAAGATGTTACTTTATAGAGTCGAGACAGATCAATTTTGTTTGGGGTTGGCAGAAAGGTGCTGCAGTGAGACTAACAGTTTTGTGTTTCTGTGGAATGATTCCATTGTTAATCTTGAAGAATTGATAATTTTGGGAAGGTTTTCTGTTTTGGGTGATTGTTTTGTTCCCCCTTCAATCCGCTCAATTGGTAGAGATTATAGAAAATCTTCAAAATGTGCGATGGGATCTTATCGGATAGAAGATTAATAATCAGAGTAGGTGGTTGAATTTTTCATGAATAGTGGTAAGTATTATGAACATGAAGCTTTTATTTCTCTTTGATTATCAAGATTTATGTTTCCATGTAATATAGGTGCTCCCAGTTTCTCAATAGTTGTTAATCTAGCTAGAAGTATGCGACTAACACTTGCTCGTGTTGGGTTTCACAGTTTTTCCCTTCTTATGTGGATAAATAATAGTCCAAGGTTTTTATTGTACCTTAATTTCTTTGGGGGATTAATTTAGCCCAATTTGACTAGTCCTCATTTCCAATAAGCTCAATATGGTGGTGCATCTGTAAGACCATATGACCCAAACTGTCGGTATTGGCACCCACACTAACCATCCGGTGGGGGAACCAATGCTACAACTAAAACTAAGGAACTAAACCAAAACTAAGGTAGTTAAGTTACGGAAACAGGTTATTTAACTAACAAATGATGAATTAAATACCTAGACCCTGAAAGTCATTGTACCAAAACTCTATTAACGAAATGTGTAAGAACCAGGGGTACAACCTCGAAAGGAACAACACCTTAAATAATAGTTTGAGTTCAAAGAGAGTTGACTTAAACAAAGTAAACTCAAGGCAACCCGAAATAACTAGCTCATCATTGAATTAAAAATGGTCATTGATCATCTAAGGAGGTCCTTCAATAGAGGATAGAAGATGCCCTAGACTCAACAAAAAATAAGAGCAAGTGCAGAATCAGTATACAACCACCGTATACTGGTAAGATATTACGACTATCCTACTTAGTGAAACATATATAAGTCAAAGCGCTGATAAAACCATGTAAAATACTGAATATCAACAACATTTATTAACACAATCTTCATAGTAGAAGAGAATAACACGAAAACCACTCTTAAAGTCTACTTGTACAATGCATGAATGGAGTCACACTCCCCAACTCACTCTAAGTAGATATCCTCGAGAAGTCACAAGTCATTGTTCATACACAATAAATACAATTATCACAAGTAGTTGGTCCTCTCACGGAACCTAATTTAAAATAGTTAGCCTGCTGGAACATAGAAACTCGATCAAACTCTTAGCATGCTGGAACGTGGTAATCCGATCCAAATTGTTAGCATGATAAAACGTGGAAATTTGATCCAAACTTTTAGCATGCCGGAATGTGGCAATATGATTCCAATACATACACAATCACATCATCAAGATTATACAACAAGAGGTGGTTCATGGATTACAATTATTTGTTCATACTCATTTACATAGTGTGTGATAAATAATGCAACATTCTCATACATAGATGTTTTATAAATAAGCTATATGAAACAAACGTGAAATCAAAATCATCACCTACCTCGAATAAAAACTTGAATTCCATAAGTCACTTGTACCTTACCTTTCTAGATTATTTCTGCTTTTTCTAGGTCTACAACAATTAATATACGCAAGAATCAACAATGATAGGTGACCCCGCCTCACTCCCTTTTATTGTAGTCAACCCTATTGTCACTAGGTGACCCCAATGTGTTGATTGAACGGAGTTGAAGCACTGCAAACATCAGGAGTGGTCTGATGTGCTGTAATGATCTAGAATGAGATCCAATCAATTGATGTAACACTTCCACTTTCTCTCTCATTTCATCCATCACTCGATCTTGATCAGTAATTTTTTGGAGAATGATTTAAAGCGTGTCCTTAATGCAACTTTTCTCGACTTCCCTAGACTTCTTCTGCTCATAAGGAGATATATATACCTATCTTGGTGTTTACACTAGTTTTCCACCTCACTTATTTTGGTGGTCAAGTCATTTAGTTGAGATACCAGTACAATTAAATTAAAGTCACCCTCGACTTCTTAATCTGCCTCAACCGACATGCCAACCACTCCTTCATCCATGGTTATAGGACTTTCATACGCAAAGAACAAAAGGAAAAACAAAACAAAAGATAAAATTAGTAAACAACACTAAAAAGAACGCTACATTTTTACGTACATCACTCCCTCGCAGCAGTACTATTTTGATTTTTTACCGTGACCAACGACACTAAACTATGATATGAGTGTCTACAATCGTCAATAGTTTAGTAAACCAACAAAGGGTAGGGTTCATGCCCCAAGAAAGCAATTTCGAGAAGATGTAGTAAATTAGAATCTCATTATAATTAGTTGTAGCTAAGGATATTAACGAATAATTTTTTTTAAGTTAATGGTTAGGGAGGGGGGGGTTTACAAGTATAGTAAAAATGGTAAAATATAAGAAAAATCAAGTATGAGGAGAAGTTATTTTGCTATGACAAAAGTACAATTGAGATAAATCATTGGGTACATCATTTCTATAGAAAATTTGCAAGATAAAAATGACTAGGCTAAGCTTTAGATGGAAATAAGTTCTCTCTCGGATCATATGAGTTCATCTTGGACACCCATTTTCATCATTATTGACAACCTACGCCTTACCTCACTCACTCTCTCGATTTGAGTGTAAGGATATGGGACTAGGACTTACCCTCTCAATCTGAACCTCACGCCTACCCACTCCTTGAGCCATAAGTATGGTGATCTTTGTTTGACGACCTCCATCTCGGGTAACACAAAATACATGGGTTAGTTTTATCACACCTCGAGTCTACACCCTAGACGAGACTGACACCCAATGGTCATTTCTGACCTTGAGCATACCCTTGACCCGACTTACATAAATAAGTGGAAGAATTACTCAATAATTAAACAATGACATTCTCATAAATAACTGGAATTAATGTCTTGGCAAAATAGACACTTTATTCTCAAAATGAAATATCTGAAATAAAGAAACTCAGCTGATCTAACTGACTACCGGTCTATGAAGCCTCTGAAAATAGATTGATGAATGTTGGGACAAACTCCACAACATTCTATAAATGAAAAGACTAGAAAGCAATAATAAGGATCCTTCGGATTAAAGTGAGGGTCACCAACTAACTCTGATTTTCTCACTAGATCAAAGTTGCGCCGAATAGTGATCCTAGTTACCTCTGTCTTCATCATAATACAATGCAGGCCAACTGGAAACAGTACATTGAATGTATGAGTATGAAATTTGGAATGCTATCAACTCTTAAGATTGACATGGAGTAAGAAGAAACAATTACCTTGGATCTTCTCAACTTATGTATAACTACTCATTTTAATATAATGCAATTTCAAAGTAGTATGCAATGTAAAAGAAATTGTCTCAAAAACATGCTGAAATATCTAAATATTTGCAAGATACAATTAACACTGACATGTATATAAAAATACAAGTAAACTTAAATATATAAGTATAAAATAACTTCTACTTGAGCTTCTCTAACCCAAAACCATCACATAAGAGCTACATATATAGTAGCTAGAATTACAGGAGCTATTGAGAAATACAAGCACAAAACAGTTGCGCATGACATGGAAATAGTCGAAGAAAATTCAAGTCAAATTTTCACTTCTACTTCAAATAAGAGAAGACAAAATAATGCAAGAAACATATTGTTTGGATAACAAACAAATCAACCAAACAACAAAAAATAAATCAACACACAAGACACCAAATTTTAAAATTAAAAACCTCTTTAGTGTGAAGAGTATAAACCACAACGTCAAATCTCCAATAAAATAAACAATATTTATAAAAGTTTTCTGCAAATAGACAACAAAAAAGTACAAAACATTGAGCAACACAACTACAAGATAGCACAAAAAACTAGAGAAAAATATAAGAAGTAAAAATATCATATCACAGGTGCTATTCAAGAGAAAAAATATGGAGCTACATGACTCAAAATCACCCTTTGTCGGTTACCAATCAAATACTCAGTTTAAAGGAACAAACTATCTATAAATAACCTCAATCGGATATGAAAAGAAGTGGAATCACGAATTGAAGTTGTGTTCTACAATTGCCAATAGATTTTACTAAAAACTTAAGTTGGTTAGTATTATAAAAACAAATTCTCAACATATTTCTAACTGGATTATATTTTGAAACTTAACAACGATTTCTAACAATTTACAAAAAAAAATCTTACTAACTAAGTGTTTTAGTTGGCAAATATGGCGTCAAATTTAGCAACATTCTATTAATGGATTATCATATAATCAACGAAGTATACATTAATTGGTAAATATGAATTAAAAAAATCATATATATAATTTGTTGACATATTACCAATGAATTACTTACAAAACATTTATCAACGGTAAAATTTTGTTGCCAAATTTACCAGCCAAATATGAATGTGTTAATAAATTAGTAACGAACTGTAATTTGTTGATAAAATGGCCAACAAAATTTTACAAACGAATAAAGATTATACTTAGTAATTTACTAGTATCTTTAAAATAGTTTGCGATAACCAATCGATGATTTATCAATTGGTAAAATTTACCAACATATTAATTATTAGTTGGTAATATTATATACGAATGTTTAGTTGAATAATAACTATTACCAACTGTGTTAAAATTTATTGATAAATTATTAATTACAAACATATA
Organism: Solanum chilense; assembly: GCA_032847665.1. Classification (NCBI taxonomy): domain Eukaryota; kingdom Viridiplantae; phylum Streptophyta; class Magnoliopsida; order Solanales; family Solanaceae; genus Solanum; species Solanum chilense. Next base: position 6,153,567 of record CM064964.1, read on the forward strand.
TTTGTATGGCCGGTGATTTCACCAATTGAAGTTTGTTTTGTAAATCAATGTCTAGTGTTGATGCTTCCATTTTTAGTTTGTGTCTTTAGGCATTTCAACATATAAATTTTTGCCAAAACTCAACTTTGGTCAATATTTTTGGTAAATGTGCTCAAATTAGAACCCTGTTAGTGATTCGAAAGGCCATTTTAATTAAGATTGGTTCAAGTTTTGAGGCTTCCATTATTTGTTTGTTCCATTAGGTGTTTTAAAGCTTATGTTTTGGCCAAAATTTGGCATTGGCAATATTTTTGTGAACGTGCTCAAATGAGAATTTTTTCTGCATAATTAACTCCAAAGGTAATTTTTTCTACTAGAGTGGTTGAATTGAATTTTTAGACTTTCATTTTTAGTGTGTGCCACTAGGTGTTTTAACCTAAAAAAAATTTCAAAAATTTAACTTTGATCAATGTACTTGATAAACGTGCTCATATAAGAATTTTGTTAGTGCATTTTGATGCAGAAAGTCATTTTTTTACGTAATAAGATAGGGTGTTCGGTTTTTGAGGCTTTCACTTTGAATTTGAGCCGTTGGGAATTTATATTGAAAATTTCACTTTGCTCATTTTTTTTGTAATCATACTCGAATTGAAATTTTGTCAACGTGGTTCGCCATATAACTCAGTTTTGATCTCATAGGATGGTTGATTCGGGTTTTGAGATTTTTATTTTCACTTCGGTAGTTAAGTGTTTTAACTTTTTACTTTTGTCTAAAATAAGAATTGGGTCATTTTTTTGAGAAACATGCTCAAATTTGATTTTCGTCAGAGTGGTTAGATCTTAAAGGTCATTAGTCACCTAATAGGATGGCTGGTTGGAATTTTGAGGGTTTCATATTCAGTTTGTATCACTAGGCGTTCTTATTTTTGACCAAAATTTGACTTTGCTTAACATTTTTCGTAATGTTGCTCTCATCAGAATTCTATTAGTAGAACTACCTTCACAAAGTTATATATATATATATATATATATATATATATATATATATATATATATATATATATATATATATATATATATATATATATATATATATATATATATATATATATATATATATATATATATATGTGGGGGTGGAAGCGTTTAGAGAGAAGAGAGGATGAAGGATTGAAGTATATGTTTTATTAATGAAGCAAATGCTTCTTATATAGACGTTACAAACGACCTTTACTATTTACATAGTAACTTGACTCTTACTATTTACACAGTAACTTGACCTTTACTATTCATGATTACGACATTTACTATTCATGAATAGTAACCGAATAGTAACTATCACGACTTTTTCTACAAAAATACAAAATAGACACTATTTGACACTATTTACTTTACGACTTTTTTACAAAAAACAAAATAAACTTTGGTCAAATGGCCGACACACTATTACTATACTTTTTTACATATGGCTGATATTCAGCCGACACAAAACGACAAATAAAGACATATCTTTCTCTTATCTCATACGAATCTTCTTTGCTTTATCTCTTTATTCCAAATCAACTGTTGGTATTACGTTATCTTCTCCGTTACACTTCGAACATCTGTGATCTGGGTATTTGTTGCTGATAAGTTTACAATATCTTACTAATAACTCTTCTGAAATAAATCCTCTTTTCAAGGCTCTTGTAGTTGGTTGATCTTCTGGCTTTAACAATGATAAAATCCATCGCTGGACTTCATCCATATCTGATTTCCTTAGCTCTTTTGAATTAGAATAAATCATTACTTGATCTCGTGCATAATAACTCCAAATAGCATTGCCATTTAAATAATTATTGGCTAGCTCTTGTATAATTGTTGCTATTCCAATTATTCTTTTATTTGCATAAAAGCTTGGAATTTCTATCTTTGGTATCTCAGCTTGTTTTTCTATTTCTTCCGGTATAATCATATCTCTAGTCAGGCCTATCTTTATAACTTGTATTGGCGACTTTATCTCTTCATATAATATTTCTGCTGGTGCTGTATAGAATTTTATAAAAAATAGGTTTCCTTTAGTAATTCTCTTATATGTCATAAATGCTTTATGTAACTCCGGTATTCCACTTATCTCTTCTCCATCATATGTATATACTGTATTTAGTAAACCATAGTTGTAACATGTTCTAACTAAATTTGGACTAGTTTTGGGTTGTGCTATTAATCTATTATATCCCTGTAATTTCTGGGTTATATAGTCTTCTTCTGGGTTCTTGGTTTGTGTAGATCTGGGGTTTAGGTTTAAATATGTTTGGATTTTATATATATTCTCAATATACGATTGTGCAATGTAGTTGTATCTCTTTCTATCACTTTGTATGCTGGCTGCGTATGTGGATGTTTGTGGTTCTGGGGGTATCTGTATTTGTGTTTTTTGGATAAATGGTTTTGTGAATAGTTGGTTTAAATTCATATTTTTTGGTTTCTCACTATCTCTTTTGCTTGTACCTGCAGCTGTATTTAAACAAACTTTGTTATGGGTTTTTTGGAGTTTCCCAACGTCTCCTTCTAGCTCTGGATTTTTAGCGTCTTCCGATCGACGTAGCTCCGCATATTTATAGTCATGCTGCTGACTATTAACTTTCAAATTTTGTAACTCTTTTCCCATACTATCCACCTTCATAGAAAGTGTAGTAATAGCTTTGAGTATTTCTTCTATTGTATCTGGTTCAGTTTGAGTTCCTTTTTCTTGATAGGTAGTCTGCAACAAGATTCCTGTCAGTCTTAATTATTTCAATTGTAAATGTAAAATTTAATATATTTAATACTAATATCCTTATTTCTTTTGTTGTAACTGAATCATCTAATTTTTTCGTTATCCACCATTTTACTTGTGTATTATCTGTTCTTACAATAAATTTATTGTAAACAATATATGGTTCAAATGCTAATAAACATTTATATAATGCGAATAATTCTTTTCTATTTATTTCCCATTTTATTTGTGCTTCTGTATAAGATCCTGAATAATATCTACAATGGTGTTCTATTTTTTCTTTTTCATATTT
>CM064964.1:6159532-6330135 GCA_032847665.1 Solanum chilense
GGTACCAGGATAGAATGAGGATCGGAGTGTCACGTTCCGACACCAGGATAGTATATGGATCGGGTGCCACGTTCTGGTACCAGGATAGAATGAGGATCGGAGTGTCACGTTCCGACACCAGGATAGTATATGGATCGGGTGCCACGTTCCGGTATCAGGATAGAATGAGGATCGGAGTGTCACGTTCCGACACCAGGATAGTATGTGGATCGGGTGCCACGTTCCGGTACCAGGATAGAATGAGGATCGGAGTGCCACATTCCGGCACCAGGATAGAATATGGATCGAAGTGTCACATATTGACACAAGAGGAAGAAAGATAATGAATCTTGAAAGATGTTAATATACTCAATGTAATGAACCTAATTCCCAAATGAGTATGGTATTGAGGCTTGAGCCCTCATGGATGAACTTGGTGGTACTTATTAATGATTTAGTACTTGTTGTTGCTACTTGTTGAGTATTGTAGTTGATTTATGATATTATCTGATATATGCTGTTTTCTATTTTGAGTTGGCCGATGATACTTACTCAGTACCCGTGTTTTGTACTGACCCCTACTTGTTTGTTTCTTTCCTTGTTATATGTGGAGTGCAGCAAACGTTCCGTCGTCTTCAACTCAACCGTAACTCTAGCCAGTCTTCATCAAGCAAGATTTCAGGGTGAGCTAATGCTTCTAGCTTGGACTAGATCTTCCACTTCATGTCTTGATGCCTTGAACTTCCGGCACGGACTAGCTTTTACATGTTTTAGCTTTCTTAGAATACTCTTAGTTTAGTAATTTGAGCATAGATGTTCTTGTGATGATGACTTCCAGATTTTGGGGATAATGAGTTGTTGAGTTTTTAGAAGTTATTTAATTGATTTTCATTAATGAGTTTAAGTCTTCCGCATTATATTCTGTTGTTACATTAAAATGTTGGGTTTTGTATTGGTTGGTTCGCTCACATAGGAGGGTAAGTGTGGGTGCCAGTCTCGGCTTGGTTTTGGGTCGTGACAAACTTGGTATCAGAGCATTAGGTTCGTTGGTCTCATCACACAAGAACGAGTCTAGTAGAGTCTTAAGGAACAGTAGGGGGACACCTTTACTTTTCTTTGAGAGGCTATAAGACTTTAGGAAAATTCCATTCTTTCATTCTTTCTTTCGTGCTACTACTTGAGTATAATTGGTATCTAGGTGATACAAATTGGTATCTGACCATCTTCACTCTATTTCGCAGATGGTTAGAACTAGAGCAACGACTGCACCAGCAGCGACAACGGCAAGACAAGAAACGTCTGAGCCAACCACTGGGGCTGTAGCTCGAGGAGGATCAGTGGTAAGAGGCCGTGGTAGAGGTCGTGGGAGGACGTCCTCTAGAGGAAGAGGATGAGCACCTAGCCCATCTGGTACTATATCGGTGACTCCTCCACCGACTGAGGAAGTGATAAGAGAGGGTGAGGAAGGGGAGGATGAACAAGTGCAGAATGAAGAATTAGCACCCCAACCTACCCTAGAGATGATTAATCAGGTTCTGGCCTATCTTAGTGGTTTGTCTGATCAGGGCCAAACACCTCCAGTGTTTTCTGCACCAACACCTCAGGTTCTGGAGGTACAACATGCGGCTACTGTGGCTCCCCGCATGGATGCCTCATTGGAAATAGACACGTTTCCTCGTCTGACTACAAGGCCTATAATGACAAATGATCAGCATGAACTTTTCAGTAAGTTCTTAAAATTGAAACCTCCAGTCTTCAAGGGTGCAGAATCTGAGGATGCATATGATTTTCTAGTTGATTGTCATGAGCTACTACACAAGATGGTTATAGTAGAACGGTTTGGTGTTGAGTTCGTGAGTTATCAGTTTCAAGGGAACGCCAAAATGTGGTGGCGGTCACATGTCGAGTGTCAACCAACAGAGGCACCACCTTGACTTGGGCATCGTTCTCTAGCTTGTTTATGGAAAAGTATATCCCCCGGACTTTGAGGGATAGGAAAAGGGATGAGTTCTTGAGCCTAGAGCAAGGTAGGATGTCGGTTACTGCATATGAGGCTAAGTTTCCTGCGTTATCCAGGTATGCCACCCAACTTTGTTTCAGTCCACAAGAGCGGATTCGCCGTTTTGTGAAAGGGTTGAGGTCAGAATTGCGGATTTCAGCCTTACAGGTAGCGGCTATGGCAAAATCCTTCCAAGAAGTGGTAGACTTTGTGATAGAGGTGGAAGGAGTGAAGCGAGATGACTTCACCACGACATAGACATCAAAAAGGTTTCAAAAGGGAGGTGAGTTCAATGGTTCTTACTCAAGAGGACAGGGTTCTGGAGGTTACTCAGTCCGACCAATTCAGTCTTCACTACAGACTGTAGTTGGGGGTCCACCTCAGACCGGTCAACACTTCTCTGAGAGACCGATGCTTGAATCCAGATAGTGTTATTGATGTGGGGAGACTGTACACATTAAGAGGTATTGTCCAAAACAGAGTTATAGACCCCCCATAGTCAGAGGTAGAGGTGGTCATGGTAGAGGCCGTTTTTCTGGAGGACGTGGTGGTCGAGGTAATGGTGGTCACCAAAATGGCCGAGGTGATGGGCAAACTGGAGCCACTATGGCACAACATGGTAGGGGCAATGAACAGACTGGTGATAGGGCCCATTGTTACGCTTTCCCTAGGATATCTGAAGCAGAGGCATCTGATGCTGTTATCACAGGTAATCTTTTGGTTTGTGATTGCATGGCTTCTGTATTATTTGACCCTGGCTCCACGTTTTCATATGTATCTTCCTCATTTGCTACTGGTCTTAATTTACATTGTGAATTGCTTGACATACCTATTCGTGTTTCTACTCTGGTGGGTGAGTCTGTGATAGTTGAAAAAGTATATAGGTCTTGTCTGGTGACTTTTGTGGGGAGCGATACTTATGTAGACTTGGTTATCTTAGAAATGGTTGATTTTGATGTAATTCTGGGTATGACTTGGCTTTCTCCGAATTTTGCAATCTTGGATTGTAATGCTAAAACTGTGACGTTAGCCAAGCCTGGGACAGATCCCCTAGTGTGGGAGGGCGACTACACTTCCACTCCGGTTCATATCGTCTCCTTTCTTCGTGCTAAGAGAATGATTAGTAAGGGGTGTTTAGCTTTCTTGGCACATCTCAAGGATGACACTACTCAAGTACCTTCAATCGAGTCGGTTTCAGTAGTCCGTGAGTTTCTGGATGTGTTCCCTGCAGACCTTCCAGGAATGCCACCGGATAGAGATATTGATTTCTGCATTGATCTGGAACCCGCTACTCGCCGCATTTCTATACCCCCTTATAGAATGGCTCCCGCGGAGTTAAGAGAGTTAAAGGCCCAACATCAAGAGTTGTTGAGCAAAGGCTTCATTAGACCAAGTGCATCTCCTTGGGGTGCTCCGGTGTTGTTTGTGAAGAAGAAGGATGGGAGCTTTCGGATGTGCATAGACTACAGACAACTGAATAAGGTGACTATTAAGAACAACTATCCCATTCCTCGCATTGATAACTTGTTCGATCAGTTACAACGTGCTTGTGTCTTCTCTAAAATTGACTTGAGATCCGGTTATCATTAATTGAAAATACGGGCAAGGGATGTGCCAACGACTGCTTTTTCGAACTAGGTATGGGCATTACGAATTTGTGGTAATGTCTTTTGGTCTTACGAATGCCCCTGCTGCGTTCATGAGGTTGATGAACGGGATTTTCAAGCCATATCTGGATCTCTTTGTGATCGTATTTATTGATGAGATACTGATATACTCAAAGAGTAAGAAGGAACATGAGGAGCATTTGAGAATGGTGTTAGATTTGTTGAGGAAGAAAAAGCTTTATGCCAAATTCTCCAAGTGTGAGTTTTGGCTAGATTCAGTGTCCTTTTTGGGGCACGTGGTTTCTAAGGATGGAGTGATGGTGGATCCATCTAAGATTGAGACAGTGAAGAATTGGGTAAGACCTAATAATGTGTCAGAAATAAGGAGCTTTGTTGGGTTAGCTAGCTATTACCGTCGATTTTTCAAGGGATTCTCTTCAATTGCTTCCCAATTGACGAACTTGACTAAGCAGAATGTTCCATTTGTATGGTCGGATGAATGTGAGGAAAGCTTTCAGAAGCTTAAGACCTTGTTGACTACCGCACCAATTCTTACCTTGCCAGTAGAGGGTAAGAGTTTCATTGTTTGTTGTGATGCATCCTATTCTGGTTTGGGTGCAGTGCTAATGCAAGAGAAGAATGTGATTGCTTATGCTTCGAGGCAATTAAAGGTGCATGAACGTAACTATCCGACCCATGATTTGGAGTTGGCCGCGGTAGTATTTGCATTAAAGCAATGGAGGCACTATTTATATGGGGTTAAGTGTGAAGTCTATACGGATCATCGTAGCCTACAGTATGTCTTTACTCAGAAAGATTTGAATTTGAGACAGAGGAGATGGATGGAACTACTGAAGGACTATGATATCAATATTCTATACCATCCGGGAAAGGCTAATGTTGTGGCAGACGCCTTTAGTAGAAAGGCTAGAAGTAAATGAGAAGGGAGGATTTTTGTCTTGTGTGGAGGCGAGATCTTCTTTTCTTGACAAGATTAAGGGGAAACAGTTTGATGATGAGAAACTAAGGCGAATTCGGGATATGGTGTTGCGAGGAGAGGCTAAAGAGGCCATAATGGATGAGGAAGGTGTTTTGAGGATCAAGGGAAGGGTATGTGTGCCCCGTGTTAATGATTTGATCCACACTATTCTTACAGAGGCTCATAGTTCCGGATACTCTATACATCCTGGTGCAACCAAGATGTACCGTGACCTAAAGCAACACTTTTGGTGGAGTAGAATGAAGCGAGACATTGTTGATTTTGTTGCCAAATGACCAAATTGTCAACAAGTAAAGTATGAACACCAGAGGCTCGGAGGAACACTTCAGAGAATGCCCATTCCTGAATGGAAGTGGGAGAGAATTGCAATTGACTTCGTGGTTGGTCTCCCAAAGACATTGGGTAAGTTTGATTCCATTTGGGTAATTGTGGACAGATTAACTAAGTCTGCTCACTTCATTCCGGTCAAGGTGACCTACAATGCAGAGAAGTTAGCCAAAATCTACATCTTAGAAATCGTTCGATTGCATGGAGTTCCACTCTCCATCATATCAGATAGAGGTACGCAGTTTACTTCTAAGTTTTGGAGAACATTGCATGCTGAATTAGGTACTAGGTTGGACCTTAGTACTGCATTTCATCCTCAGACCGATGGTCAGTCTGAGCGAACGATTCAAGTGTTGGAGGATATGCTTCGTGCATGTGTGATAGAATTTGGTGGCCATTGGGATAACTTCTTACCTTTGGCGGAGTTTTCATACAATAATAGCTATTACTCAAGTATTGACATGGCTCCATTTGAAGCATTGTATGAGAGGAGATGTAGGTCTCCCATTGGTTGGTTTGATGCATTTGAGGTTAGACCTTGGGGTACGGATCTTTTGAGGGATTCATTGGAAAAGGTGAAAGATATTCAAGAAAAGCTTTTAGCGGCTCAAAGTAGGCAAAAGGAATATGCGGATCGAAAGGTTAGAGACTTGGAGTTCATGGAAGGTGAACAAGTCTTGATGAAGGTTTCACCCATGAAAGGGGTGATGAGGTTTGGAAAAAGGGGTAAGCTAAGTCCAAGGTATATTGGACCATTTGAGGTAATTAAGTGAGTAGGGGAGGTGGCTTATGAATTAGCCTTGCCTCCAGGGCTGTCAGGAGTGCATCCGGTATTTCATGTGTCTATATTGAAAAGATACCATGGGGATGGAAATTACATCATTCGTTGGGATTCGGTTCTGCTTGATGAAAATTTTTCTTATGAGGAGGAACCTGTTGCTATTTTAGATAGAGAGGTTCACAAGTTGAGGTCGAGGGAGATTGCATCCATCAAAGTCCAATGGAAGAATCGACCAGTTGAAGAGGCCACTTGGGAGAAGGAGGCCGATATGCAAGAAAGATACCCACACCTGTTTACAGATTCAGGTACTTCTTCTCGTCCTTGTTTTTCTCCTTTTGATCGTTCGAGGACGAACGATGGGTAAATTGGTATCTATTGTAACGACCTGTTTAGTCGTTTTGAGCAGCAGATTTTATTTCTGGAAAAACTGTCGGAGTCGACGGAACCCACGACGGACCGTCGAGGGTGTCTCGTTCCAAAACACTTAGGAATTCTGAAATCTGTGTACTGAAATCGACTCTCTAAACTCTGTGATGGACCTGCAGGATGGACCGTCACAGGTACGACGAACCGTCGTGAGCCCCCGTTTCAAAACACTTCAACTCTTGAGAATTTGGTACAGGGAACGATTCTCTAAAAGTCGTGACGGAAGTGCAGGACGGACCGTCGTAGGTACGACGGGCCGTCACAGACTCCTTAAGGAAATCGAGTCTCTGACGAACCTGCATGACGGACCGTCGCAGGCACGACGGGCCATCACAGGTTGCGTAAATCCCAGGCGGGGTCGGATTTCTGTTAAGTTTTAAAGGGGCGTTTTGGAATATTCCTGCTATAATTATAAAATTCGTGGGTTTATATTAATAACTCAATTTCTTGGGGGATAAAAGAGGTAACCTTGAGTTAATTAGTGGGTTATTATTGTCATCTTTTACACTTAATTATATGTTAATTGGAGTAAAAGAAAGGGGGTTTGAATAAAGAAAATAGAAAGAACAAAAAGAGAGTGAGAGGATCGAACGAGAGAGAGGAACGAAGGGGATATAAAAGATTGTGAGGATTTGCTTGCTTGATCACGAATTCTTAGGTGGAGGTAGGTTATGGTTTTGTATCTATGATATTCGTAGTAAACTCTTAATAGCGAATGATATCTATTGATAGTATTGTAAACCCTTCTATATGCTTAATTGTATGCTTGCATGAATATGATTATGTGATTGTGATAAAATAAGCATGATGAAGCAATTGAATCCCAAATCTTGAAAGAAACCCTAATTCACTTTGTTAATGATGATGCCTTGGTATAAAAGAAGGCTTGATAAATTATATAATGAGAATGATGATGCCTTGGTATAAAAGAAGGCTTGATAAATTGTATAATGAGATTGATGATGCCTTGGTATAAAAGAAGGCTTGATGAATTAGGGGATCGGGTGCCACGTTCCGGTACCAGGATAGAAATAGAGGATCGAGTGCCACGTTCCGGTACCAAGATAGAATGAGGATCGGAGTGTCACGTTCCGACACCAGGATAGTATATGGATCGGGTGCCACGTTCCGGTACTAGGATAGAATGAGGATCGGAGTGCCACGTTCCGGTAGCAGGATAGAAATAGAGGATCGGGTGCCACGTTCCGGTACCAGGATAGAATGAGGATCGGAGTGTCACGTTCCGACACTAGGATAGTATATGGATCGGGTGCCACGTTCCGGTACAAGGATAGAATAAGGATCGGAGTGTCACGTTCGGACACCAGGATAGTATATGGATCGGGTGCCACATTCCGGTACCAGGATAGAATGAAGATCGGAGTGTCACGTTCCGACACCAGGATAGTATATGGATCAGGTGCCACGTTCCGGTACTAGGATAGAATGAGGATCGGAGTGCCACGTTCCGGCACCAGGATAGAATATGGATTGGAGTGTCACGTACCGACACAAGAGGAAGAAAGATAATGAATCTTGAAAGATGTTAATATACTCAATGTAATGAACCTAATTCCCAAATGAGTATGGTGTTTAGGCTTGAGCCCTCACGGATGAACTTGGTGGTACTTATTAATGATTTAGTACTTGTTGTTGCTACATGTTGAGTATTGTAGTTGATTTATGATATTATCTGATATATGCTGTTTTCTATTTTGAGTTGGCCGATGATACTTACTCAGTACCCGTGTTTTGTACTGACCCCTACTTGTTTGTTTCTTTCATGGTTATATGTGGAGTGCAGCAAACGTTCCGTCGTCTTCAACTCAACCGCAACTCTAGCCAGTCTTCATCAAGCCAGATTTCAGGGTGAGCTAATGATTCTAGCTTGGACTAGATCTTCCACTTCATGTCTTGATGCCTTGAACTTCCGGCACGGACTAGCTTTTACATGTTTTAGCTTTCTTAGAATACTCTTAGTTTAGTAATTTGATCATAGATGTTCTTGTGATGATGACTTCCAGATTTTGGGGATAATGAGTTGTTGAGTTTTTAGAAGTTATTTAATTGATTTTCATTAATGAGTTTAAGGCTTCCGCATTATATTCTGTTGTTACATTAAAATGTTGGGTTTTGTATTGGTTGGTTCGCTCACATAGGAGGGTAAGTGTGGGTGCCAGTCGCGGCTCGGTTTTGGGTCGTGACATTGACTAATGCTACTTCTTTTGATCTCTACTTTCAAATTTGACGATCTAAAATCTGAACAAGAATCTCGTCATAAGATAAGATATCCATGATCCCAATATTTAAGTTTGTATGAATAAGAAAGGATCACCCATGCACTTGTTTAGCATGGAGATGTGAAATACCGGATGAACTGTTGTTAACTCTTGTGGTAGTTTCAACTCATAAGCTACATTTTAACTCCTCTTGAATATTCGATAAGGTGTAATATATTAGTGACTAAGTTTACCTTTATTACTAAACCTCATAACACCCTTCATGGGTGAAAATTTTCATTGAAACTTTAGATTAAACCCAATCATCTACTTTAAACACTAGCTCCTTTCTACTAACATCAGTTAGGATTATTGACGAGTCTACACCATTTTTATCTTTTGCTGAATATCTTTAACTTTTTCCATAACTTGATGAAGTAAATCTTTTTCTATAAAACCGCTTCATGAAATTCTATCTATCCAATAGGATATCTACACCTTCTCCCATAAAAAGCTTTATAGGGATGCATTTGGATGCTAGAGTGGTAACTATTGTTTTAAGCAAACTCAATTAGATCTAGGTAATCAAACCAATTACCTTGGAAATAAATCACACATGCCTTAAACATATATTCTAATGTCTTAATGGTGTGTTATGCTAGCCCATATGTCTGAGGATGAAAGACAGCACTTAAGTTCACCTTTGAACCCAAACCTTCTTATAGATTTCAGGTATTTTGTAGTAAATTGTGTACCTCTACCTGAATTAATCACGACTAGAACTCCATCAAGTTTTACTACCTCCTGAATATATAACATGGAAAAATCTTCTTCTAAATGGGTAGTCTTTACAGGCAGAAAATATGTTGATTTTGTCATTCTATTAACGATGACCCAAATAGAATCATGTTGTTTGAGAGACCATAGTAAACCTGTGATCAAATCCATATGAATGATCTCCCACTTCAATTCCAGGTTCTTTATTCCGAGCCAAAAAACCAGGTCTTTGGTGCTCTACTCAAACTTGTTGGTAGTTTGGACACTTTTCAACAAATTCAGCAATACCCTTCTTCATACCATTGCACCAACACACTTCTCTCAAATCATTATATGTTTTTGAGGAACTCGGATAAATAGAATATTTTGAGGTATGAGCTTCATTCATGATCCTCTCTTGGAGTTCATCCACCATCGGTTCACATAGTCTACCTTGATATCTCAATAAACCATCTCCCCCCATATTCAAAAGATAATATTTTTGCTTATGAACATTTGCCTTCAATTCAAGAAAAATGAGATTGTGGTCTTTATTTCCTCTTACTTCTTACACTAATGAAGACTCATCCCCATTTATCACCACTACCCCTCTTACCGTGGAATCTATTAGTTGGACCCCTAATATTCATATTTTTTGTTAGTTCTTTCTTGTATCTCTCAAAATGAGGGGTACTAAAAATAGACAACATTCTTAAGGCATTAAAAGCAACAATGCTCATGTCATAATCCTTAAACAACTCTAACCACATCTTTTGTTTAAGATTAAGCTCTCTATAAGTGAAAACATATTGTAGGCTCATGTGGTCAGTGAATACATCAACATGAACACCATACAAATAGTGAAGCAATATCTTCAAAGGTGATACTATTGCATCCAACTTTAAGTCATGGGTTACATAATTCTTCTCATGAACTTTCAACTGTCTAGAGGCATAAACTATAACTTTGTCATTCTACATTAACACACATTGAAGTCATTCCTAGTACACACATGGGGTTCCTATTTCTTATAAGGAATTTTGATTGTTTCTATATCTTTTAGGTAGGTACTTTCATGTCTTCCTTTCACCCTTGTATTTCAAGTTCTCTAGCTTCATTACCATCAACATTAGGTTTCGATTTAAGAACTTTCTTAGCTTGTGCTAAAGGTTTTATCCTCTCCCTCGCATGAGATTTATGTCTAACATGTATAAATTTATCACTATATTCTGGCACCCATTCATACGACACTATTTGTTTGAATACAATGCCATTAAAATCTTTCATGTTCACCTTCATAGGCAATTCTCGAGCCACGTCCATTTCAAATAACACCCGAGCAAATGATATTCAATCTACTTTTGTTGTACACTCATCAGGATACAAAGACTCTCCTAAACAACTAGTAATACCTCTAAAGGAGTGCATACTCCAACAATTTAGGGTAGTTTTTAATATTTTACCCATTTAGGCACAGGCTGCAACACTTCCTTGTTAAAATTGAAATCGTGTCTCTAAATCTTCATAATAATAGGTCAATTATTAGGCAGACGGGGACATGTGTATATTACCTGATTTCTATTAGCAATATTAGCGAATGGAAGTAGAAAATACCAATCTTATTGTAGTATACCTTAGGCTTACTGACAATATTCACTTGTAAAGAAATACACCTTTCTACAACAACAATTGTAGATTTGTCCCCTACTACAAATAATATGAGGGCTTGTTTCAATTCTTCAGTTGCTTTATCGACTTCTTTTTTTTTCAAGTCAATGACCTTCTCCCAATTATTCATTATTGGGTTACTATAACTCAGGCTCATTCCTTTATCAAATAGTCGATTCGAGTTAAATAAGTTCACCAATTTTTTGTTCGGCTCAACATTCATATCCAACTTCCTCTATAAATGTCTTTGTTATTCATTTTCGAGATTCTCCTTCCTTGTCACTTCATCACTAGATTAACTCCCCAAACTAATTTCTCTGTGCCCAATGGTTTTTGGTGTTACCTCTTTAGACAGAGGAGTTCCATTGATTATTTTCCTAGTTGGTTCTTTGATCCTAAATTACTCCCCAGATCCAGTTTCTCTAGCCTTCCAAGCATCACCACAAACTTGAAAACTTCATTTCCTTCCTTCCTTTTGCCATTTCGGTCAGTGGGTGCAAATTACCAGATTACGCTATCATGCACAAAGAATGTTTTGTTAACTTTTTGATAGTTTTATCTATTTTTAATTGATTTAAGAGTTTTTAGTAAATAATTAAGCCTTAAACTTATTTGGTTAAGATATAAAAGTCCTAATTTATGCTAGGGTTTTCTCTATCAAACATAGAGAAATTGGGCTCAACTCAACATTAAGATACTCAAGTCTGGATACCCAAATTTGGAAATTCAGCAGTGGATACTCAACTAAAGATAATGCAGCCATAAAATAAATAGTATACAGAAAGCTTTTGAAACAAAAGATAACAACTTAATGTATTGAAAAATACAATAATACTTTCTTTGTATATAAAAATATATTTTGTGGGAGATTTTCTAAAAGACAACCATCACTATGAGCTATGTGATCATACTGTGTGTAGCCCAGGCTTCCAGAAATGTCCTATAGAACCTAATAATAAGTAGATTCACTAGTCTATGCTAAAAAGCATTAAGGAATCATGTAAAATGTATGACCCTTTCTACGGATGGTGGCTACATGATTAATGGGGGATTTTAGTTGTATAAACTCTCTCCCCGTAATGGTATTCTCAACTATCCCAAAATATAACTAGCTCCTATGTTTAAAAATATAACTTTTTCTATTGTTTTAGATTATTACTTAAAAGGTTTTCTTTTAAAAGAGACTATACAACAACTTCTCATGACACTCTTTCGGAAAATGGTGTTTTCTCTTTGCTTAAATGTAAGAAAATTTAATCTTAGGATACTTACTTTTCATACATTCATTTTTTAAAAAAATGAACTGAACTCTAATCTTTCTTAAATTCAAGTGCTCAAGTCTTAAAACAAGTGTAAAGTGACTGTAAAAGATTTTTCAAATTGGGGTTCATGCAATATTATGGACGTGAACGACTTAATTCAAGGTTTACAATAGCCATATATATAGAACTTAATACTCCAAACTCAACAACTCTAAAACTCAAGGACTCAATGATACTACTCATCTCAAGACTGCTCGACTCATAGGGTTCATGCGGAATATTGGGCATGAACAATTAAACTCAAGGACCTTCAAGGGTGACATGTAGCTTTCTCACAATCAAGAATATAATCTCGAAAGGTTTTGGAACTGAATACTCTTACAACTTTAAGATACTACTTCTCTCAAAGATATTGACTTAGAGTTCATGCGGAATATATTGGCAGGAACAACTTGACTCAAAGGTCGATACAATAATATGGACTCATATATACAACTGTTATTTTTCTCATACTTACTCTATTTAGGAACTCAAGTGTTTGCTTTTCAAAAAAAATATTTTCAAAGTTTATAACTTAAAATAGGGTTCATGTTGAAATGAAAACATAAAAAAGTCAACTCAAGGATCTCAATAACAATATAGAAACTCAATAATTAGGAATAGATATTTTTAAATAAAAACAAACTCAATAAATCAAAATCAACTTATCTAAACATAGTAAAATCTAGGAAAAGAATCATAAACTATTGTTTTACTGATTTGGAAGTAGATGTAGGTCATGAGGATGAACTAGTCCAGCACTATGATAGTCTTAAACACCTATAAGAACATGAATAATCTTTATTAGTATTCTCAAAACCCTAGATAAAAGGTAAACAATCAAGAAAATTTTTTGGAAGAAGAATCTTGAAAAACGTATTCTAATCTAATTTTTCCTTAAGGTTTCCCCTAGGTTTTGAGAAATAAGAGGATGATGGATTAAAATATGAAAATATGATTGTTTGGGACTTATATTGTCAAGATATTCGTAATTGTAACCTCAAGAACTCAACAAGACCTTCATTATAAAAAGTGGAAGTCCAAATCCTCAAAAACTAAACAAGAATATCAACATACTCAATCTCATAGATGAAGTTTGTCAAAAAATTCATCATTGGTGTGTGGGACAACAAATCCAATACTATGGAAGCTTACGTACCTCAAAGAACTATGTTATTGGTTAAATCTTCACTTTATTAACGAATGATTAAACTTTGAACTTTTTTTACTCTTGAATTTTCCCTCTAAAACCCAAAAAAATTTGTGGATGAATCAAACTAATTCTAACTTGTTTAAACGCTTAATTGGGTGTAATTCATGTTTAGAAAATTGAATTCAACTCTTCTCTTTCTCAAACTCAATTTCTCAAGTCTTAAAACAAGTTTATATTGTATGTAAAAGGCTTATAAAAGTAGGGTTCATGCCGAACTATGGATGTGAACGACTCAATTCAAGATTTTCAATAATCATATATATAAATTTCAATACTCGAAACTCAACAACTCCAGAACGCAAGGACTTAATGATACTACTCATGTCAAGGGTGCTCGACTCATATGGTAATGCGGAATTATGGGCATGAAAACCTTCTCTCAAGGACAAACATGAGTGATATGTAGTATTTCCACAATTAGGAATGTAATCTTAAAAGGATTATGAACTCAATACTCAATAACATAGAACTTGAAGATACTACACCTCTCAAAGATACTCAATTTATGGAAAATCAATAATTAGGAACAGATTTTTATAAAAGAAACATTAACTCAAGAACTCAAAATCAACTTATTGCAAGAATACTCAAATATAGGGAAAGAATCTTAGATTACTCTTTTACCGATCTTAAAGTAGATGTAGAGCGTGAGGACAAACTAGTCCAATACTATGATAGCCTTACATACCATGAAGAACAATGTTCTTGAAGAAGAATCGTGATTAGAAGTGTTGAAACCCTAGCTTGAAGGTGGACAATCAAAAAAACCTTTCTTGAGACTCTTGAATTAGTTTCTTGAAATAATGAAGTAGAATCTTGAAAAACATTGAAAAGAACTTGAAAAAAGATTGAAAGACTGTTGAAAAAGATTAAAAGAATCTTCAATGGAGTCTTCTACTTTGATTTTTTTCTTAGCATTTTGCCCTAGGGTTTGAGAGCGAAAAGAGTGATGTATTAAAATATGATAATTTGATTGTGTAGAATCTTATATGATTGTATTAAACTATGATAACTTTATTAGTGCAGGAATTCACGACTCACTTCAAGAAATCTAACAAGAACTTCATTATCGTATAATGAAGCACAAAACCTCAACAACTCAAAAAGATTATTAACATATTCAATCTCATGGATGATATTCGTAAAGGAAACTCATGATTGGCATGTGAATGAACAAAACTAACACTATGGAAGCTTATATACATTAAAGAACTAGGGGTCTTGGCGAAATCTTGAACTTCTTGAACTAATGCTTGAAACATTGAACTTTTTTCTCCCCTTTAATCCCCTCTCTTAAACATTAAACTCTTTTCCGGATTAATGAAACTAATTCTTATTAGTTTAGACCCTTAACTGGGCGTAATCGTGTTTAGAATAAGTGGGGGTAAGATAAAGAAACTATTTTTTCTGGCAAAAATAAAAAATATCGTGTTATAACATGAATACTTGCTGAAAATAATTAAAAAAACATTAAATAAATATGCATAATTGCCACGTTTCTTGGATAACGTGGTCTCAATCCATTTTGTTGAAAGCATGAAGTCATTTTTGATGTACCACCAGATTCTCTTAGATAAGATTGAACATACTTTCATGGTTACTTTGTTTGAACTTGTTGCACCGTTGTAACATGTGCATTTTCTGTCTCAACAATAACTAGTGGTGTCTCATTGTTTTTTCAAATTGCACTACAACCAATGATGACACATATTTTTTCCAGTTTCCAAAGTAATTAATTGTGATTCACGCATAGTTGACATTACAAAGGCATCGAGTGTAGAAGTCATGTTATTCTTTTCTTAGGAAACAAAAACATCATCTACTAAATGATTCAAGTTTTGTGAATATTAAAATCATGTTTTAGTTTTTAATAATAACCCTATTGACCTACAATAATAGCAAAAAATTACATGTGGTAGCAGAAATATTGATTAACAAAATCAACAAAGACTAAGGGTGTGTTTGTTATGGAGGAAAATGTTTTCCATGGAAAATGTTTTCCTAGAAAATGTCTTCCTAGAAAATGTTTTCCTGGAAAATGTTTTCCTAGAAAATGTCTTCCTGGAAAACAAGTAGATTTTGGACTTATTTTCTCATGTTTGGTTGGTGAGTAGAAAATATTTTCCGGAAATGATTTTTAGTGTTGGGATGGGCGGGGGCTGGTAGGGGGAGGGGGGTAGGAGTTTAAAAATAAAAATTTAAAATTGAAAATATTATTAAAAAGCATAATTAATTTTTTGGGGAGGGGGTGGGGGGTGGGGGCGGGCCGGTGGGGGGAAGGTCAAGGATCAGGTGAAAAAATAAAAATTTGAAATTGAAAATATTTTTTTAAATTGATGTTTTTTCCAAAAAAAAATGTAATATGAAATTGGAGAAGAGTCATGGAAAATGTTTTCCTTGATTTTTGAAGGGAAGTCATTTTTCTTAATTTTGAGGAAAATGAGTTGATTTGGAAAACATATTCAAAAACTTTTGTCCCAACCAAAAATGGAAAAATTGGAAAATATTTTCCAGAAAATGTTTTCCTTCATACCAAACACACTCAAGGTCTTCATCAAAACAATCTTGCATATGTTCATTTTTAACATCAGACCGTTCGTTACTTAAGTCCTCAAATACTAAAAACAATGAACATAAATAAATAAGAATTATAAAGGAACAATCATCTGACACCCACACAAATCTATTGGCAACACAAAAACTACACTACCAACACAATAACTACTTTAGCAAAACAATATATAAAATTTGTTAAAAAACATATATACGTACCAACAAAATAAGTACAAAAAGATAGACTAGTACACTAAAAACTATATACATATCAATAACATAAGAATAATAAACCAACAAAAGAAAATGAAATTAGTATTCTACTTTTATTTGACTTTATACCTACTAAATATTAAATACATAGCTATTTACAAAAAAAAATATAACTTATACATAACTTAATATAAAAAGAAATGCAAGCAATGTTTTGTTATAATCAACACTATCTTGATGCCATACTATTTGATTTGAAAAAAAATATATCATATTTTATACTAAGGTTGCAAACCAAAACTTATTTGTGATCCCACACAATAAACTTTACAAATAACATTAAAAAATATTACCAAAAATTTAACATGCAAATAATATTTCTACCAGATTATAACTTGACACTAACAAAATATGAAACCATAGCTAAATACCAACATGATATACTATTAAATCTGACATGCCACAAAAAAATAACCAAACAAATTTATCTACCAAGAGATTGTTAGGACAGGAAATAAGCAGGTGTAAATGCGGAAGCTACCAAAGCAAACCTCGAAAGACCACGAGTAAGAAGACAACGAGAAATATACCAAAAGACACAAAGATTTAATGTATTTCGGTCAATCGACTTACGTCCACAAAGGAGATGAGCAATCCACTATAAATATGAGAGTACAAAATAAAGAGAGAAACAACCTCAACCAATTCACCCGGAATACATGGAAGGTTCACACAAGTGATAACGTATCAAGCTTGTGACCCATAAATTCTCCCTCTAACCAAAACTCTAAAAGCCCTTAAGACTACATTGTGAATGTTGATTAAATTAGAAGGAACATTCCTCTATTTATATAGTCCTAAACATTTTCTTATCAGAAAAAGGATTACTCTAACCAAAACCTTTTCCTAAAAAGAAAACCTATTTATGGTAAGAAATTTAGGGCAAATAAAACCCAACAAATCTCCCGCGTGGCCTAAATTTCTGACAAAATAAACTTGTCCACCTTCTTTACTTAATCTTAAACAACTTGCTTCTCCTCTCCATAATCTCTTTTGCAAAATTTATGTCTCAACACCTACTAAATATTAAACACATAGCTATTTACAAAAAAATATAACTTATACATAACTTGATGTAAAATAAAATGCAAGCAATGTTTTGTTACCATCTACACTATCTTGATGCCATACTATTAGATATAAGAAAAAATTATCATATTGTATACTAATGTTGCAAACCCAAACTTATTTGTGATCCCACACAATAATAGACTTTGCAAATAACATTACAAAATATTACCAAAAATTTAACATGCAAATAATATTCTACCAGATTATAACTTGATACTAACAAAATATGAAACCATAGCTAAATACCAACACGATATACTACTAAATCTGACTTGCCACAAAAAATATAACTAAACAAATTTATCTACCAAGAGATTATATAACTGTAATTTTCCTTGTATAATTAAAAAAAAAAAAAGCAATCTTTTATACGAATAACAAATCCACAGTTTATCCACTCAATTACTACAATTTCTCAATACAAATCAATGTATTTACCTATTTAAACATCAATGTTTGTTCAATATATTCGATCTATACAGTAAGATCGTATTGTATACAACATATAACCCAAATATATTCTGTTCTAAAACACTAAATAAATTATATACATATATATATATGTATATATATATATATATATATATATATATATGTATATATATATATATATATATGTATATATATATATATATGTATATATATATATATATATATATATGAATGGAACATAAATGGCAGTACAAATGTAACTAAATCAGCAGCAAGGCCGATCATATGCATGAAAAAGTTTAAACAATTAACTAAAAGTAGGTGGCAGTGTCAACTATAATTCATTAAAGCAATAAAGAAATAGACTAGGAAAGTAAAGAAAAACATGGTTTAAAAATTAGTCAAGTCTAGGATAATCTGGTAGAAACTTAATTACTTAATTATCCTTTTAATTACATGAGTAGATAGACAAGACGTTAAAGAACTCATCCGACTCCAAGCAATTGCATTCGGGTGAGTAGAACTCCCGAAACTTATCTTGGCATAAACGGGTAGTTTCTGAGTGTCATTGGTTTAAGGTGTGTTATGAAATCGGGGTATAAGAATAATTAGATTCCGCTAGGGAAATTGTCGCTACAGCGGGGTTAGTACCGTTGTGGCAGGACAATAGCAAATAATATCCCAAAAATATTTATTCTGCACTATTTTACTTTGAGATCTCGGAGACGACCTCGAACGAGATCTTGACCATTTTTCACCATTCTTGAGGCTAAGTTAAGGTTTTAAATCCCCGAATAAATTTTTAGATCTATAGGATGTATTTTAATTGGTAACTATCGATGGGGGAGGGTATTGATGTGAAATTTGTGGTGGAAACAATCCTAATTTTTGTATTGGGATGATGGTTCTGATATAGGGCTAATAGGATTGTTGGTAATTCGGTAATTAGTTATTGTTTATTGATTTCGATGATTGCTTGTATACCAAGAACAAACGGAACAAATTCGAAAAGGAAAGAATAAAGTTTCTTATGGGATTCAAGATTTTTTCAAGGTAGGTGATGGTTTTGAATTCATGATTATTTGATATATGTTTGTTATTGCATTATTATAATGCATGTATGTATGTGAATGTTGCGTCAGTTATCACACTAATTCTAAATTAGGATATATGAACTTTTATATGCCATGAATCATGACTTAATTGTATGATTTTTGTGCATATAGTTGTGATTGTGGCTTGTTGAGTGGATCGGGTATTCCGTTCCAAGACACTAACTTAGATTAGTTGTCACGTTCCGACTTAAATATATGATTGGTTTCCACGTCCCGACATAAACATTAGAGGGTACCACGATCTGGTACATTATACATTCTAGATTTGGATTCCATTAGAGGACCAATGACTTGTTATAAATGTATATTGTTGAGAACGTCATAATCGATATTGTAAATGTTAAATAATTGCATGTTCATAATGTTGTATTGACTTGCTTATGTTTGTCACGATCCAAAACTGGATGTGATAAAACTCGTCTTATCCTTCATAGACAAGTTAGCCTAAGAAATAACTATTACAAGAAAATGCAGAAATATGATAATAAACTCTAAATACCCTAAAAATCTTGTTTTCGCGTAAAAGCCTCTAAAGAAATATAATTGATTTAAAAGAAAAATACAAGTATCAAATCACCTTACTTCTATAATAGAAGAAGATCATAAATTGGAGTAAGAAGGTGCTGACAAGAAAAGTAACTGCCTCACAAATCTCCAAGTAGCCTTGAAAAATAAGAGAACGGAAAGTATAAAAAAAACCAGACTTATAACGTACAAAGAATTGTAGAATTATGGAATGAGTACTAAACCACATAGTAATCAACAAGTAATCTTCTGAATACAAGCTAATGTAATAGTTTGCGGGTACTCCTTTACACACTAACCAAACCTCCACAACTACAACCTGCATAAAATAAGCTCAACATAACAATTTACAATTTACAAAGTACATAACTTGAGAACAAAAGTCTAACAATTTCATATCCTCAACAAAAACAGTCTAACAATTTCATATCCGAAACAACAACACTCTAACAATTGTATATGATCTACAACAACACTCTAACATTTGGATATCTTCAACAACAAGCTCAATATTCATTAATCACAAGTGCCACAGAAAGGCACTCAAAAGATTAGAAACACATAAAATCATGTTCACCAATAATCAATAAGTGCAATTAAATGAATTATAATATCGAGTATAGTGATGCATGTCTGACCTAATAATACATATCACAATTTCTTAGTCTGGAACCGATGGACGACATATATATTCATGCATCAATCACGGCGTGCGAAATAATCCTCGATATATAATGTATATTGTTGTGTGTGATATATCTATAGATATATAGTATCCATCGCGACATGTGATATGTTCCATGTCCCTCAAAATGGTAGATTCTCTTATCAAATAACATTTACACTACCATGTATGAGAACCAATTCAAATGAAATGTTAACACAAATAATGAGGAGATGACCATTTTCATAACAATGCACAATTCACAACAATACAACTGTGAAACAACATCAACATTTAAGCAATAAGCCTTTCAAATGATTCTCAAACAACACACACCAACAATAAATCACATTACCCTTCTATTATCTTTTTTCCATCATTAGAATTATTCTACTAGGACAAGTGAACCCATCATTGATTCTCATCACTCTCAAACACATACCACAGGAAAATACACTTCTCTATGCATTTAACAAGGGTTTAGTTATCTACTTGCCTCAATAGTTGAGCAATGACTCCAAAACTTGAGTCTTCCTCTTTCGATTGACTTCCAAACCAATACAATCTATTCAAATAAGTAATCACAATATAATTTAAAACTGAAAACCCCCATATCACCACAGGTCCAGCCTCGACTAAAAAATTCACCCGAAATCTATGATCAATTTCCTAATCATAATGTCAAATAACACGTCCACTCTCATATTTTTCAAATTTCAGGTCAAGGTTTAAGTTTCAATATCCTTCAAATACTATAAGCTTTGATAATATTCATATAATATACTATACCTAATATTTAATTATTTATCTTAGTAAACCAAAGTTTAAATCATAATGGCATTTTTATACAAAGAAGCTGGAAAACAAGGAAATATCAAGGCTCAAAAACAAAACAGTATGAATTAGCTAGAACTAAAATTGCAAAAATCAATATAGCGACTCTATCCTATACTAAAATTATCATTAACCACTCATGGTATAATCCAAAGAGTTGATTAATCATTGGCAATCATTACCGAATGATGTCTATCCAAATTCTGCTCTAATTTTGAACTACTTAACAATGTACTGAACAACAACAATAACTTATAACCTACTATATAATATTGTTTCTTTAAGATAAGATCAGTACATCCCCTTTTTCCTACACCTAATAATTTAATTATGTAATCATTAATTTTAGGATTTAAGCTCTCACCTGAAGCACCACACTTTATCTTCTCACGGACGCCTCTTCAAGTTACAAAGTTAGATCTAACACTGGACTATAGCACAACCATCATGAAGAATTTTTTTCACATAAGCCAGATAACATTCTGAATCGTTACCGGATACATCTATAAGACCACCACACACTCATAATGCATAAATAATCACATATTCTATCACGATTCCCTTCTCACAACACAAACACTCCACAACTTAAGTATTAAAAATCTTATCTTTCGACATCGGGTACTCATCAAGGGAGAATCAAACCTATCTAATCCAAAGAAGCAAATGATCAAGTAACCATCCAACAAGCAACCTTACAAGCAATACATCCAAGTATAAAAAGCCTCTCAAAATACTATATAAAGTGCTATATTAGTAGATATGATCATAGACAACCCTTAAGAACAACAGAACTTGACCCAATGATCTTACATTCATTCACACGTAGTAGGTACGGGACCTTAACATCATGATGAATAGAAAAGCTATCGGACAACTTTAAATACCCACGTACCTCTTCTAAAAATTTTCATAAGTAAGGTGGTACATGTAGAACCACTAGAATACTACAACTTCTCCAAGACATCGCCAAATATGTGATATCTAAAATAATAAAGTTTTCCAAAGCGATCCTACCCTATCAAGAAGAAAACATAGAATCAACATACCCAATCCACCACTACAAATTTACCCACCGAAGTAACAAACGAGTAGGCATAGACAATGGATATACTTTAAACCTAGTTTAGTTCAAAGTAGGTTGTCACATATGAATATATGAAACCAAGGTCGAATAACACCAGATACTCCTTCCATGGTGTCCATATAAAATATTTCCACATTTGATTCTATCTCCAGTCTAGTCCCCATTACTATCGTAGCCATACTTAATCTATCATGACCCAGATACTCTTCACATTATTCAACTAAAAGCCATAGTCTCAATATTAATACAACAACATAACCACTTCGGTCATTTACTTTACTCTCAATTAGTCACTAGTGCGAATGTTTTCCTAGAAAACTTATTGTCACCTCAAAAAACTTTCAAACTATGACTCCCTCTCTTTCCATTAAAGAATCTCATCAAAGATATATGTTTCATCCAAGGCCAATAGAACCAATTTTAGATCAAATAGTACCTTACCATTTAGATAAGCTATTAAACCACACTCACAGACAAGTCCACACAAACTCAGATAAAATGTTTCAACTGCCATTTCAAACCACTGCATACCTCATCAAAACTCAAAGAAAATCATAGTAGCTCCAATAATTGTACATACTATAAGCTCATAACATCTACTCACCATCAAATGCCTGATAAGCTAGCTGTAAGCTTGGCTACAGCGAAGGACTTCCCAAGCGCGAAGCAAAGGGACTTCTCCACTTGAGTCGCATGCGAGGGAATTCGCACGTGCGGTTCCTAGGGGGCAGAGCTAGTAGGAGCCATCCCATCCCAATAGCGTAGATTTGGAGCTCAATATGAAATCCTATTTTTTTGCAAGACTCCTTCGGATAAGGGAAAACTCCAGAGATTTCTTTGAAATAAGATCCTAGCGTTTGACCTTTTCCAGAACCGGTTATGTAATATATCATAACCATCTATGTTGTCTCATAAAAATAGTAGTATCAAACCCTTTAAATTCTCAATAATTATGCATAATTGTAGGTCCATGCTATTGTGTATCCATAATTCACCTACCATAATATGAACAATTTAACCCCATCTAACAAAACATAATCTTACACACCTCACTATTTTTCACCCAAATCAAAACCAAATCTTCAAAAAAATTATTGATAAATTCCTTGAAAATCTATAACAAACCAATTCACAATTATAGACATATTAGAAATCATATATGAAAATTCGCACATCCTTCAACTTCAAATAAAGGTCTATATGAGAGGTTTTACTCCATCACATATCTTAAATTCTTCTTATAACACAAATTTTAAATAGCTTGAACTGTTAAATACACAAAACATTTCATCCTCTAGCTGACTTGCTTACAAATCTTATCATTTGACCAACAACCCATGATATTTTTACCTTATCCTCTAAGTCAAAACATGAAGTGAAACATTTTCTTAGGTTTAACAATTAAAATTAACAAATCTTAACACTCAAATCCTGCAAAAGTCTTTTTTATGGTTAATATATGATCAATCATTTCTTACCTTATAAATTCATGCCTTGAAAAAATATACCACCACAAACATAGGCTTACAATGAAAACTTGAACTTGATTACAACGGTGTAAACTTATCCCCTTATCTATCAATATTATGTCATACCTTAAAGATCTTTATAAATTCACGTATCATAGATTATCATTGATCGCCTCCCTATCAACCTTATTACATTCTTCGTTAAAAATCTAATTGTGTCCGTTATCAAATTTGAACGTAAAAATAACTTCTCAGCACACTTGAGACAAACATCTATACATTTTTTCCAAATCTTATTCACAACTTTAAACCATTATGACTGACAGGTAACACTCTAACCATAACCACAACAAAATCGTTGAAACCAGGTATCTTTGAACTAAATTATCCAATATATCTAATGATACATCTCTGACACTTTCAATCAAAATAAATATTCTTTTTGTCGACTCTTCTTTAAGGATTAACTTCATGCCACTAAGTCTTTCCATTTATAACTCTAGTTTAAATAACTCTATTTGAGTGGCATCCAAAATCCTCATAAAATTTTCCATACAACCATACTATTCAAAAAATAGTATAAACTACAATCTTAGATACTTGTAAGACCTTAGTACAATAAGAAAATTCATTTAATCAATAACCTAATAAAGTTGCATCTTAATCACATTCCATTACAAACTGTTATTATCATTATGCTCGGTTACCTCTTGTCGTTACAATGAACTCAACCATTTCATTAACATGACATCTCCAACGAAACTATACAATAAGTGTTCAAAGGACTAACATAATTTCATACACACTTTCTAACTAAAATCCACAATAGCCTCCCCACAAGTATACCCACCGAGACTTTCTCTACACATAGACTTGTCATTTTGATATTGATCCATTCCCTTGGAACTTACGATGAAATCACTTGTCCTCATTCAAAATCCTTGAGATACTTCACAACCTAAACACATTAAAACCATAAGAAAGAAACACCATTAAAATCCTTGTGAAAGTATGTAAGATCTTCCATTAAAATGCATAAGCAATATGTATTTACACTTGACAATCATTGTATTCATTTTCATGTAACACTAGTACCACATTGTGATAATATATAAGATCCAGCACTATAATACTGCATACCTACAAAAAAGATTGAACCTAAATAGACCACACAACTCTATAAATTAATTAGTTGAAAAACATTATGATATAAGTTTGGTCTTTCATCAGAAGAGATATGCATTCTTTCACAGATAAAGTTGACATTTGAAGTAACACACCATATCACTCTACATCAATATTATCACGCCCCGAGCCTACACCTTGGACGTGGCCGACACTCAATGACCATTGTTGGCATTGAGAGGAACCTTGACCTATCTTACTTAAATCAATCAAAGACTTATGTAACGACCTGTTTAGTAGTTTTGAGCAGCAAATTTTATTTCTGGAAAAACTGGCTGAGACGATGGACCCCACGACGGACATTCATGGGCACGACGAACTGTCGAGGGGGTCTCGTTCCAAAATACTTAGAATTCTGAAATTTGGGTATTGAAATCGACTCTCTGAATTTCGTGACGGAATGGCAGGACGGACCGTTGTGGGCACGACGGACCGTCACACATTTTCCACAGAAAATTAGTCTCTGAACTTTGTGACGGACCTGCAGGACGGACCGTCGCAGGCACGACGGGCCGTCACAGGTTGCGTAATCCCAGGCTGGGTCGGATTTCTGTTAAGTAATTTAAGGGGCGTTTTGGACTATTCCTGCTTTAATTATAAAGTTAGTGGGTTAATGTTAAATAACTTAACTACTTGGGGGTTAAAAGAGATAACCTTGAATTAGTTAATGGGTTAATTCATCATGTTTTATAATTAATTATATGCTAATTAGGGTAAAAGAAAGAGGGTTTAAATAAGAAAAATAGAAAGAACAAAGAGAGAGAGAGAGAGAGAGGATCGATCGAACGAGAAAGAGGAGAAACGAAGAGGAAAGCCAAGCATTGGAAAAGTAGATTGCTTGATCACAATTCTTCGGTGGAGGTAGGTTATGGTTTATGCTATTCCTAGTAAACTCTTAATAGCGAATGATATGTATTGGGTAGTATTGTAAACCCTTCTATATGCTTAATTGTATGCTTGCATGATGTGATTATATAATTGTGATAAAATAAGCATGATGAAGCTATTGAATCCTAAATCTTGAAAAACCCTAATCTACTTTGTTAATGATGATGCCTTGGTATAAAAGAAGGCTTGATGAACGAAAGTAGTGAGATTAGGGGATCGGGTGCCACGTTCCGGTACTAGGATAGTAATAGAGGATCGGGTGCCACGTTCCGGTACCAGGATAGTATATGAGGATCGGAGTGTCACGTTCCGACACACCAGGATAGTATAAGTGTGGGTGCCACACGCGACTCGATTTGGATCGTGACAAACTTGGTATCAGAGCATTAGGTTCGTTGGTCTCATCACACAAGAACGAGTCTAGTAGAGTCTTAAGGAACGGTAGGGGGACGCCTTTACTTTTCTTTGAGAGGCTATAAGACTTTAGGAAAATTCCATTCTTTCTTTCTTTCTTTCGTGCTATTACATGGATCTAATTGGTATCTAGGTGATACAAATTAGTATCTGACCATCTTCACTCTATTTCGCAGATGGTTAGAACTAGAGCAACGACTGCACCAACACCAACACCGGCAAGACAAGAAACGTCTGAGCCAGCCACTTGGGCTGTAGCTCGGAGGGGAACAGTGGCGAGAGGTCGTGGGAGGTCGTCCTCTAGAGGAAGAGGACAAGCACCTATCCCACCTGGTACTAGGGCGGTGACTCCTCCACCGACTGAGGAAGTGATAAGAGAGGGTGAGGAAGGGGAGAATGAGCAAGTGCAGAATGAGGAATTACCACCCCAACCTACCCCAGAGATGATTAATCAGGTTCTTGCTTATCTTAGCGGGTTATTTGATCAAGGCCAGACACCTCCAGTGTTTTCTGCACCAGCACCTCATGTTCCGGAGGTACAACGTGCAGCTACTGTGGCTCCCCGCATGGATGCCTCATTGGAAATAGGCACATTTCCTCGTCTGACTACAGGGCCTATAATGACAAATGATTAGCATGAACTTTTCAGTAAGTTCTTGAAATTGAAACCTCCAGTCTTCAAGGGTGCTGAATCTGAGGATGCCTACGATTTTCTGGTTGACTGTCATGAGCTACTACACAAGATGGGTATAGTAGAACGGTTTGGTGTAGAGTTTGTGACTTATCAGTTTCAAGGGAACGCCAAAATGTGGTGGCGGTCACATGTTGAGTGTCAACCAACAGAGGCACCACCTATGACTTGGGCATCATTCTCTAGCTTGTTTATGGAGAAGTATATTCCCCGGACATTGAGGGATAGGAAAAAAGATGAGTTCTTGAGCCTAGAGCAAGGTAGGATGCCGGTTACTGCATATGAGGCTAAGTTTCGTGCATTATCCAGGTATGCCACCCAACTTTGTTTCAGTCCACAAGAGCGGATTCGCCGTTTTGTGAAGGGGTTGAGGTCAGAATTGCGGATTTCATCCTTACAGTTAGCGGCTACGGTAAAATCCTTTCAAGAAGTGGTAGACTTCGTGATAGAGGTGGAAGGAGTGAAGCCAGATGACTTCACCATGGCATCGACATCAAAAAGGTTTCGAAAGGGAGGTAAGTTTAATGGTTCTTACTCTAGAGGACAGGGTTCAGGAGGCTACTCAGTCCGACCAATTCAGTCTTCACTACAGACTGTAGTTGGGGGTCCACCTCAGACCGGTCAAAACTTCTCTGAGAGACCTATGCTTGACTCAGAGAGTGTTATGGATGTGGGGAGACTGGACAGATTAAGAGGAATTGTCCAAAACAGAGTTATAGACCCCCAATAGCTAGAGGTAGAGGTGGTCATGGTAGAGGCCGTTATTCTGGAGGACGTGGTGGCCGAGGTAATGGTGGTCACCAAAACGGCCGGGGTGACGGGCAAACTGGAGCCACTACAGCACAACATGGTAGAGGCAACGGGCAGACAGGCGATACGGCCCATTGTTACGCTTTCCCTGGGAGATCTGAAGCGGAGACATCCGATGCTGTTATCACAGGTAATCTTTTGGTTTGTGATTGCATGGCTTCTGTATTATTTGATCCTGGCTCCACGTTTTCATATGTATCTTCCTCATTTGCTAATGGTCTTAATTTACATTGTGAATTGCTTGACATACCTATTCGTGTGTCTACTCCGGTGGGTGAGTCTGTGATAGTTGAAAAAGTATATAAGTCTTGTTTGGTGACTTTTGTGGGGAGCAATACTTATGTAGACTTGGTTATCTTAGAAATGGATGATTTTGATGTAATTCTGGGTATGACTTGGCTTTCTCCGAATTTTGCGATCTTGGATTGTAATGCTAAAACTGTGACGTTAGCCAAGCCTGGGACAGATCCGTTAGTGTGGGAGCGCGACTACACTTCCACTCCGGTTCGTATCATCTCCTTTCTTCGTGCTAAGAGAATTGTTAGTAAGGGGTGTTTAGCTTTCTTGGCACATCTCAGGGATGATACTACCTAAGTACCTTCAATTGAGTCGGTTTCGGTAGTCCGTGAGTATCTGGATGTGTTTCCTACAGATCTTCCTGGTATGCCACCGGATAGAGATATTGATTTTTGCATTGATATGGAATCGGGTACTCGCCCTATTTGTATACCCCCTTATAGAATGGATCCCGCGGAGTTAAGAGAGTTAAAGGCCCAACTTCAGGAGTTGTTAAATAAAGGCTTCATTAGACCAAGTGCATCTCCTTGGGGTGCTCCGGTGTTATTTGTGAAGAAGAAGGAGGGGAGTTTTCGGATGTGCATAGACTACCGGCAGTTGAACAAGGTAACTATTAAGAACAAGTACCCATTTCTCGCATTGATGACTTGTTCGATCAGTTACAAGGTTCTTGTGTCTTCTCTAAGATTGACTTGAGATCCGGTTATCATCAATTGAAAATACGGGCAACGAATGTGCCAAAGACTGCTTTTCGAACCAGGTATGGGCATTACGAATTTGTAGTGATGTCTTTTTGTCTTACGAATGCCCCTGCTGCGTTCATGAGCTTGATTAACGGGATTTTTAAGCCATATCTGGATCTCTTTGTGATCGTATTTATTGATGATATACTGATATACTCCAAGAGTAAGAAGGAACATGAGGAGCATTTGAGAATTGGGTTGGAAGTATTAAGGGAGAAAAGGCTTTATGCCAAATTCTCCAATTGTGAGTTTTGGCTAGATTCAGTGTCCTTCTTGGGGCACGTGGTTTCTAAGGATGGAGTGATGGTGGATCCTTCTAAGATTGAGACAGTAAAGAATTGGGTAAGACCTACTAATGTGTCAGAAATAAGGAGCTTTGTTGGTTTATCTAGCTATTACCGTCGATTTGTCAATGGATTCTCTTCCATTGCTTCCCAATTGACGAGCTTGACTAAGCAGAATGTTCCATTTGTATGGTCGGATGAGTGTGAGGAAAGCTTTCAGAAACTCAAGACCTTGTTGACTACTGCACCAATCCTTACACTGCCAGTGGAAGGTAAGAATTTCATTGTCTATTGTGATGCATCCTATTCGGGTTTGGGTGTAGTGCTAATGCAAAAGAAGAATGTAATTGCTTATGCTTCAAGGCAATTAAAGGTGCACGAACGCAATTACCCGACCCATGATTTGGAGTTGGCTGCGGTAGTGTTTGCATTAAAGCAATGGAGACACTATCTATATGGGGTCAAGTGTGAAGTCTACACAGATCACCGTAGTTTGCAGTATGTCTTTACTCAGAGGGATTTGAATTTGAGACAAAGGAGATGGATGGAACTACTAAAGGACTATGATGTTACCATCTTGTATCACCCACGAAAGGCTAATGTTGTGGCAGACGCCTTAAGTATAAAGGCAGGAAGCATGGGAAGTCTAGCTCATTTGCAAGTCTCTAGACGCCCGTTGCCTAGAGAAATCCAAAACATGGATAATGACTTTATGAGGCTAGAAGTAAATAAGAAGGGAGGATTTTTGGCTTGTGTGAAGGCGAGATCTTCTTTTCTTGACAAGATCAAGGGAAAACAGTTTGATGATGAGAAACTAAGTCGAATTCGGGATATGGTAATGCGAGGAGAGGCTAAAGAAGCAATAATTGATGAGGAAGGTGTTTTGAGAATTAAGAGAAGGGTATGTGTGCCCCGTGTTGATGATTTGATCCACACTATTCTTATAGAGGCTCATAGTTCCGGATATTCTATACACCCTGGTGCAACCAAGATGTACCGTGACCTAAAGCAACAGTTTTGGTGGAGTAGAATGAAGCGAGACATTTTGTTTATTTTGTTGCCAAATGTCCAAATTGTCAACAAGTAAAATATGAACACCAGAGGCCCGGAGGAACACTTCAGAGAATGCCCATTCCTGAATGGAAGTGGGAGAGAATTGCAATGGACTTCGTGGTTGGTCTTCCAAAGACATTGGGTAAGTTTGATTCTATTTGGGTAATTGTGGACAGATTAACTAAGTCTGCTCACTTCATTCCGGTCAAGGTGACTTACAATGCAGAGAAATTAGCCAAAATCTATATCTTAGAAATTGTTCGATTGCTTGGAGTTCCACTATCCATTATATCAGATAGAGGTACGCAGTTTACTTCTATGTTTTGGAGAACATTGCATGCGGAATTAGGTTCTAGGTTGGACCTTCGTACTGCATTTCACCCTCAGACTGATGGTAAGTCTGAGCGAACGATTCAAGTATTGGAGGATATGCTTCGTGCATGTGTGATAGAATTTGGTGGTCATTGTATAACTTCTTACCCTTAGCGGAGTTTTCATACAATAATAGCTATCACTCCAGTATTGACATGGCTCCATTTGAAGCATTGTATGGGAGGAGATGTAGGTCTCCCATTGGTTGGTTTGATGCATTTGAGGTTAGACCTTGGGATACTGATCTTTTGAGGGATTCATTAGAGAAAGTGAAATCTATTCAAGAAAAGCTTTTAGCGGCGCAAAGTAGGCAAAAGGAATATGCAGATCGAAAAGTTAGAGACTTGGAGTTCATGGAGGGTGAACAAGTCTTACTGAAGGTTTCACCCATGAAAGGGGTGATGCGGTTTGGTAAAAGAGGTAAGCTAAGTCTGAGATATATTGGACCGTTTGAAGTACTTAAGCGAGTAGGGGAGGTGGCTTATGAACTAGCCTTGCCTCCAGGGCTATCAGGAGTGCATCCGGTATTTCATGTGTCTATGTTGAAAAGATACCATGGGGATGGAAACTACATCATTCGTTGGGATTCGGTTCTGCTTGATGAGAATTTATCTTATGAGGAGGAACCTGTTGCTATTTTAGATAGAGAAGTTTGCAAGTTGAGGTCGAGGGAGATTGCATCCATCAAAGTTCAATGGAAGAATCGACCACTTAAAGAGGCCACTTGGGAGAAGGAGGCTGATATGCAAGAAAGATACCCACACCTGTTTACAGATTCAGGTACTCCTTTTCGCCCTTGTTTTTCTTCTTGTGATCGTTCGAGGACGAACGATGGGTAAATTGGTATCTATTGTAACGACCTGTTTATTCGTTTTGAGCAGCAGATTTTATTTCTGGAAAAACTGGCTGAGACGACGGACCGTCATGGGCAGGATGGACCGTCGAGGGGGTCTCGTTCCAAAACACTTATAATTCTGAAATTTGGGTACTGAAATCGACTCTCTGAACTTCGTGACGGAATAGCAGGACTGACCGTCGTGGGCACGACGGACCGTCACACATTTTCCATAGAAAATTAGTCTCTGAACTTTGTGACGGACCTGCAGGACGGACCGTCGTAGGCACGACAGGCCGTCACAGGTTGCGTAATCCCAGGCTGGGTTGGATTTCTGTTAAGTAATTTAAGAGGCGTTTTGGACTATTCCTGCTTTAATTATAAAGTTAGTGGGTTAATGTTAAATAACTTAACTACTTGGGGGTTAAAAGAGATAACCTTGAATTAATTAATGGGTTAATTCATCATCTTTTATACTTAATTATATGCTAATTAGGGTAAAAGAAAGAGGGTTTGAATAAGAAAAATAGAAAGAACAAAGAGAGAGAGAGAGGATCGATCGAACGAGAAAGAGGAGAAACGAAGAGGAAACAAAGCATTGGAAAAGTAGATTGCTTGATCACAATTCTTCGGTGGAGGTAGGTTATGGTTTATGCTATTCGTAGTAAACTCTTAATAGCGAATGATATGTATTGGGTAGTATTGTAAACCCTTCTATATGCTTAATTGTATGCTTGCATGAATGTGATTATATAATTGTGATAAAATAAACATGATGAAGCTATTGAATCCTAAATCTTGAAAAACCCTAATCTACTTTGTTATTGATGATGCCTTGGTATAAAAGAAGGCTTGATGAACGAAAGTAGTGAGATTAGCGGATAGGGTGGCACGTTCTGGTACCAGCATAGTAATAGAGGATCAGGTGCCACGTTCCGGTACCAGGATAGTATATGAGGATCGGAGTGTCACGTTCGGACACCAGGATAGTATAAGTATGGGTGCCACTCACGACTCGATTTGGGTCGTGACAACTTAACACAAGTTATAATCTCAGAAATAACATTAAAAGTGGAAAACCAAGTCTTAGTCAATTACAAGTGAAAAGGAAAGACAAAGAAAAAATAATATCATCTGTCCATGAAGCCTCTAAAATAAAGTTGGATGTTGGGACAGGACCACCAATCATTCGAAAAACTCAATGCTAAAAAGATAACTAAAACTAATGATGTCCTCATGAAAAAAGGGAGGCTCACCAACTGAATCTGAGCTGCTCACTCGATCAACAATACCCAAATGCTGATCGTAGTTACCTCGTCCACATTATGATATGATGCAGGCCAATTGGCATCAGTACATTAAATCTACGAGTATGCGAGTTGGAATACTAAACAACACTTAAGATGGAGAATGACTAAGAAATAACACTTGCCTTGACTCTGTTCAACTAGTGAATAACTACTTGATTAAATCTAATGCAACTTAAAAGTAAATACAATATAAAGAAAACCTTACTAAAAATTAGTTGTAAACTATGAATGTATATATGGACACAATAAATCGCTAAGATGTATTTAAAAAATACAAATAACTGATGTATATGAAAATACAATAACTTCTGTTGGAGCTTCTCTAACCAACAACCATCACTTAAGAGCTATAGTGATGATAGATCGTTACTACGCCCACGCTTCCCAGCGATCCTAACCTTGCAAGAGTAAACTGTTAAAAGGATTCATCTAAAAAATTATTACCTTTTTCTTTCCATGATGGCTACATAGCTTTTCTGAAAACTTGAGTTAATCTGAAACTCGCACCCTCACATCGGTGCTCAATACTACTCGCAAAAATATATTCGCTTTAAATTATTTTAAAACATATTGATTATGTTGCTTGACAATAGATCTCCAAACTTAACTTTAAAATCTTTCTTGGAATTATAGTTTCCCTGCTTGCTCATTTTATAAAGGTATTACTTCTATTTGTCTAAAACCTAGCCCAAAGGCTCTTTACTTATTCAAGTGTAAGAACATTTGTAACTCTTAGGGATTACTTAGTCCCCTTATAACTATTGAGAATGAACTCAAATCTTTACTCCTTCTTAACTTGTAACTTGAGTCTTAAAAAAAGTTAAAAAGGTTTGTCAAAGACTTTTGGAAACTTTCGGAACGCATTTTGACTTGTTTCTTAATCTTTATACTTGACTTTAAACTTCATTGACTTTGATCTTAACTTTCCTTGAATTGGATTATGGATATAAGGATCATGATCTCATGTTTATGGATGATTTCAGCAAGTTTAGATGTACTTTAGAGTTTTAGAATCAACCAAGATACATAGGTACTTCAGTTAGGAACTACTACGAAATGATGGGGAAGAACAGGGTCTCCAAGTGACCTTGGCGCTCTGGAATGAGTCACTATGGTGCGCACATCAGAACCGGTATGACATATGTTGTCCTATGGTGCTTTGGTAGGTGCGGCACTCAAGGCTTT
Source organism: Solanum chilense (assembly GCA_032847665.1). Taxonomy (NCBI): domain Eukaryota; kingdom Viridiplantae; phylum Streptophyta; class Magnoliopsida; order Solanales; family Solanaceae; genus Solanum; species Solanum chilense. The sequence continues at coordinate 6,192,899 of CM064964.1, forward strand.
TCAGACAGGATTTTTGACTTTTCTTCTCCGATTTCCAATTCTAAACCTTCTAAACTTTTATGGATCTCACCCCAAACGTTGAGGATCACTAAAATTATCAATACCCAATAGATTAGAGTCATAAAAAATCCCGGAAACACGATCAATCAACCAATGGTATACTGCAACTCAACCAACACGAATTCAACGGGTTTTTTTCCAGAACTTCGATGTTCATCATTCAATTTACTCTAATTGCATTGAATTAAAGATATTGTTGTTTGTGTGGAAAAAAAACACAAAAATGTCTCACATACCTTTCTAGGGATCAACCCCAACGAATTCCACAAGTCAATCTTTTATGATCGTGAACGATCTTTCTTCTTTTTTCCCTTTTCTCTTTCTCTTCTCTAAAAACCCTAACTTGTTTTCTAAAAGCATGAACTAAATAAAATCAGTTTAGACCCCGATTTATTACCTAATAAATAAATAAATAAATTGGGTAAGGAAAAGACAACTTTGTCTTCCCAAATTCGGATGGGACTATCCTTAATCTAACAATCCAACTTCCTTAAGGCATAACTCACTCATACAAAATCGAAATCGCAGAAACTCAGCGGCGTTGAAGAGCTCTCTGAGGGATTTCCAACAATATCAAGAACTAACTCTAACACATTCTGAGCTAGAAGTTATGTTCGTTATAAGTTGATAAAAAAAAACCTTTTTCCTAAACTAAGAAAAATTTCCAAATTTTAATTCTTCACAAAACTTACTATTTCAACTTCTATGCTTCTTCGTTGATATCTCAATTTGTGAGATGTTACAATATCTCCCCCTTCGAAACCTTCATCCTCGAATGAGATTACTTACATTCATCTTATACACCCAACAATAAAATATAAACACGACTTGCCAAGTTAATATCAATGACAAGAAAAGGATTAGTACCTCAATTTGGAACTTATCAATATTCTAAGAGATGTATATATCTCTCCTTCCTCTCCTCAGATTCTCAAGTAGCTTCTCTAAAAACTGATTTCCCTTATTACCTAATATCATAAACCCTTTATGGGTGAAACTTAGTAGTAATATAATCATCTACCATTGGTACAGAAAACCTACATTGATATCTCAATACATCATCTCCTCCTACTTCAAAATCCATAACTTTTTTGCGTATGAACACTTGCCTTTCATTCCGACTCTAATGATGATTCACACCCACTCATCACCACTACTCCTTTTATGTAATTCATTAATAAAAATTCTAACCGTGCAAGTCTATGAACCTCCTTTCCTAACTCTTTCTTATCTTCCTCAAACTGGTGTTACTACCCATCGAGAACCTTCTTCGCTTGATATTTAGATCTTCCTAACTAAAAACATTCCAAAAACTCTTGTGATTGGTGAACGCTTCCACATGAACACCATAAAGATTATCACATTATCATTCAAAGCAAATACGACAACAACCTACTCTATGTCATGGATTGGGTAATTTCTCTCATGAACTTTCAATAATTTTGAGGCATAAGCTTTAACTTTGTCATTCTATATTAACACAAAAACAAAACCAACTCTAGATTCATCAAAATACACCACAAAAACTTGACTACTTTCAGGTAAGTCAAAACCAGAGCGGTAGTTTAATCTCTTTTTTAATTTAAGAAAGCTTTTATCACCAGCTTTAAAACATTGAAATCTTATTGTGTTCTGAGTTATATTTTTCAATGTAGACGAGATAGATGAAAACCCTTTGACAAATCTCCTATAATAGCCAATCAAATCCAAGAAAATTCTTATATCTATTTAAGAGTTAGGTCTAGGCTAAATTGAGCTGCTTATATCTTTTGGGTATCAACTCTAATACCATCACTGGAAACAATGTGGCCCATGAATTCAACAAACTTAAGCACAACCTCGCACTTGGAGAAATTGTCATATAGATCCTTATCTTCAAATGTCTACAAAACAATCCTTAGGTTACTAGCATTATATTCTTTATTCCACGAATAAACCGGTATGTCATCAATGAAGACGATGACAAACATATCTAAATAGGGTTTGAAGACTATATTCATAAGGTCCATGAATATTGAAAGCACATTGGTCAAACTAAAGGACATATCCAAAAACTTATATTGCCTATATATCATTCTAAAATATGTCTTTGGAATACATTGCCTAACTGTTAACTGATGGTAGCCTAATTTGAAATCAATTTCGGAGAAGCAAGAAGCACCCTGAAGCTGGTCGAAAAGATAATCTATCTTTGGAAGAGGACATTTATTCTTGATAATCACCTGTTTCAATTGGTGGTAGTATATACACATTCTAAGGGAACCATCGACAAACTAGATCGGAGTGCCCCAAAGGTGAGACAGTTGGTCGAATGAAACATTTATTTAACATATCTTTCAAATGTTATTTCATACCTTTTAACTTTAATGGTTCCATTTTGTATGGAGGGATAGAGATAGGACGAGTATCTGGAATGATGTCTATGCTGAAGTCTATTTCTCTTTCAGGATGGACTCTAGGTAGATCATCAGGAAAGACTTCTGGAAACTTTTTAACTATAGAAACTGACTAAAGGGAAGGTACCTCAGCACATAAGTCACGAACTTAGACTAAGTGATAGGTACACCCCTTTGAAACTAAATTTCTCGCCTTAAGGTAGGAAATAAAATGACCCTTAGGCACTGTTGAACTACTACTCTACTCTTTGATTCGTTCATTAGAAATCTGAAACTTAACTACTCGAGTGCTAACATCTATTGATGAATAATAGGTATAAAACCAGTCTTTTCCTAGAATGACATCAAACTCTACCATGTCTAACTAAACTAAGTCATCCATGGTAATCTTGTGATTGATGTGAAATGGTACAATTACGATAGAACTTGTCTACTAGAATAGAATCACCAATTGGTGTGGAAACACTAAATGATTCACTAAGTTGCTCAAGAATAACATCAAAATACATAGCAACATATAGAGTTAAAAGATATAAACTAGCTCCTTGGTGTAGCAAAGTTTAAACAGTAAAGTGAAAGACTTAAATCATACCAGTGACAACATATGGCGAATCCTGTTTCTCTTGGCGACCGTTTATAGCATATAGGAAGTTTGTTCCTATGCGGGTACCATTTCCTTACTTGTTTCTGAAAATATTTCATGAAATGACCCGCTTGTCCACACTTTAAGCAACCTCTTATGTCCCGGTGACATTTTCCTGGGTGGGTTCTACAACATCTAGCGCATGAATGAGCCAGTTTCCTCCTTGCGCTTCACAACCTTGAGACTTGTCGCGTCTATCTCTAAAGGGTTGTGATCTCCGACCATTATGCTGCAAGTTTTTATGGGTGTAAGGGTATTAGGTGATGATGGAGCAGGTCCCTTCTGCTTCTATTGGAATGAAAAATTCATACTAGTCTTTTGCTTTCTGTAATCGTTGCCTGATGTCTTAGCTGTGTTATTTTTAAACCCTTCTCTATCCTTCATCTTATCCTCCTCAACTTGTTGTACATGGATCATTCGTCTTGTTATGTCCATATACCCTTACAACATTGTAGACTTGCCTTCCTTGCTTGGATGAAGAGACAATTGTCACGACCCAAAATGAGCCGCGAGTGACACCCACACTTATCCTACTTTGTGAGCGAACCAACCAATCTAAACCCCAACATTTCAAACATAATGAACAAAATACAATGCGGAAGACTTAAACTCATTAATGAAAATCAATTCAATAAATTCTAAAAACTCAACATCTATTATTCCCCAAAATCTGGAAGTCATCATCACAAGAACATCTATCCTCAAATTACTAAATCTAAGAGTATCTAAGAAGCTAAAATAAATAAAAGCTAGTCTATGCCGGAAGTTCAAGGCATCAAGACATGAAGAGGATGATCCAGTCCAAGCTAGAAGCAATAGCTCACCCTGAAATCTGGCTTGATGAAGACTGGCTAGAGTTGCGGTTGAGTTGAAGACGACGGTACGTTTGCTGCACTCCACAATTAACAAAGAAAACAAATACAAGTAGGGGTCAGTACAAGGCACAAGTACTGAGTAGGTATCATCGGCCAACTAAAAATAGAAAGCAGTATATATCAGATAATAACATAAAATCAACTAATATTCTTAACAGGTGACAACAACAATTTACCATAACCCTTGGTCACAACACCAAGCACATCAATGAGTTCTTTAAGATTTAGGATATTATCATAATTCAAGATTTCATTATCTTTATTCCTCTTGTGTCGGTACGTGACACTCCACTCCACTACTACTATCCTGGTGTCGGAACGTGACACTCCGATCCATATACTATCCTGGTGTCGGAACGTGACACTCAGATCCATATACTATCCTGGCGTCGGAACGTGACACTCCGATCCATATACTATCCTGGTGTCGGAACGTGACACTCCGATCCATATACTATCCTGGTACCGGAACGTGGCACCCGATCCATATACTATCCTGGTGTCGGAACGTGACACTCTGATCTATATACTATCCTTGTGTCGGAACGTGACACTCCGATCCATATACTATCCTGGTGTCAGAACGTGACACTTCGATCCATATAATATCCTGGTACCGGAATGTGGCACCCGATCCATATACTATCCTGGTGTCGGAACGTGACACTCCGATCCATATACTATTCTGGTGTCGGAACGTGACACTCCGATCCATATACTATCCTGGTGTCCGAACGTGACACCCGATCCGATCCTCTATTACTATCCTGGTGTCGGAATGTGACACCCGATCCTCTAATCTCATTACTTTAGTTCATCAAGCCTTCTTTTATACCAAGGCTTCATCATTAACAAAGTAAATTTAGGATTTAAGATTCAATAGTTTCATCATGCTAATTCATCACAATTATATAATTACATCATGCAAGCACACAATTAAGCATATAGAAGACTTTATAATACTACCAACACATATCATTCGCTATTAAGAGTTAACTACGAATAGCATAAACCATAACCTACCTCCACCGAAGAATTGCGATCAAACAAGCTAATTCCCCAAAGCTTTGTTTCCCTCTTCGTTCGTCTCTCTCTATCGCTCGTTCTCTCTGTCTCTTTTCTTTCTATTTTTCTTATTCAAAACCCTCTTTCTTTTACCCTAATTGTATTATTATTAAGTATAAAAGATGATAAAAATAACCCACTAATTATTTCAAGGTTATCTCCTTTAACCCCCAAGAAATTCAATTATTAACATAAATCCACTAACTTTATATTTATAAGCATGAATAGTCCAAAACGCCCCTTTAAAAACATTAACAGAAATCCGACCGAGTCTGTGTTACGCAACGTGTGACGGTCCGTCATGGCGGTGACGGTCCATCCTACAGGTCCGTCACAAAGTTCAGAGAGTTTATTCTGTGGAAAGATTTGTGAAGGTCCGTCGTGCCTGTGACGGTCCGTCGTGCCTGCGACGGTCCGTCCTGCCATTCCGTCACGAAGTTCAGAGAGTCGATTTCAGTACCCAAATTTTAGAATTCTAAGTGTTTTGGAACGAGACCCCCTCGACGGTCCGTCGTGCCCATGACGGTCCGTCGTGGGATCCGTCAACCAAGACAGTTTTTCCAGAATAACATCTGCTGCTCAAAACGACTAAACAGGTCATTACAATAGATACCAATTTACCCATCGTTCTTCCTCGAACGATCACAAGAAAAGAAACAAGGGCGAAAAGGAGTACCTGAATCTGTAAACAGATGTGGGTATCTTTCTTGCATATCAGCCTCCTTCTCCCAAGTGGACTCTTCAACCGGCCGATTCTTCCATTGAACCTTGATGGATGCAATCTCCCACGACCTCAACTTGCGGACTTCTCTATCTAAAATAGCAACAGGTTCCTCCTCATAAGACAAATTCTCATCAAGCAGAACCGAATCCCAACGAATGATGTAGTTTCCATCCCCATGGTATATTTTCAACATAGACACGTGAAATACTGGATGCACTCCTGACAGCCCTGGAGGCAAGGCTAATTCATAAGCCACCTACCCTACTCACTTAAGTACTTCAAAGGGACCAATATACCTTGGGCTAAGCTTACCTCGCTTACCAAACCGCATCACCCCTTTCATGGGCGAAACCTTCAACAAGACTTGTTCACCCTCCATGAACTCCAAGTCTCTAACCTTTCGATCTGCATATTCCTTTTGCCTACTTTGAGCCGCTAAAAGCTTTTCTTGAATAGATTTCACCTTCTCCAATGAATCCCTCAACAGATCAGTACCCCAAGGTCTAACCTCAAATGCATCAAACCAACCAATGGGGGACCTACATCTCCTCCCATACAGTGCCTCAAATGGACCCATGTCAATACTTGAGTGATAGCTATTATTGTATGAAAACTCCGCTAAGGGTAAGAAGTTATCCCAATGACCACCAAATTCTATCACACATGCACGAAGCATATCCTCCAACACTTGAATCGTTCGCTCAGACTGACCATCGGTCTGAGGGTGAAATGCAGTACTAAGGTCCAACCTAGTACTTAATTCAGCATGCAATGTTTTCCAAAACTTAGAAGTAAACTGCGTACCTCTATCTGGTATAATGGAGAGTGGAACCCCATGCAATCGAACAACTTCCGAGATGTAAAGTTTGGCTAACTTCTCTGCATTGTAAGTCACCTTGACCGGAATGAAATGAGCAGACTTAGTTAACCTATCAACAATCACCCAAATAGAGTCATACTTACCCATTGTCTTTGGAAGACCAACCACGAAGTCCATTGCGATTCTCTCCCACTTCCATTCCGGAATGGGCATTCTCTAAAGTGTTCCTCCAGGCCTCTGGTGTTCATACTTTACTTGCTGACAATTTGGACATTTGGCAACAAACTCCACAATGTCACGCTTCATTCTACTCCACCAAAAATGTTGCTTTAGGTCACGATACATCTTGGTTGCACCAGGATGTATAGAATACTTTGAACTATGAGCCTCTGTTAGAATAGTGTGGATCAAATCATCGACGCGGGGTACACATACCCTTCCCTTAATTCTCAAAACACCTTCCTCATCGATTTTTGCTTCTTTAGCCTCTCCTCGCAACACTTTATCTCGGATCCGAATAAGTTTCTCATCAGTAAACTGCTTTCCCTTAATCTTGTCAAGGAAGGAAGATCTTGCCTCCACACAAGCCAAAAATCCTCCCTTCTCATTTACTTCCAACCTCATAAGGTCATTAGCCAGCATCTGAACTTCTCTAGCCAATGGGCGTCTAGAAACTTGCAAGTGAGCTAGACTTCCCATGCTTCCTGCCTTTCTACTTAAAGCATCTGCCACAACATTAGTTTTTCCCGGATGATACAGAATAGTGATATCGTAGTCCTTCAGTAGTTCCATCCATCTCCTCTATCTCAAATTCAAATCTTTCTGAGTAAAGACATACTGTAGGCTACGATGATCCGTATAGACTTCACACTTAACCCCATATAAATAGTGCCTCCATTGCTTTAATGCAAATACTACTGCGGCCAACTCCAAATCATGGGTCGGGTAATTGCGTTTGTGCACCTTTAATTGCCTTGAAGCATAAGCAATTACATTATTCTCTTGCATTAGCACTGCACCCAAACCCGAATAGGATGCATCACAATAGACAATGAAATTGTTACCTTCCACTGGCAGGGTAAGGATTGGTGCAGTAGTCAACAAGGTCTTGAGCTTCTGAAAGCTTTCCTCACATTCATCCGACCATACAAATGGAACATTCTGCTTAGTCAAGCTTGTCAATTGGGAAGCAATAGAGGAAAACCCCTTGACAAATCGGCGGTAGTAGCTAGCTAAACCAACGAAGCTCCTCACCTCTGTAACATTAGTGGGTCTTGCCCAACTTTTCACTGCTTCGATCTTGGAAGGATCCACCATCACCCCATCCTTAGAATCACATGCCCCAAGAAGGACACTGCATCTAGCCAAAACTCACACTTGGAGAATTTGGCATAAAGCTTTTTCTCCCTCAACATTTCCAATACGATTCGCAAATGCTCCTCATGTTCCTTGTTACTCTTGGAGTATATCAGTATACCATCAATAAATACGATCACAAAGAGATCCAGATATGGCTTAAAAATCCCGTTCATCAAGCTCATGAAAGCAGCAGGGGCATTCGTAAGACCAAAAGACATTACTACAAATTCGTAATGCCCATACCTAGTTCGAAAAGCAGTCTTTGGCACATCCGTTGCCCGTATTTTCAATTAATGATAACCGGATCTCAAATAAATCTTAGAGAAGACACAAGCACCTTGTAACTGATCGAACAAGTCATCAATGCGAGGAATGGGATACTTGTTCTTAATAGTTACCTTGTTCAACTGCCGGTAGTCTATGCACATCCGAAAACTCCCATCTTTCTTCTTCACAAATAACACCGGAGCACCCCAAGGGGATGCACTTGGTGTAATGAAACATTTATTTAACAACTCTTGAAGTTGGGCCTTTAACTCCCTTAACTCCGCTGGGGCCATCCTATAAGGGGGTATGGAAATGGGGCGAGTACGCGGCTCCAGATCAATGCAAAATTCGATATCCCTATCCGGTGGCATACAAGGAAGGTCTGCAGGGAACACATCCAGAAACTCACGGACTATCGAAACCGACTCAATTGAAGGTACTTGGGTAGTATCATCCCTGAGGTGTGCCAAGAACGCTAAACACCCTTTACTAACCATTTTCTTAGCACGAAGAATGGAGATGATACGAACTGGAGTGGAAGTGTAGTCACCCTCCCACACTAACGGATATTTCCCAGGCTTGGCCAACGTTACAGTTTTAGCATTACAATCTAAGATTGCAAAATTTGGAGAAAGCCAAGTCATACCAAGAATTACATCGAAATCAACCATTTCTAAGATAACCAAGTCCACATGAGTATTGCACCCCACAAAAGTCACCAGACAAGACCTATATACCTTTTCAACTATCCCAGACTCACACACCGGAGTAGAAACACGAATAGGCATCCTCAGATTCAGCACCCTTGAAGACTGGAGGCTTCAACTTCAGAAATTTAGTGAAAAGCTCATGTTGATCACTCGTCATTATAGGTCCTGTAGTCAATCGAGGGAACGTGCCTATTTCAAATGCGGCATCCATGTGGGGAGCCTCAGCAGCGGCATGTTGTACTCTCGGAACCTGAGGTGTCGGTGCAGAAAACACTGGAGGTGTCTGGCCTTGATCAGATAACCCGCTAAGATAAGCAAGAACCTGGTTAATCATCTCTAGGGTAGGTTGGGGTGGTAATTCCTCATTCTGCACTTGCTCATTTTCCCCTTCCTCACCCTCTCTTTCTACCTCATCAGTCGGTGGAGGAGTCACCGCCCTAGTACTAGATGGGCCAGATGCTTGTCCTCTTTCTCTAGAGGACGTCCTCCCGCGGCCTCTACCACGGCCTCTTGCCACTGCTCCTCTTCGAGCTACAGCCCCAGTGGCTGGCTCAGTTGCATCTTGTCTTGCCGGTGTTGGTGTTGGCGCCGTTGTTGCTCTAGTTCTAACCATCCGCGAAAAAGAGTGAAGATGGTCAGATACCAATTGGTATCACCTAGATACCAATTGGATCCAAGTAATAGCACGAAAGAAAGAAAGAAAGAATGGAATTTTCCTAAAGTCTTATAGCCTCTCAAAGAAAAGTAAAGGCGTCCCCCTACCGTTCCTTAAGACTCTACTAGACTCGTTCTTGTGTGATGAGACCAATGAACCTAATGCTCTGATACCAAGTTTGTCACGACCCAAAACGAGCCACGAGTGGCACCCACACTTATCCTACTATGTGAGCGAACCAACCAATCTAAACCCCAACATTTCAAACATAATGAACAAAATACAATGCGGAAGACTTAAACTCATTAATGAAAATCAATTCAATAACTTCTAAAAACTCAACATCTATTATTCCCCAAAATCTGGAAGTCATCATCACAAGAACACCTATCCTCAAAATACAAAATCTAATAGTATCTAAGAAGCTAAAATAAATAAAAGCTAGTCCATGCCGGAAGTTCAAGGCATCAAGACATGAAGAGGAAGATCCAGTCCAAGCTAGAAGCAATAGCTCACCCTGAAATCTGGCTTGATGAAGACTGGCTAGAGTTGCGGTGGAGTTGAAGACGACGGTACGTTTGCTACACTCCACAATTAACAAAGAAAACAAATACAAGTTGGGGTCAGTACAAGGAAAAAGAACTGAGTAGGTATCATCGGCCAACTCAAAATAGAAAACAGTATATATCAGATAATAACATAAAATCAACTAATATTCTTAACAGGTGACAACAACAATTTACCATAACCCTTGGTCACAACACCAAGCACATAAATGAGGACTCACGCCTCCCCATCATACTCATTTGGGAATTAGTTCTTTAAGATTTAGGATATTATCATAATTCAAGATTTCATTATCTTTATTCCTCTTGTGTCGGTACGTGACACTCCGCTCCACTACTACTATCCTGGTGTCGGAACGTGACACTCCGATCCATATACTATCCTGGTGTCGGAACGTGACACTCCGATCCATATACTATTCTGGTATCGGAACGTGACACTCCGATCCATATACTATCCTGGTGTCGGAACGTGACACTCCGATCCATATACTATCCTGGTGTCGGAACGTGACACTCCGATCCATATACTATCCTGGTATCGGAACGTGGCACCCGATCCATATACTATCCTGGTGTCGGAACGTGACACTCCGATCCATATACTATCCTGGTGTCGGAACGTGACACTCCGATCCATATACTATCCTTGTGTCGGAACGTGACACCCGATCCTCTATTACTATCCTTGTGTCGGAACGTGACACCCGATCGTCTAATCTCATTATTTTAGTTCGTCAAGCCTTCTTTTATACCAAGGCATCATCATTAACAAAGTAAATTTAGGATTTAAGATTCAATAGCTTCATCATGCTAATTCATCACAATTATATAATCACATCATGCAAGCACACAATTAAGCATATAGAAGACTTTATAATACTACCCAACACATATCATTCGCTATTAAGAGTTTACTACGAATAGCATAAACCATAACCTACCTCCATCGAAGAATTGCGATCAAACAAGCTAATTCCCCAAAGCTTTGTTTCCTCTTCGTTCGTCTCTCTCTATCGCTCGTTCTCTCTGTCTCTTTTCTTTCTATTTTTTTTATTCAAAACCCTCTTTCTTTTACCCTAATTGTCATATAATTAAGTATAAAAGATGATAAAAATAACCCACTAATTATTTCAAGGTTATCTCCTTTAACCCCCAAGAAATTGAATTATTAACATAAATCCACTAACTTTATATTTATAAGCATGAATAGTCCAAAACACCCCTTTAAAAACTTTAACAGAAATCCGACCGAGTCTGGGTTACGCAACCTGTGATGGTCCGTCATGGCTGTGACGGTCCGTCCTGCAGGTCCGTCACAAAGTTCAGAGAGTTAATTCTGTGGAAAGATTTGTGACGGTCCGTCGTGCCTGCGACGGTCCGTCCTGCCATTCCGTTACGAAGTTCAGAGAGTCGATTTCAGTACCCAAATTTCATAATTCTAAGTGTTTTGGAACGAGACCCCCTCGACGGTCCGTCGTGCCCATGACGGTCCGTCGTGGGATGCGTCGACCAAGACAGTTTTTCCAGAATAACATCTGCTGCTCAAAATGACTAAACAGGTCGTTACAACAATCCAGCAACAAATAAGCTAATCATTCTCCTCATCTCTACTATAATATCTAGAGCATAGCGGGAAAGCTGTGCAAACTTTAGACTGTACTCATGAACACTCATAGACTCCACATTAAGGGTTAGAAACTCTCAAATATTTGTATCTCACAACTCATGGGGAATAATCCGTATTAGAAACTCTCAAATCTTCGTCTCTCACAACTCATGGGGAATGAAACATCGCATAAGAGCATTCTCAAACACAACCCAACTCACTATTTGTGCATCCGCAACCCTATTCCTTTGCATTGGTAGAACCAGGCTCTAGCGATACCCTTTAGCTGGTATGCAGCTAGTTTCACCCTCTCAGCATAAACCACATGCAATATGTCAAAAAAATTCAGGAGTACTTCATAAAAGTTCTCTGGATCCTCTGTGACACTTGAACTTGTGATATTTGGTGGATTCATCCCTAAAATCTCAAAAATCTTTGAGGCATGAGACACTTCATATTGACTTCCTATCTATCCATTTTGATGAGTCACAACTTGACATAAAATCTAGATATTCTCACGAAATTCAACATGCATAACTTTTGCTTGCGGTTGCCCTTCAGGTGTATTTAGCAACTCATGTTCCTCAATAATCCTCCTACCATGACGACCTACAACTGCTCTGTTCCAGAATGAATGATTCTCTTAAAACACACGCAAGTATGAATTAGAAGGAAACTTTTTTTAGAGATATACTCTAATGCACACAAGGAATATGAAAGAAGTGACGAATTCCTATATGTTGTAGTCTCTTAATCATAGATGTGGCACTCTTCACATCGATGACTAAGAATCTATAGACACAACTTCATAGAATCCCAAGGACTCTAGAACTAAGTGCTCTGATACAAAATATGTCGAGGCCCGAGCCTACACCATAGACGTTGCTGGCACCCAATAACTATTGTTGGCTTTGATCATAACCTTATCCTGGTTTACTTAACTAACGAATGACGTAACACAAGATATAATCCCATAAATAACTTTAAGGAATGTAATTATAAAAAGTGGCAACTTAAGTCTTAGTAAATTACAAGTGAAAACGTAAGACTAAGAAAAACTAATTTCATCTATCTATGAAGCCTCTAATATAAAGTTGGATATTGGGACATCACCCCCAATCATCCTTACAACTGAATACTTTACAAATAACTAAAACTAATGATGTCCTTCAGAATGAAGGGAGGCTCACCAACTGACTCTGAGCTGCTCAAAATATCAACAATACATGAATGGTGATCCTTGTTAACTCATCTGCATCATGACACGATGATGGCCAGCTGGCATAACTATATTGAATGTACTAGTATACGAGTTGGAATTCTAAACAACACTTAAGTTGGAAAATGAGTAAGGATGATTACTTTCCTTGTCTCTATTCAACTCATGAATGACTACTCATTTCAATATAATGCAATTTAAAAGTAAACGCAATATAAATAAAAGGTTACTAAATGAGTTGTAAACTCTGAATGTAAATATGGACACAATAATCCCTGAGATGTATGTAAAAAATACAAATAAATAATGCATATGAAAATACAATAACTTCTATTGAAGCTTCTCTAACCGCCCACTATCACTTAAGAGCTATAATGATGATACAATGTTACTCTGCCCACGCTTCCCCGCCATCCCAACCTTGCCAGAGTATATGACCTAAACTTCCTAATGGATCCACTAGTAAACTGTGAAAAGAATTCATCTAAAAAGTATGACCCTTTTCTTAACCCATTATTGCTACATGGTTTTTATGAAGACTTGAGTTAATCTAAAACTCACACCCCCGCATCACTGCTCAATACTACTCCCAAAAATATATTGGCTCTAATGTTTTTAAAATATACTGATTATGCGGCTTGTCATTAGTGCTCAACACTTAGCTTTAAAACATTTCTTTGAAATCATAGTTTCCCTGCTTGCTTCATTTTAGAAAGCTATTACTTTTATCTGTCTGAAAACTATCCCAAAGAATATTTATTTATTCAAGTGTTCAAGAATTTGTAACTCTTACAGATTATTTAGTCCCTTATAACTTTTTAGAACAAACTCAACTATTTACTCATGCTTAACTTGTAACTTGAGTCGTAAAACCATGTTAAAAAGGTTTGTTAAAGACTCTTGGAAACTTTCGGAACTCACTTTGACTTGCTTCTTAACCTTTTTAGACTCAACTCTTAAATCCTTTCGCTTTGATCTTAACTTTCCTTTAATTGGATTATGGATTCAAGGACCATGATCTCATGTTTGAGGATGATTTCATGAATTTTTGATGTACTTTAGAGTGTTGGAATCAACCAAGAAACATAGGTACATCACTTAGGAACTAGTACGAAATGATGGGGGAAGAACGGGGTCTCTAGGTGATCTTCGTGCTTTTAGAGGATTGGAGCACCAAAGCTTGATGGATAGACTCTTGTCTAAGCCGTTCCAGAGCTTGTCATACAAGGGTTGTCCTTAGGGGCTTTTGTACGCGCGGCCCTCAAGGGCTTGTCAAACGAGATTTTCAACTTTTCTTCTTTGATTTTCAATTCCAAATAATCTAAAATTACATGGATCTCCCCTCCCCCCCCCCCCCCAAAAAAAAAAAAAATTAGGATGACTATAATTGTCAATACCCAATAGTTTAGACTTGTAAAATAGCGTGGAAATACATATAAAACAACCAAAGGCATACGACAACTTAACTAACAAGAATTAAATGCTTTTTCATCAACAGCTTCAATGTTCATTATTCAATCTACTCTAATTGCGTTGAATTAAACATGTTATTGTGTACGTGAAAAAAATCCAGCACAGAAATATCTCCTATAGCTTTTTAGGGATCAACCACGACTAATTCCACAAATCAAACTTTGATGATCTTGAACGTTCTTTCTTCCTTTTTCTCCTTTCTGCTCTTCTTTTCTCTTCTCTAAGAATCCTATATTGTCTTCTAAATGCGTTAACTGAAAAAAATCAGTTTAGAAGACAATTTATAATCCAAAAACGAAATAAATTAATTGGATAAGGAAAAGACAACTTTATCCTTCACAAATATGGATTGGACTATCCTTAATCTAATAGCCCAAATTCTTAGAGGCATACCTTGCTCCTACAAAATCGAAATCATGCAAAGTCTAGTGTGTTGGAAAGGTTTCTCAAAGGGATTTCCAACCATATCAAGAACTACCTCTAATTCATCCTGAGCCATAAGTTATGGTCATTTGAAGTTCACCAAAAACTCATTTTTCCTAACTTAAGAAAACGTTCGAGATTTTAATTTATCCCAAAACTTACTATTTTAACTTCTAAGTTTCATCCTAGCTATCTTAATTTTTCGAGATATTACAAATATCATTATAGTATTTGTATACTTACCCTTTTTGATTTACACTTAACATATAAAATTGTAGTAGATATTATGACCTTAACTGATGCGACATCATTCTAATTATTCACTCATAACCTATTTTAAGAAATTGAATTTGGATGAGTATATCTTTGTGAATTGGTCTTAGCGCAAAAGATATTTTCTAAGCGTAGCAAGTGAGAGATGTGTTGCAGAAAGAGGGTATTAATTATATTCTAAATGAATTTTTTTATGAATTTTTCCGTTGTAGCGGAATTATTTCTTTTGTAGCGGAGCCACTTTAGAGGGGTGGTGGCCTTTGTGGCGGAAGAGACGATAATTAAAATTTTAAGTTAAAGAGTGGAGTATTCTGCCTCAAAAATGCACAATAGTAGAGGGACTTTAGGCCACTGTGGTGAAGTTGCTACAGCGGTATGAATATATCTATAGCGAGAAAGTTGTGAGTTAAGTCGTTAATAAATTCCTAAATGATCTTATTTGGCACTATTTTACTTTTACATCTGAAGAATGAAACCCAGGCGATTCTCACTCATTTTCCTCCATTCTTGATGCTAAAGGTAAGCTTTTCAGTCCCCAAATATGCTTTTCAATTCGTAGAACGTAATAGAATGAGTAAATATTGATGGGGAAGGGTTTCTTGATAGCTTGTACTATAGGAATAACCTAATCTAGGGTTCCTTAAAATTGTTAGTAATATGATTAATTAGTGATTGTTTATTATTTTTATCATATTAATGTGATTGTTTGTAGACCAAGAATAAGCGGAACTAATCCGTAAAGGGAAAGATTAAGCTTCTTAGGATTTTAGCTTGTTTTGGGGTAGGTGATGGTTATGATTCTATGTGTGATGTTTTTTTGTTCTTACTTAATTATAATATTTGTATATGTATGAGTGTTGCAATACAGATCACACTTGTTGTAAATAAAGTATTTGAATGAAGGACTCCATGTAATCATGAAGTAAATGTATGATCTTGATGATATACTTGTGATTGTGATTGTGATTGTGATATGTATTTGGGGATAAAATTCATGAATTTCATCAAGATATTTTTGATAGGTTGCCACATTCCGCCACAACTACTGGATTGGGTTACCACGTTGCGATACAATTATGGGTTTGGATTTCCATGTTCGGGAAAACTAATTGTTTAAGTTTTGGTTTCATTAGGAGACCAATGATGTGTGATAATGTATGTTTATGAGCATGATGATAGTATTGTATATGTTGATATATTATGCATGTGATTATAATGTTGTTTGTACTAATTCTGCACTTGATCTTATTTTTGTTACGTACAAGGAATCTTCAATCGGCTATTCATATGCCTCGATTAGAAGATTAAATATTGTCCCATTGAATTCAAGGGTGAGCCAAATCTTCCGGCTGCCACGGGATATTCTTTTGTATATGTCCACCATTTTCAGAATGAGACATTTGCATTGGATTACTGGATTAGTTCATTACTATTTATTGTTTATACTCGGATATTTGTTTTATGTTTTGGTATATTAACTTTCAGTTTCTAGGTTTATCCTCTGCAATGTTCATAGTTAGAGAAATTGTTTGATTTTATTAGAATTTTGATTTAGTATTATTTTGTTTGCTATGATAAAGGACTTAGTTGTTGCTTAGTTTCTTGTATTGAGTTGTGGTATGTGTTCTACAAATGGTTTGTTAGTGTGGGTGTCAATCACGACGGTCTACATCATGACAAAGTTGGTATGAGAGACTAGGTTCTTTGATCTTGATGTACCGAAACGATTTTAATAGACTCTCGCAGAACTGTACGGGGACGCCTTTACTTTTCTTTAAGAGGATATAGGACTCTAGGAAATCTCTATATTTTTGTCTTGTTTCCTTTCATGCTAAACTTTGTTGTAATTAATGTATGTCAATTCAAATTGGTATCTAACCTTCTTCACTATTTTGTATGTAGATCATTATCACTAGGTTCAATGACATTAGGCCCGCAACTATCATCAATGGTCCAATTTAGGAACCTATAGTGAGAATTCGTGGTCGAGGTAGGGGTAGAGGAAGAGCTAGGGGTAGAGGCCATGGAAGAGTAGCCTCCGTAGTATATAAGGTACATATTGAGAATGTGCTGGGGAATAAGAACTGTGATGTGCAATATGAAGAGATGGAGGATAATAAGGACTTTGAGGATGTTGAGAAGATTGGTAGGGAATTAGGGGTTCCAGCTAGAAATGTAGGTATTTCTCCTTTTATCCAAATGTTAGCTTAACATCTCATGTTATTCTTCAAGGGGTTGGCTGGTAAAGTAATGATTCCATTTGATCAAGCTCCCTCTAATTCCCCTGTTTCTATCATTGCACCCATGTTAGGCGAAACAATAGTTAATGATGCTTTCTTTCATCCTTTGTTGGTTTCGGTCACGACAGGGAATGAGCATGGCATGTTGACTATGTTTTTGAAGCTTAATCCTCTGGTTTTTCTTGGTTATGAGACTAATGCTAATTTTGAGTTTATCTTAGACTATTATGAAAGGTTGTATAAATTGGGTATGGTTTACAAACATGGGGTTGAGTTCGTGCACTTCAAACTTCAATATGAGACCAAGAAATAGTGGAGAGATTATATGGTATATAGATCTCATACTTTACATCCACTTACCTTGACCCAATTTCATGTTTATTTCATTGAAAAATATGTGATTAGAACTTTGAGGGAATGTAAGAAGAGTGAGTTTATGGCCTTAAAGCAAAGTAATATGTTTGTGTCTGCTTATCAAACCGAGTTTCATGCCCTATCGAGATATGCTACACAGTTGGTTTCTACTAAAGAAGAGACAATATGGTTTTTTAATTAGAGGTTTCAATTCTTAGCTGCAGTGTTATTAATTTATATGAATTCCACAAGGAAGAGCCTTAATGAAGTCACGGATTATGTTAAGAAGGTTGAGGGGGTTAGGCAAGACAGTCAAGCCAAGGCATTGCTAAAAAGGGTCAAGAATTTGGGTAATTTTCAAGGATCTTATGCTAGGGATCCGGAAGGCTAACGCTTGTGGCCAAGCCAATTCAGTCCATTATGCTCGCCTCTGAAGGTATTTATTCGAGAACTCCATCTTATAATTTTCAGGATAGTCAGGGAGGCGCGCTTTCGACGGGCATCAAACCATTCTTTGATCTTATATATTATAATTGTGGAAAAATTAGATACATGAGGAGAGATTGTCCCATCCACATGTGTAAGATTCCGTGCAGCAGAAGTCTAGAGGAGTGGTAACTGCGGGTAATGGTAATAATGGTCAACGACGTCGACAAGGTGGGCGAGAAGGAAATCAGAGAAGTTGTGGAGTTAGAGGAAATTATAAAAGAAATGTAGGCAGATGTAATGTTAAACCAGGAAGGGAGGTGGTTCGTCCAGGTTATAAGGTTCTGTGTTATGCTTTTCCAGGAAAGAATGAGGCGGAGGCGTTTGATGCATCAATTACATGTTTTATTCTTGTATATGAATGGATGGATAATGTGTTGTTTGGTCCGGGTTCTACTTATTCTAATGTATCTGCGTGATTTGCCTCCAAGTTTGATATGTTATGTGATATTCTTAATCTCCCTATCAATGTTTCTACCCCATTTGGAGAGTAAGTCATAATCACCCATGTCTATTGTACTTGTCATAATGTTTTATGGGTTTTCAGACATGGGCTGATTTGGTAATTTTGGATATGGATGGTTTTGATAGTCTTAGGAAAAATTTGGTTTTCTCGCTATAATGCTATATTAAATTGTAATACTTAGTAAGTAACTCTAAAAATTTCGAGAAGGAAAATACTAGATTAGGAAGGGGTGTACAAGCATAATAATGTTAATATCATATCCTTCATTGGGTCTAGGAAAGTTGTAGTCCAAGGTTGTTTAGCATGTTTGGCTCATATAGGGGCTTTTAAGGTTGAGTCTCCATCTATTTATTCTGTTCCTATGGTGTCAGAATTTAGAAAATAGTTTCCAACCGATTGCCCTGGTATTCCTCCATGCAGAGATATAGATTTTTGTATTGATTTGTAAACTGATACACATCCCATTTTGATCCCTCCACTGCGTATGGATTCGACAGAATTAAGAGATCTTAAGACTCAAATCTAAGAGCTCCTTGATAAGGGATTTACTTAACCTAGTGCCTCTCCATGGTGTGTCCAATGTTATTTGTTAAGAAAAGTATCCTAAGAATATGTTTAGATTAAAGGCATTTGAATAGGGTCTCTAATCGAAACAAGTATCCCTTGCCTCGAATAAATGATCTTTTGACCAATTATAAGGTAAATTCACATGCTCTAAGATAAATTCTATATTCGGTCACCATTAGTTAAAAATTAGTCAATAAGATGTGCCAAAGGCAACATTTAGATCTCGCTATGGACACTAATAAATTTTGTGATGTCTATTCGTTTTCCTAATGCTCCTGCAGATTTTATGATCCTTAATGGGGTATTGAATCCATTTCTTGATTCGTTTGTGATTGTTTTTATTTATGAGAGTTTTGTCTATTCAATGAGTGAGGAAGAGCATGTAGACCATCTTCGTACTGTACTAGGTGTTCTTGGGAAAAAAAGATTGTATGCAAAATTTTCTAAGTGTGAATTTTGCTTGAATTGCATTTAATTTTTGGCATGTAATTTCTAAAGAAGGGGTAACGGTAAATCCTCAAAAATTGTGGTGGTTACAAATTAGGTTCGTCCTATATCTTTGATAGAAGTAAGGAGTTTTGTGGAAAGTATGTGTTGCTTAGCTTGCTTGAGTGTAACCAAACGACCTTTCGCCAAGGAAATTTGGAACTTAGAGTCTATATTTATGTATTTTGATAAATCTAAAGAGGCCAGGTGCTAGCTAGAATTGAAGATAATGGCATATTCATTGAGGAGATCAAGGCCAAACAATTTGAGGATGAAAATTTCAAAGAAATCAAAGAAAAGATTGTGAAAGGGAAGGCACAAAAGGGCACTCTTGATGCTTTTGGTGTAATTATTATTAAAGGAATAATTTTTGTTCCTTGAGTTGATTCCTTGATTAAAAATTTATTGGCAGAGTCTCATGGTTCACGATATTCTATTCATCTAGTTGTGACCAAGATGTATGGAGATTTTAAATGGATTTATTAGTGGTCGGACATGAAGAAAGACATAGTGGATTATGTGCCGAAGTGTGAAAATTTCCATCATGTGAAGTATGCAACACCAAAGGCCTGCAGGTTTACTTGAAAGAATGCCAATTATGGAATGGAAGTGGAAAAGAATAGTGATGGATTTTTAGGTAGTCTTTACAATACCTTGGGGAGGTTTGATTATATTTGGGTTTTTGTTGATAGATTCACTAAGCCAGCCCATTTTATTCCAGTAAGAATAGATAATAATGCCGAATAATTGGTTAATCTGTACGTGAAAAAGATAGTAAGGTTGCACGGAGTCCCCCATTTGTATAATATCTAATTGTGATACCCAATTCACCATAATGGTTTGGAGGAAATTGCATGGTTAATTGGTCACCCAAGTAAATTTTGGTACAACCTTTGATCCATAGACGGATGGACAATCTCAAAAGACTATCCTAGTATTGGAAGATAAGTTGAGGGAATGTGTGAATTATTTTGGAGGTCATTGGGATAAGTTCTTGCCTTTGTTTGAATTCTCTAATAACAATAGGGAACTCAAACATTGATATGGAACCATTTGCGGAATTATATGAGAGGGGATTTAAATTACCCATAGGTTGGTTTGAGGCCAAATATGTGAAAATTTTGGCGGTGGACTTAGTGAACGATGATCAAGACAAGGTAAGATATTTTCAAGCTAAACGTTTAGCATCCCAGAGTAGACACAAGAAGTTTATGTATCATAAAGTAAGAGACATGGAGTTTTAAATCAGGGTGAATTTCCTTATGAAGGTGTCACCCATGAAATGGGCTATGAGATTCGGTAAGAAGGGTAGTCTGAGGTACATTGGTCCCTTTTAGGATCTTGAATGTGTATTGCTAGTGGCACATTGATTGTCTCTACCTCCTAATATATGCGGTGTTCTTCTGGTATTTCATGTGTATATTTTGAAAAGCTATAATGGTGGCTAGGATCATATCACTAACTGGGACTAAATCTTGCTAGGTAAATACCTCCAATTCGAGGAGGAACCAATTGTTATTCTTGATTGTGATATGCCTAAGTTGAGGACGAAGGAAATTAAGTTGGTGAATGTTCAATGGAAGAATCGTCTACTGGAAGAAGCTACTTAAGTATAACACTCCAAAAGTTCAAGACCTAATCTAGAGCCTCATATGTTGAACTAAGGTTATTAATACTTCTTTAAGACTTAAAATGTTTTATATTCATCATTTAAGAAGTTTTAGAGTAAAAACGTCAAGGAATGTCCATGGTGTGCTGTAAATTGTGAACAAGATGTTAGTGTGCCTTGGTTTGTTTAATGGGGTTTTAAGAGTCTGAATTTAATAATATTTAGTAGAAGGTGTTAAACATGTATTAGAGTGTGTGTAGGGTGGAAAGGTTCGGGTACGACACCCCAAGGACCAACCTAAGGGTCCTTGGAGAAGACCCTTGCGTTAGACCCAAGTCTGTAAATCTAGGCAGTGTGCATCAACAAGCCCAAGCGACGAGCCATCGTCTAATAAACGAGGTTTCAATGTCTCCCTTGTTCACCACTTTGAAATTTTCATGAAATGGACAAAAACATGGTCTCCGAACTCATCGACGGATGTGCAGTACGAGGGCATGGGATGGCGTTGACTGACCTACGGACCGTAGGTCGAGGTCTCGTAGGTCAGGCCTGGTTTTTATTTATTTATTTTAAGTTAGTTATTTAATTAAGTTAGTTGCTTAGTTGTTTAATTATGTGTTAAGGGTGCCTAATTATGTTAATTAAGGGACTATATAAATATCCTAACCCTCATTAAACTAACCTAACTCACTTCGATTTGTAAACTCAAATCTCTCTTCCTTCTCCTTACTTTCTCTCTCCCAAAGAAGACCGATGTGAAGACCAAATTCAAAGGGCTTATGGCTTCAATATTTATACTTTTTCTCCATCAATTATCAAGGATTTTTAAAGTATGTGAACTCTTCACCTTGGGACTCCTTTCCCCAAATGGTTCTTTCAAATTGATTTCCAAAAGTTGAGAAAAACATGAGTTTCATTCTTAATCCGAAATTGATCTTTCAAATTGTATTTTCCTTTATTTGCTTTAACTATAATGAATTAATTATGATTTATTATTGGTGAATTAGGGTAGTTGTTCATGTTAGAGCTAGTTGTATGGAGGAGATCATGAATTGACCCTATTTCCCTAACCCTTTGTTATGACTTGATGTTGAATTGGAGTGTTGATGCAATCAACTTAGTTCTTGTGATAATTACTATTGTATGATTTTATTAATCCTATTATCGGATGAATATATTTGGTTGATGGTAAGACAATAGAAGAAGGCTTGTGAAGGTGAGTTGGTAAGACCTATGATCTTGAATCCTTACTTCAATTATGATAACTTATACTCAATGATGGTATTCAGTTGAAGCGTTGAATTTGATTAGATTATATAGGTGATGGTATGATGAATGTAATTGAAATGTATTTATTATGTGGATTGCGAGATTATTGTTAAGGTATAATGACATAAGGTTGATTATGGATCACTTATGTGCCTTAGTATGGAATGATGATGATAATGTGTTAAATCTCACATATGAGGATTGTTATGGAAGGAAGTTAATGAAATTCCAGATGAGCTAATGATTATGATATACAAAGGGTTTGTCTTCTATGACCTATAATAAGCTGTGATGATTAATAAAGGGACTTTATCTTAGCACCAAGTGAACTAGTTATGAGAGAGTGTCCCTTCCCAATGTGGGAAGGTAGGTTCACAATGGTTCTCATGAAATAGATATTACAATGCAATTGTGCATAAACCTCCTCAACTCTCATGAGTATCGACTTTTATTTTCTATTTTTCATCTCTAAACCTCCTAAACTCCCACAGATATTTCCCTCAATCACTTAGGATAACTAATAACCTTACTAACAACTAGAATAGAACTGTAAAACCTAGAAACGTGAATAAAATCAACTAATCTTCTAACAACACAACAAACAAGATTTCAACAATACTCTTCAAGAACTTCACTTTTCATCGTTCAATCTACTCAAAAAATTTTGAATTAAACAAGACGCGTGTGGGTGAACTAACCTAACATAGAAATATCTCACATACCTTAATAGGGATCACCCCTGATTTGTTCCACTCGAAGATCTTGACGTTCTTAATGAATTTTTTTATCTTTTCTCCCTTTTTCCTTCTTCTATTTTCTCTTATCCAACTCGTAATCATAAATAACCTTTCTATTCTTAATTCCTATTTGTTTTAACCCGAAATAAACCCTTAAAAAAATTAGGAAATAGATGGGTGAAAAGACAAGTTTGCCCTTACTAAAATCCGGAATTGGACTTTCCTCCATTCAACAACCCAACTGCAAAAAAAACTTATCTCCGACATACGATATCAAAATCGTGCAAACCCGGAGCGGTTGAAAAGATCTTTCTAATGGATAAAGAACTGGCTCTCACTCATTATGAGCTACATGTCATGGTCATTTGATAATGATCAAAAATCACTTTTCAAACTTAGGTAATTTTCCAGATTTTATTTCTTCTTTCCTAAAGTGATAAGTTTTAGTTTCTTAGCTTATTCTAGGCTATTACAAGTTACAAGATGTTACAATATCTCCCCCTTGAGAATATTCATCCTCGAATGTGAGTTCTTTCACTACGGTAAGAATAGTAACATCAAGTTTAACACTTAACAATCCAAAAGAAAATAACATCCATGCTTACTCATAGTTCATAAATTACTAAGAAGAGAATTATCACCTTGGCTTTTTCTTTATCCAGATTCAAAGAGATCTAGATATGTCTTCATCATATCCTCTACATATTCCCAAGTCGTTTCTTCAATAAATTGGTTCCTCCTAAGAACCATGACTAACACAACCTCCTTTGTTCTCGACTTGCAAACTTGGCGATATAAAATTTGGACCATGATCTCTACATAGCACAAGATTTCATTAATTCCAACATTCTCAATCGGTACAATCAATGAAGTATCATCTATGAACTTATTCAACGTGGAGATATAAAATATGTGATGAACCGCTGCTAACTCTTGTGGTAGCTCAAGTTCATAAGCTACATTTCCAATTCTCTTGGATTTTCTATAAGGTCCAATATACCGGGAACTAAGTTTCCCATTCTTTCCAAACTTTATCATACTCTTCATGGGTGAAACTTTTAGATACACCCAGTCATCCACTTCAAACTCAAATAGCTTTTTCCTCACATCTATATAGAACTTCAGACAACTATGTACCCTCTTCAATCCCTCTTGAATTACTTTCACCTTGTCCATGGCTTGGTGAACTAGATTTGGTCTGATCAACCATGCTTCACCAACCTCGAACAACCCATTAAGATATCTGCATATTTACCAAAAATGAATTTCATATGAAGCCTTTTGGATGCTTGAATAGTATCTATTGTTGTAAGAAAAATCAATTAGAGGTAGGTAATCATCCAACTTCCCTTGAAATAAATCACGCAAGCCCTCAACATATCTTCTAAGGTATGGATAATATACTCTTCTTTTCCATCAGTTTGAGGATTAAAATCAGTGCTTAAGTTCACCTTTTAACCCAAGCCTTTCAAGAAAGACTTCCAGCACTGATCAGTAAATCGTGCACCTCTATCTGAAATAATCGTCACTTGGACTCCATGAATTCTTAAAACTTCTTGAATTTACAACTTTGCATAATCATCCGCCGAATGAGTTGTCTTTATCGGTTATAAGTGGGTTGATTTTTTCATTCTATCGCCAATCTTCAAATTGAATCATGTTGTTTGCGAGACCTTGGAAAGCCTCTAATGAAATCCAAATTAGTCATCTCAAACTTCCATTCCGTAAACTTTATATTCTTAGCCAACCCTCCAGGACATTAGTATTCCACTTTCACGTGCTGGCAATTCGGGCACTTGGCAACAAACTCAGTAATGTTTTTCTTCATACCTTCACACAAATTAGCCTCTCCCAGGTCGCGATACATTTTTGTGGTTCCCAGATTAATTGAATCTTGATCTATGATCCTCCTCCACGATCCTATATTGGAGACCATTCACCCTAGGTACACACAATATACCTTGACACTTCAGTACGCCATATCACCCTTGTTCAAAAGCCAACACTCTTTGCTTGTGACATTAGCCTTCAATTCAAGCAAAATTGTGTCTTGGTCTTGCTCTTCATTCACCTCTTGTACTAGTGATGATTAGTTCCATTAGTCACAATAATTCCTCCTTCTATTAAATACATTAGTCAAACTCCCAAACGTACAAGTCGGTGCACATCTTTGGCTAACTCCCTCTTTTCATCCGCAACGTGGGTGGCACTCCCCCTGGATAACCTACTTAAAGCATCACTAACCATATTGGCCTTACTTGGGTGGTAAAGAATACACATGTCAACATCCTTGAACAGTTCTAACCATCTTCCTTGCCTGAGATTAAGCTCTTGCTGGGTGAACACATATTGTAGCCTCTTGTGATCATCGATTATATTAACAGAACACCACACAAGTAGTGACTTCATATCTTCAAGGAGAATACTAGAACATCAAACTCTAAGTCATGGGTTGGGTAGTTATTCTCATGAACCTTCCACTCCCTGGAGGCATAAGCTAGAACTTTATCATTTTACATTAGAACACTGCCCAACCCAACTCTAGAAGAATCACAATACTACACAAAACCTTTAGTACCTTTGGTAATGTAACACCTTAAAATGTTATACCAATATTTTCATGTAAATACACCATTGCTTAATTACTATAATGTCTTTTATTCTCATTTGGGAACTTGTATATTTTTTATAATTGAAAATATGCTTACTATAATTTTTTATCGTAAATTAAGGTATCTTATGGGGGTATTTTATGCAAATTGATTAATTAGAATTACAAGTAAGTTGAAATTTATGGCATAAAGTGTATATATATATATATATAGGAATATATGTATGCAATTTAGGCAGCACATAATGGGCAATACCTTGTGGTGACATCTGTCCATATGATTAGGATAATATGTGTAGGTATATATTTTAAACATCCGCTTGTGAATTTAGTATGCCTTGAAGTATAGAAACCTTATAACACTATCCAAAGAGCTGTTCTTTAAAATGAAGAAAAAATCTAGATTCTTTTGTCTTGAATCCAACACAGACACACTTCCTTTTGGTAAGTGACGAAATGTTCTTCTAAACTAGATAGTGCTTCGTAATTAATGCATATCTATTTCAGTAGAACTTAGTTTGCAGTATGTCAATATTATTTGGATTGATATTTCATAGCTCTACAACTCTTACTTTTATGGAAAGATCGAAGTTTGAGGTTATGGATTTGAAATATGAGACACAACATACAAGTTTTGTCCAGCTACTCGAATTAGAAATCTTGTCTATTCAATTGTTAGGGTTTTGATTATATATTTTTGTGCAAAATATATTTTGAGGTGATTCTTTGTTATTTGCAATCATGAAATATGTACCTACATCTTTTCCGAAGGATATCAAGTCCAGTTTATCGATTTTCACTTTCAAATCTTAGTTGTGACATGAGAGATTATGCTTACCAAAATCACTGTTCTGTCATCATAGTCGTATTTGTAAAGGTTAAGCATACTTGTGATGACTATCCTTTTTTAGTTCAACATTATTGAGATACTAGAAATTAAATAAGTTATATAATTGTATTTTTAAGGTTATATATACTCGTGAACAAGATGAGACCTTGAGACGTTTGTGGGACTATGGTTTGAACTCTTGAAGTGGTGTTGGACTGTTTCTTGTCTAAAGAACTGAGGTTTGTGTATAAAATTGTACTTGTACTATTATTACCTGCTGTATATGTGAAATTTTATATTGGTACATTGGTTGCCTCTTGTTACTTTGCATTGTTGTGTTGCTATCGTTTAAAATATTAAATTCTCGTGTGTAACTTGCCTACTTGTACGGATTGTTTGATCACTTCGCATTCCAGTTTGGTCTTAGTCCTTTTTTTGGCTGTGACTTTGTCACTATTGGCATGCCTCTTGATTCGGATAATTTTCGATCTTGACACTGACTTTTAGTTCGTCTTACGTATGGGAGTTGTCCATTTTATGTACGAACTAGAAAATGACTTTCAATATGGTTCTTGGTTCTCTTGTTTATTGGTCTTTGACCCTTCTTGATACAGGGAGTCGACCCTTCTTTATACCTGTTTGTACCTTGTGTAACGACATGATGTATATATTGGGCGAGTCATGTTATTGAACAATTTGGAAAATTGTGCTATGAACACTATTGACATTTGAATCTTCAATAATCAAACTTTATACTCTATTGTTTAATTGATTTACTGATTATATTTCAATTATGTTGTCCTTGACTTGAGAATGATGACTTGATGAATCTAAGGGCGCCGGTTCTATAGTTTTTACACCACTAAGCTTTATGCTTAGCGATAGTTGTTTGTATCATAGGGAATGTTCAAGAGGACACTTCAAGTTGGTCATTGAAGATGGAGATTTTGAAAGCCTTAAAAAATATCACACTTGCATATAGGCATATATATATTTTGTACGAACCTTGGTACTTGTACATGATCTATGTGTTGTATATTTACATGATATTTTGAGGGCTGATTTGGTCATGTGACCATGGGTTCTAATATAAGTACAACAATATATTTTTATCTTTTTGGGGTGTGTAAACCCGTGAAGCATGAACCGACTTATTTTGCCACTCGGAAGTTGGTAATATTCTTGCTATTTCATCCTTATTAGTGAGGATAATATATGTATGATAAGGTCGTCAGATTTTTCTTAACAATTTTTTGGAGGATTTTTTGTCATAAGCTAAAATTCTATGTCATATCAATTCCGATTTAAAATAAATATTTAAATAGGAAAAATGCATATCCTTAACTAAATTATTCATTATGAACATAATCCATCAACTAAATATTGTGCGCCTTGTGAGCGCGTTTGGATCCATGAAGGAAATCGCTCGGATGTTCCCCTAACCTAACTCAGGAACGGACAGGAGGGAACCGCAGCATGGGGAGTGTCCGTGTAAAATTAGTATGCTCTTCATTAATCTCTTTTAATGTCGCAAGTATTAAATTGAGTTTCTTGTCAACTTGTAGTACCTCTCGGATTGGGTCACTACAGGTAAGGTCAAAATAGAGCAAAAGTAAACTTCTTCTTGAACTCCTGAAAGCTTTTCTCAGAAGCTTCAGATCATTGAAATTTAACTATCTTCTAATTCAACTTTGTCGAAGGAGACGAGATAGATGAAAACCCCTCAATAAATCTTCTATACTAGCAATCCAAACCCACGAAACTCCTAACATTGGTTGGAGATGTGGGTCTAGGCCACCGCTGAACTACTCTATCTTTTGGGTATCAACTCTAATCTCATCACCGGAATTTATGTGGCCCAAGATTGCCACACACTTAAGCACAAACTCACACTTGGAGAACTTGACATACAACTCCTTTTGTTTCAAAGTTTGAAATACTATTCTGAGGTAACTAGCATCATCTTCTTCATTACTTTAAAAGATTAGTATGTAGTCAATGAAGACGATAACAAACATATCTAAATAAAGCTTGAAGAATACAGAAGGTACATGAACACTCCAGGTGCATTGGTCAACCCAAAATACACAACCAAAAAATCATAATGCACGCATCTTGTTCTAAAGTTTGTCTTTTGAATGTCACATTCTCTAACTCTTAACTGACGGTAGCAAGATCTGAGATCAATTTTTGAGAAACATGTGGCACCCTGATGTTAGTCAAAAAGATAATCTATCCTTGGAAGGAAATGCTTGTTATTGATGGCAACCTTATTCAATTGGAAGTAGTCTATACACGTCCTAAGGGAACCATCTTTATTCCTTACAAATAAGACCAAAGAGCCCAAAGGTGACACTTAGTCAAATAAATCCTTTATCTAAAGATGTTTCAGCTGTTCTTTAAACTCTTTTAACTCTGTTGGTGTCATGATATATGGAAGAATAGATTTAGGATGAATATCTTCAATGAATTCTATATTGAAGTCTATTTCTATCTCAAAATGGACTCTTGAAAGATCATCAGGAAAAACTTCTCGGAACTCTTTTACTATAGGAACTGACTAAAGGGAAGGTACCTCAGCACCTTTGTCATTAACTCGGACAAAGTGATAAATACATCCCGTTGAAAGTAACTTTCTTGCATTAAGGTATGAAATAAAACGACCCTTAGGCACTCCAGAACAACTACTCTAATTCATAACTGGCTCATTAGGAATATGAAACTTGATCACTCGAATTCTACAGTCTATTATGCATACACGCATGAAGTCACTCAATACCTAGTGCGACATCAAAATCTACCATGTCTAACTCTACTAGATCATTCATGATGTTCTTGAGATTCATAAAATTAGAACAATCACGACAGATTATTTCCGCTAGAATGGACTCTCCAATAGAGGTATAAATATAGAAAGGTTCACAAAATTTCTTTTCAACATAAGGAGTTACAAAATATAAACATGGTCCTTGGCATAACAAAGCATAAACATCAAAATTAAAGAATTTGATCATACATGTGACAACATCTAACGAGTTCTCTTGCTCTTGGAGTCTAGTGATTGTATATAGGCGGTTTGCCCCTCCTCCAGTACCAGAATTGGCTTCTCTAGGTGAAGCCCTGTATGGTGCAGCAACTGATGAAGATTGGGCTCTGTAGCCCATATTTTCAACCTGCCTGTTCGTAAGTCACTCTCTCATGAAGTTACCATCTTGACACACTTGAAGCAACTTCCCTGGCTATCACGATATTTACTTGGGTGGGTTCTACCACACTTAGCACATGCAGGAGCCCAACTACTTCCTTGTTTTATGATTCTTTGAGACTAAGCTATCCTAGCTATGTAGTTCTGCGAATTCTGGCCATGATGCTCACCTCTGTTTTTAGGTGCAGGAGCACTAGCAGATGATAATGCAGGCCGCTTTTGTTTTTAGAACTGTGGCCGATTTGAACCACCTTCTACTACCCAGACTCATTCACAGTCTTAGCTTTCTTGTTTCTGTGATCTTCTCTTTCCCTAAGCTTCCCGTCTACAACTTTTTGCACACAAATCATCAATCGGGATATGTCCATGTCATTGATCATCATTGCAGCTCTGCCCTGTTTTCTTGACACACGACCCAAGCCACAATAAACAAGCTCCTTCTTCTACTCATATCCTTAACCATCGCCGGAGAATAGCGAGACAGTTGGGTGAATTTCAACCCTTCCTCATTAACCCTTAATGAGTCTTGTTTCAGAGTAAGGAACTTTAACACCTTTGACTCTTTCAATTCTCGGGCAAAGAAATGCCCGTTTTACGATTTTTTTTTGTGTATATATGTTTATTACTTTTTAATTAATATTTTGAATTCCTTTTATGGGTGAAACGTGAGAGATATAATAGTACTCATGAGGTATTGTTCATAACTATTACATATTGTTGCCCTTAAAAATGTATGATATGGTTTCTTATGTTAAAAAAAAACTTTCCTAGAATACTTAAATTGTCTTTTTAGTATTTTTAAAACTAAAACAAATCATTTCATAAAAAGAATGTAGAAAAGATTTTGAGTTTCATATTATAAAAGCTCAAAAATCAAATCATAATTTCCGCTTTATCACAATAATTATATTAAAACTAAAAAAATAAAGTTTCTTTAACGTCTCTTAATTATTGTAAAAAAAAACTTGACAATCCCTCATTTAATTCAACCAATAACATATCGATTAGAGTCCCTCATTTATTTCAACCAATAACATATCTATTAATATGATCAAACACATAAAATGTTTATTTACATTATAATAAATGTGCAAATGTGATTAATATGTATTTAACATATAATGATTTAAAACAAAAATAATATATCTTAAATTTTCCACATTGAGAAGGTGTTATCTTTTCAAAAGTTATATAATCATCATACATCAATTTTTTTTATTGATGACTACAATACTAATTAGTTTAACGTTATTAAATACTTCCACTGCTGCACACGTATTAGAGATAAGTATTAATTTAATTTTTGCTATACTTTTTTAATTAATAAATAAATTATTTAATGAAAAGACTAAAGAAAAAATTTGCAGTATCATATTATAAAAGCTCAAATTTAAATCATTTTTTCCTCTTTATCATAGTAATTGTATTAAAACTAAAAAAAATTATATTTCTTCATCATCTCAAAATTATTGTAAACAAAAGAAACTTCAGATTCTCACATTTAATTCTGCCAATAGCATATTACTTTTCTTTATGATATTATAAATAATATGTACATTATATATATATATATATATATTTTTTATAGTTTTGCTATAATAAAATGTATTTAACTTATAATTATTTAAAACAAATATAATTTATCTTAATTTTTTCATATTTAAGAGGGAGTTATCTTTTGAATGCTTATATTATTATCATACATTTTTAAATTTTCCATATTTAAGAAGGAGTTATCTTTAGGATTCTTATATTATTATAATACATTAATTTTTTTTAAGTGATGACTACAATACTAATTAACATAACCTTATAAAACTCTTTCACTGCTAGGCATGTTTTAGGGGCAAATATTGATTTAACTCTTTGTATACATTTTTATAATTTGACACTTAATGTATTCTTGAAAATTCAATATTTTGTTACTCTATGATAATCTATGTATAATCGAAAATATAAGTAACACATCAAATTACTAATGACATTATGATTTCTTGTAAATTTATATTTTATTTTTTATGTTATGTTTTACAACTCTTTTATTTTCTATTGTAAAGTATGATCTTCGATATAATATAATATAACTAACTTAATTTATTTTTCTGGAGATGTTGGACTTGAGATATTTATTTCCTAATGTATGCCTTTGTTGAAACATAATTCAAGTATTTTCTTTTATTTTTATGCATCATAAATATATTTTAAATTATTTGTACTACGAATCAATTGATTTATACATACACAAAGTCATGTAATTTATTATGAATTAAATTAAACATTACTTTGGTTGAATTAATCTTATTGTTATAAAGTTCATTGAATTTAGTAAGTAATTACGATATAATAGAAATTTTGAAATTATCATTTTGTGTTTTTTCTAATCAACAATGTTAAGCAAAAATTACAATTTGAAAATACATTTTGAACTATTTTTTTAACAAACAATGTGAAGACCGTGACTAGATTTGCATTGTTTTTTCTTTCTTATACAATAACTTTTTAAAATATTCAATAAAAATATCAATTCTTTTTTAATATAATATATATATATATATATATATATATATATATATATATATATATATATATATATATATATATATATATATATATATATATATATATATATATATATATATATATATATATATATATATCGGCCAGAAGTGCGGAAGAGCACACTAAGTTAAGGAATAATGATGGAAAGAGTAAAAGTTTTTACTTTTACCTTACCTAGATTACATCTCATAAGAAAAAAATAAAATTAATTATTTATTAAAGGCAAGTTACATGTCGAATCAAATGAACATCCATAGATTTAAGCACGAATTCCTATAAGGAAAGAGAGAGAAAAATCAGAAAGCGAATAATACATTAAATTGGAAAATTAAATATTTTGTTAAGTTCGTAATTTCAAAGCTATATTAGTAATTAAATACATGTATATATACGATTGATTAAAAACTCAAGTTGTGTATTAAAGTAATTATTTAATAAAAATATTAATTAAACTATAGAATCAAGGATAGAATTGACCCACACTAACTAACAAAGCTTATATTTACCTAGATAGAATTTTAAAGTGACCTAATTACCTCTGTCTCCAAGCATCTCAATACCTATATATAATCCTACAATTTTACTGTTGTACACAAGTTAATACTCATTTTGTTTCAACTCTTTTATCTTCTTTTTCTTTTCTTATTTTTTCTTTTTTATACTCTTTGAAGTTATTTTTAATACCTTTATATGTTAAAACTTTTGAAACATACCTGAATGGTGAATGTTTGAAAGAAAGAAATTATATATTCTTAGTACATAAGCCAATTCACTTATGTATCAAAGACATAATTAAAAGGACAATTTATGTAGATGAAAGTAAAACTAAACATTTAAAGGTGTGATTTAGTGACTATTTAAGAATGAGAGAATCACGAGCGCTCAAATTCAAATAAAAACAATTCTACGTGGTTTCTTTCCACCCAACTTGACATTGATTAATAAAACTATCCAACATTTGTTGTTGACGATGGAATGCGGTAGATATCTAGTGAACTAGTCAAGTTGTATGCATATTTATTTTTACATAACGACTATAGAAAGTTGTAATTACCCGAAAGATAATTTATGAATTTTTTTGATAAAATTAGCGTTTTACCCCTCTTGATAATTGCCCCGAATAATTTTTAATTAGTCGGTGAAATTGATTTCAAAATTTTAAATTATTCAATAACTACAATTATTTAATTGGTGTATATATATTTAATAATTTATTTATTTAGTTGATGGTTAATGGGTCAGTATAATAATTTATCAAATACCCTATACTATTTTATCCATATTAAAATAAGGGACAAAGGGTTTATTGTTTTAGTACAAAAGAAATGAAAGGAAAAGGAATTACCTGGGAAACGATGGTCGGCATGGGAACCGCTTAATATTTCATCCAGTTAAGTTCGAATCCTCCATAAATTTGTGTATTTGTGAATATGCTATACTTAGAGGTCAAAATGTGATAAATTATTATTATTATTATTATTATTATTATTATTATTATTATTATTATTATTATTATTATTATTATTATTATTATTATTTTTTGTAGAGTGAGAAAGGAGAATAGGCAAACTTTTGATTGGACTGTATATGCTCGTTGATCATATATATAACTACAGTCGGTAGACTTTGATTATTTTGTTTCTGGAATACTCATTATGTAGTCATTACCAATTGACTGTTAAGTTAATGGTTAAAGTGAATTGAGATTTTGAGCTAGATTTTTATTACTAGCAATTATATATTGTTGGATGATTTAAGCGGAAATTATGGTATGGAAGTTATGGCAAAAGATTGGGGCAGCAAGTATCTGCCAGTGATTGGTTATATCAATCGTCATTATTGGATAGTGATTACCATTATGGCATATAGGTTTGAAAGGAAAAACAAGAATAAAATTGGATTCCTCTTGTTGGTGCAACGATAGATTATTTGAAAGTTATTAATTTTCATGAAAATTTTCTTTTTATTCCGTTAAATTAAAGATACTATGAGAAACTTAAACTTGATCCTAGATTTAAAATTCATAAAAAACATGATAGTTGACATGTTAATTGACATCTAAATTTAGGAAATTCATTTTAGATTTGTGTAAGTTTTTAAATCTAGACTAAACCAATAGTAATATGGGTGTTGTTAGTTTCAAAATCTTGATTTGATTAAATATTTGGATAGATTGCATTGGTTTGGAAGCTCAACGAAAAGTGAAGGCTTGAATTCTGGAGTCATTGTTCGACTACTTGAGGCAAGTGAATTTGTAAGCCCTTGTTAAGTGTATGGAATGCGTGTATTTCTTTGTGGTCTATGTTTGGGAATAATGAGACTTGGTGATTGATTTACTTTTCTTCATTGCTTAATTCTAATGATGAAAACAACTGGTAATAAAAGGCAATGTGAATAATGGGTTGTATGGGATGTGTTGATAATGGAGAATAGTTTGAAAGACTTGTTGAATCATTGTTATGTTGATGTGAATTGTGCAATGTTATGAAATGGTGTTATCCTCTTTATTTTTGAGATGTCATTTGCATTATTTTGAAACATGGTTATGAAAAATGTTATGTGCATTGAGAAAGAATGAAAACTTAAAGAGGATGTACCATTTCGAGGGACGTAACGCGCGCTGCAAAGAATACTATATTTCGAGGGACGTATTGCGTGTCACGATGGTTACTATTATCGAGGGTCATGTCGTGCGCTGCGACAGGTGCATATGTCCCCCATTTGTCCGAAAGGCAGCGGGTGTGTATCATTAGCTCAGAAATGCATCATTATACTTGATATTACATTCCATTGCATTGCACATACTTATCATTAGTGAACTTGATATTGTGTTTTTTTTATGTTGAGAATGCCTTTTTGCGGAACCTGTGATTAATGAATGCTGAACTTGTTGTTGAGGATATGTCATTTGTTGAAGTGTTCTTGTTGAGGATATATAATTTGTTGAAGTGTTGGTATTAATGATATGTATTTTGTTGAAGTGTTGTTGTTGAGGATATGTAAATTGTCAAAGTGTTGTTGATCTATGTGGTATGTAAACTATGAGTTGTTAGGGTGTGCGGGTTTTTATACGTTGGGGAGATTTTGTTGGGGTGGTAGGAGTACCCGTATTTTTCGTCCCCTTAACTTGTGTTTAAAGGTTTGCTTGTTGAGTAAAATGTTGTTTGGTACTCACCCCTTGCTTCTACAATATTTTTGTAGGTTACTAGCCTGAACCTTTGTGATATTCGAGACTTCTTGGAGATTTGTGAGGTAACGGTTTGTTATCTGAGTAGAACTTCTTACTCCTGTTTATGATTTTGTTCTACTCAAGAAATAATTTCATATGACTTATAATTTCATTGACTCAATTGTTAACACTTTAGAGGCTTGTGCACGTGAACATCAAATTTTTGGAGATATTTTTGAGTAAATTATGAAACTTCCGTATTTTATTGTAATGGTCAAATTTTAGGCTGACTTGTCTTAGTGGGATAAGACGAGTGTCATCAAGTCATTTTTTGGGTCGTGACAACATGGTATCAGAGCCACAGGTTCGTAGGTCTCATATTTGTGCAAGACGAGTCTAAGTAGAGTCTCAAGGATTGGTACAGAGACATATTTACTTATCTTCGAGAGCCTATGCTGACTTTAAAGAATAATATTCACTTTTTGAATCTCTATCGTGCATCCTTTGTTTGTTTCAATTCTTACCTCTTCATTCTACTTATTCTCTCATTCATGTGATGACTCGTGCGTAGTTCCTCATTTAATTAGTTGATGTGTCATGTATTAATTGGAGTTTAGATCGGTATTAAGGTGGAAGGAGTATATTTATTAAAAGAATGTTTGATCATATTTGAAGTGATTGAGAAAGGTTAGTTATGCTAGTAAAATGAATATTACTTGTATGGTATATACGATAATTATAGTGGTTTAACAATTGAAAAGTGAAATAATCAAAAAGATGTCTAGATAATAGCAATGTAACTTTGGAAACTGCAATTAGTAATGTTATCATAACATGAATGGGTTTCTGAGGAGATGATGAGAATAATTATGTGTAAATTAAGGTTAGAATTTATACTATAATGGTATCAATGCTTACTTGGTTAGAGTTATGGAGTGTGTTACTTATTGATATTGACCTGACCTACGAAAGAATACACATAGCTTGGGTCAGATAAGAAACTAATTTGGTAATACTTTACAACTGTTTTATGGGTAGAAATGTGTGACCTATTTAGATATAATCTTCTCGATAGGTAAGATGTGTTATAGTGGTGGATGTAACGGAATTTCATGATGTGGTACTAGAGGTATTTGGAAATGGTTATGGTGATTGGTATGTGCAAATAGTAAATACTTAAGGAGTTAACTATTGTATTACATTGTTAGTACGGATAGATGGCTTAAGCATTATCTATAGGGAAGCTTTTAGTGGTGGATCTATGGTACGGTATTGATGTGTTTAAGTTGAGAAACGTATC
Organism: Solanum chilense; assembly: GCA_032847665.1. Lineage (NCBI taxonomy): Eukaryota > Viridiplantae > Streptophyta > Magnoliopsida > Solanales > Solanaceae > Solanum > Solanum chilense. The sequence goes on from CM064964.1 coordinate 6,229,923, forward strand.
CTGAAGGTTCTAAATGAGGCCAATGATTTCATATTAAGGTCCATGTGAATGTATAGATACGAGATGAAAAAGCTTATGGGTAAAGAAAGTCCAAGGAATATAATTGTGTGAACGGAATTAATGATTTTAGTAAAAACTTCATATATAATTGGATTAGTCCTTTGGATTTGATTGGTATTACTCTGTTTAAGGTGTCATGTTCATAAAAATGTTATCTTTATGGTGATGATAAGATCTAACTGAGCATGATGGTAATAAGTGTTCGTAATAGATTGTGATTGAGATGTAACTATATAATAAGAATTGTTGGTTAAACGAATTTGTATTATAGTGTAATGTAGCTTAGTATTTGAAAATATGAGATTTAGAACAATGACATTTACTCTGGTTGCTAGGACAAAAAATATATCTTTAGAGGTTCAAAATTTGATTCAGTGCTATTTTTATGGTGATAGTGTCCCAAGTCCATTAGATTGGTTAAAAAACCACTGAATAAGATTTGAGAAATGAGTGTATAAACGTTCAACTCGAGTGTGATGATAAGTTTTTCTTCATGATTTTGAGTTGGTAATAAATATAATTGAGTTTTTAGCGAAAGATATGATAAGATAGATGGAGAGGCGATCAATGATAATCTAAGATACGTTAATTCATAAAAAAATTCAAGGTGTGATTTAATGACCCGAAAGGTCATTTTGCTAATTTTAATCATTTATCTATAGTTAATTAATTTACCAGTAATTTATTTACAATAAAAAATAAGGGACAAAATCTGAAATGTTAAAACAGGTGGTATAAATGATCACTTTTAATTTATATAATTATTTTAGGGGGAAAAATGGAACAAAACTAACCTAACCGTGTGACGAAAAACAAAGAAAAGGAGAAAGTCTGGAAAACACTCACATCGCCGTCAAACAAGTGCACTTGATTAAGGTAATAATTTTAAACTTTACATTGAGACGGCTGAATGTGTCCTGTAATTAATGTACCATTATAATTTTTATTTTAACTTTAATATGTGCTTTTGGAATGTGAAACACGGCAAAATGAATGTGGAATAAAGAAATAATAATTGGAAGTTTGTATATTGGTATGAAGTAATTTTGAAATTGAGAAAGAGGGTATTGCCAATATTGTGATAATTATCGGGGGTATAATTGAATCAAGATGATAGAAAAATAATAAATAGGAATACAGGGTATCAATTTGAGGTTTTAAAACATTTGTTTTGTTCTCGTGATTTTCATCGTAACGTAAGGCTTCACTGTTTCTTAGAATTTTCTTATTATTATAATATTAAGATTCAAGTGTGATATATTGAGATAGATAATTAAATACTAGGTATATTATATTATATAGTTATCGTTAAAGTTATGATATTTTGAGAAATTGGAATCAAACCATAACTTAAAATTTGGAAAATATGATAGTTGAAATTTTAATTGACATCAAGAATTACAAACTTGATTATAAAATTGGGTGAATTTTTAGGTCAAGGTTAAACACATAAAAGTGAGAGTGTTGATAGTTTTGAACCTTATTGTGAATATATATATATATATATATACTTGCATAGATTGAATCAATTTGGAAGCTCAACGGAGAGGGAAGGCTCAAGTTCAAGAGTGATAATTTGATTGGCTAAGGCAAGTGGATTTCCAAACCCTTGTTAAGAGTATGAAATTCGTGTATTTTCTTGTGGGGTGTTGAGAATGACTTGGAGACTTGTTGCTTATTTGTTTGTGTTATATTCCTTTTTGTGAATTGTGCTTTGTTATCAAAATGGTTATTTTCTCATTTTTATTTGAGTATGTCATTTGCACTGTATCTATGACATGGTTGTGGTAAGAGAATGTACCATTTCGAGGGTCGTATCGCAAGCCGCGATAGATATTATATTTCGAGGGACGTATCATGCGCCGCGATGGTTACTATTATCAAGGGTTGTGTTGCACACCGTGACAGATGCATGGACAGATATGTCCCCCATGGGTCCCAGACTCAGAGACATCGGGTGTGTATCATTACGAAAGACATGCATCACTATACTTGACATTGCATCTCATGGCATTGTACATTTTATTATTGATCAACTTGAACACGTGTTTTGCTGATCTTGTGAGTGTTTCTCTGTGAAGCTTGTGACTGTTGAATATTGAGTTGTTATTGAGAATGTATAAACAGATAGAGTGTGGTTATTGAATTCTGTGTTTGGTAAACTGTAAAATCTTAGACTGTAGCGTGGAGGTTTAGATAGGGTGTAAGGAGTGCCTGTATTTTGTTCACTTAACTTGTGTTTAGAGGTTTGCTTGTTGGATACCGCGTTGTTTGGTACCCACGCATTGGTTCTACAAATTTGTAGGTTAGGAGCCCGGATCTTCATGATACCTGTCATTCTTTTCATTTCCGAGGCATCTTGTGGAGGGTTGTGAGGTAGCTGGTTGTCATCTCAGCGAACTTTCCTACCCCAGTTTATGACTTTGTTTTTACTTGAAAGACAACTTCATTTTAGACTTCTATATTTTATTTCAACTCTAATATTTACATTAGAGGCTTATGCACGTGACAACCTGGTTTTGGGGATTTAGTTAATATGACTTGGTTTCATAATAGAAATTGTTGTTGGATTGTCATTTACTTCCGCACTTTGGTAGATATTGGGTTTTAGGCTGACTTGTTGTGGTGGGATAAGACGAGTGCCATCACACCCATTCTTTAGGGTCGTGACAAAATGGTATCATAGCCAGGTTCATATGTCTCGCGTGTATACAAGCCGAGTCTACATAGATATCAAGGATCAGTACGAAGACGTCTGCACTCATCTCTGAGAGGCTATAAAGATTAATAGGATACTTCCTTTTGTTCATTCTCTCTCATCGTTGGTAATACCTGCTTTAGTACGGAGTTGTTGTATAATCTTTTGACAGATGACGAGAACTAGAACTAATGTTATGGTGGTAGAAGGGAGGCACTTCCCGAGGCTGTTGTTGAGGCCTTAGCTAGATGTAAGGGTAGATATCGAGCTAGAGGTCGTGCAAGTAGTACAACAGTAGGCATAGGTCGTGGACGTGGAGCAACACCAGAGAGAGGTCGTGCTAGAGAGGTCTCTCCAGAACCTCAGATTGATGGCAGAGAGGACCAGGTTCTTCCAGAGCCTGTAGTAACACCTTTGCTTCAGGATACACTATTGAGGGTGTTAAGTGTGCTAGAGGGCTTTTCTCAGGGTGGTGGTGCGACCGCCACACCACATGACTGTCGTACTCGAGAGGGGCTCAGACCCGAGAGCAGCAACAAGCTCCAGTTGTTCAGGATGCGGTGGGGCAACTGCGAGTAGATCCCGCAATTTGGAATGATGTTGCACCAGCAGTTAGGGGTTAAGTTGCATCCATTGTTGTTCTGATATAGGATAAGCAGCGTAGGTACGAGAAATTTTGAAAGATGGACCCACCTCAGTTTCAGGGTGGGAAGAGTGAGGACGCTTATGAGTTTCTAACTACCTGCCGAGAGTTACTAGAGGTGGTTGGATTAGCTAAGTCACATGGGGTTCGATATGCTACACTCCAGCTTCGTGGACCAGCGAGAGACTGGTGGAGGACTTATTCAGGGCTTTTGCAAGTTGGATCTCCTCCAGTGACTTGGGAGCAGTTTGCTAGTGCATTCCAAGATTGATTTATCCCATGAAGTGTGAGAGAGCAGAGTCGCTTGAGGTTTGAGAGTCTGAGATAGGATGGTTTATCGGCTACAGAGTATGAGGCTCGTTTTTTCCAATTGTCTATGCATGCATTGGCTATTATTCCAAATGACATAGAGAGGATCCGCAGATTTGTGAGGGGATTGACTTTCTCTATCAGGTCAGCTGTGTTTCGGGCATCAAGGGAGGGGGCTTCTTTCAAGTCCATTGTGAGCGCCGCCAAATAGGCGAAATTGACGGAGATAGAGAAGTTTGGGGACCCTAAAAGGTCCCGTATATCAGGCCAGTTTCATGGTGCCTCATCTGGAGGTAAGGGAACACAGAGAGTGAGTGGTTCTTTTCAGCAGCGAGGACCTATTCATGCATCTATGCCGACATTTGAGGGTGTCCTGACATCTAGTTCTTCTTATAGCCCAGTTCAGGGCTCGTACGGTTCATAGCAGCGACCTACAGGGCGAGGAAATTATAGTGGGTTTTCAGGGTCCACACAGCAGTTTTCAGGTCAGATATTTTGTTTTACTTGTGGAGATCCCGATCATCTAATGCGGCAGTCTACTTCTCAAAGAGGTCGTGGTGGGCCTCGACCTAATTTTCACTCCAGACTAGACCACCAGCACCACAAGGTAGAGGTCGTGGTAGAGTTCAGTCAGATAGACGTGATAGAGTTTCTAGTAGTGGTGTTGCAGCTCAGTAGAGTGGGGGTAGAGGCACCACCTAGGATGGAGGTGCACAAGGAGGCCACTGCTATGCTTTTCCCAGGAGACCTGAGGCGGGACCTCTGATGCTGTTATTACAGGTTTCATCCCAGTATGCCATCGACCTACGTCTGTGTTGTTTGATCCAGCTTCTACATTCTCTTATGTGTCTACGTCTTTTGCTGCTAAGTTTGATATGATACGTGATAGCACGACTGTACCTATTCATTTTTCTACACCCGTGGGTAAGCCTTTAGTGGTGGATCGAGTGTATCAATCCTGTCTTATTTCTTTGACTTGTATGACACTTGGGTGGACTTAATCATTCTGGGGATGGTAGACTTTGATGTTATATTGGGTATGGATTGGCTTTCTCTTTATCATGATGTCCTTGATTGTAATGCTAAGACTGTGACTTTAGCCATTCCTGGTGTTCCGAAGGTTGAGTGGAAGAGTGTTGGTGGTTCTTATCATAGCAAGGTCATCTCTTTTATCCGTGCTCAGAGATTGGTGGAGAGCGGGTGTTTGTCTTGTTTAGCTTTTATTTGGGATTCTAGCATTGAACCACCTCCCATGGACTCTGTTCCCGTGGTTCAGGAGTTTCCCGATGTATTTCCTTCTAATCTTCAAGGTGGTCCTCCCGATAGGGATATCGATTTTGCTATTTACTTAGAGCCGAGCACTAAGCCTATTTCTATCACTCAATATCGTATGGCCCAAACATATTTGAAAGAATTGAAGGATCAGTTGCAGGATCTATTTAGTAAGGGTTTTGTTCGCCCTAGTGTATCACCTTGGGAAGCCCCTGTTTGTTTCTGAAGAAAAAGGATAGGTCTATGAGGATGTGTATTGATTACAGACAGTTGAACAAAGTAACAATGAAGAATAAGTATCCTCTTCCGCGTATTGATGACTTATTTTGATCAATTACAGGGAGCATCATTGTTCTCTAAGATTGATTTGATGTCTAGGTATCATCAGTTTAAGATTAGGGCATCAGATATCCCTAAGACAGTTTTTCGGACCCGGTATGGGCAGTATGAGTTTCTAGTGATGTCCTTCGGATTGACTAATGCCCCTACAACATTCATGGAGTTGATGAATGGGGTGTTTCGATCATACCTTGATTATTTTTTGATTGTTTTCATCGATGACATCTTGGTTTACTCCAAGACTGAGGAGGACCATGTCCGACACCTGAGGATTTTACTTCAGAGTTGAGAGAATAGAAGTTGTATGCCAAGTTCTCAAAGCGTGAGTTCTTGCTTCAATCTGTGACATTCTTGGGACACGTTATTCCCAAGGAGGGTATTAGAGTAGATCCGGCTAAAATTGAGGCAGCTAGAGGCTGGACGCGACCTACTTCACCTACTGAGATTCAGAGTTTTGTGGGATTGGTAGGCTATTATCGATGATTTGTTTAGAGTTTTTCTACTATTGCAGCTCCATTAACTAGACTGACTCTACAGGATGTGCGTTTTCAGTGGTCTGATGAGTTTGAGCAGAGCTTTCAAAAACTCAACACTTTGTTGACTTTAGCTCCTGTGTTGACTTTACTTGAGGAGGGTGTAGACTTTACAGTGTATTGTGATTCTGCAGGAGCTGGTTTTGGTGGTGTGTTGATGGAGAAGGGGAAAGTGATTGCCTATGCTTCTAGGCAGTTGAAATCCCATGAGAAGAACTACCTACTCATGATTTGGAGTTGGCGGCTGTGGTATTTGTACTTAATTTATGGCGTCATTATTTGAATAGGGTGCATTGTGAGATCTTCAGTGATCATCGAAGTCTTCAGTATATTTTTAGTCAGAGGGATTTGAACTTGAGGCAACGGAGATGGCTTGAGTTGATGAATAACTATGATGTTACCATTCTGTATCATCCAGGAAAGGCTAATGTTGTGGCCGAAACTCTGAGTAGAAAGACTCATAGCATGGGGAGTCTTGCATCCTTTAATGTTGAGGAGAGACCATTGGCTAGGATGTTAAATTGTTAGCTAACAGTCTTTTCCGATTGCAGATCTCAGAAGAGAGTGATGGTATGATTGCTTTCATTGAGGCTCAATCTTATTTAGTAGAGTGAATCTGTGCACACCAGTTTGGTGATGAGAACTTATGTCTCATTCGAGACAGTATTGAGAGGGGAAGCTAAGGAGGTTATCCTTGATTCTGATGGTGTCTGGACGATCGGAGGCAGGATTTGTGTGCCCAAGACAGGCGATTTGATTAGATTGATCCTTGATGAGGCCCATTTTTCTCGGTATTCCATCCATCCGGGAGCATCGAAAATGTATCATGATCTGAGTCAGCATTACTGGTGGTGTGGGATGAAGAGAGATATTCCAGACTTTGTTTCAAGGTGTTTGACTTAACAGCAGGTCAAGTGTGAGCACCAGCGGCCCGGGGGTGTATCTCAGGGGATGCTTATTCCTACTTGGAAGTGGGAGCGGATTACTATGGACTTTGTTGTGGGTCTGCCTACCAAGCGAGTGGTTATGACTCAATTTGGGTTATTATGGATAGGCTGACAAAGTCTGCCCACTTTATTCTGATTCGGGTGAAGTATATGGCAGAAAATTTAGCCGAGCTATATATCAGTTAGATTGTGCGACATCATGGAGTTCCAATTTCTATTATATCAGATCGAGGTTTACTATTTACTTCTCATTTCTTGAAGGCATTACAACATGGTCTGGGTACTCAGTTAGATATGAGTACGGCATTTCACCCTCAAACAAATGGTCAATCTGAGCGGACCATTCATGTATTGGAAGATATGCTTCGAGCGTGCGTTATCGATTTTTGTGCTAGATGGGATCAACATTTACCGTTAGCGGAGTTTTCCTATAATAACAGTTATCACTCTAGTATCCAGATGTCCCCATTTGAGGCATTGTATGGAAGACGGTGTAGGTCTCCGATTGGTTGGTTTGATTTGGCGAAGATGGACTCTTTGGATACAGACATGCTTAAAGATGCTATGGAGCAATTCCGTATGATTCAGTATAGATTATTGACAGCTCAGAGTCGACAGAAGAGTTATGCAGACCGGAGAGTTAGAGCCTTAAAGTTTATGGAGGGTGATCATGTTTGGCTCCGAGTTTCACCCGTGAAAGTTGTGATTAGGTTTGGAAACAAGGGCAATCTTAGCCCTAGGTTCATTCGACCTTTTGAGGTTTTGAGCCGAGTGGGAGTGGCTTATAAGTTGGCGTTGCCACCTAGTTTTTCAATAGTTCATCTTGTTTTCCATTTCTCTATGCTTCGGAAGTATATTCCTGATGAATCTCATGTGATTTCACTCGATTCTATGGAGCTGGGTCCAGACTTGACATATGAGGAGGAGCCTATAGCTATATTTGATAGGCAAATTCGAAAGCTTAGGACCAAAGAGATTGCTTCAGTGAAGGTGCAATGGAAGCACAGATCAGCGGGAGAGGCAACTTGGGAGATTGAGTCTGACATGCGTGCAAGATATCCTCCACTTTTTGAAGCTTCAGGTACTTTCTGTTAATTTATGTTCGAGGACGAACATGATTCTTAGTGGTGGATAATGTAATGACCCGAACGGTCATTTTTGATAATTTTAATCATTTATCTATAATTAATTAATTTATGGGTAATTTATTTACGATAAAAAATAAGGGACAAAATCTGAAATGTTAAAATAGGTGGTAAAAATTATAACTTTTAATCTTTAAAATTATTTTAGGGAAAAAATGGAACAAAACTTACCTAAACGTGTGACGAAAAACAAAGAAGAGGAGAAAGTCTGGAAAACACTCACAGTGTCGTTGAACAAGTGGGGACTTGATTCAGGTAATAATTTTAAACTTTACATTGAGACGACTTAATGTGTATTGTCATTAATGTACAATTAAATTTTTAATTTGACTTTAATATGTGTTTTTGGAATGTGAAACACGGCAAAATGAATATGAAATAAAGAAATAATAATTTGAAGTTGGTATATTGTTATGAAGTAATTTTGAAATTGAGAAAGAGGGTCTTGCCAATCATGTGATAATTATAGGGGGTATAATTGAATCAAGATGATAGAAAAATAATAAATAGGAATACATGGTATCAATTTGAGGTTTTAAAACATTTGTTTTGTTCTCCTGATTTTCTCTGTAACGTAAGGCTTCACAGTTTTTTAGAATTTTCTTATTATTATCATATTAAGATTCAAGTGTGATATATTGAGATAGGTAATTAAATATCAGGTATTTTATATATATCGTTAAAGTTATGATATTTGGATAAATTGGAATCTAACCATAAGCTTAAAATATGGAAAATATGACAGTTCAAAATTTTAATTGACATAAAAAATTACAAACTTGATTATAAAATTGGGTGAATTTTTAGGTCAAGGTTAAACACGTAAAAGTGAGAGTATTGATAGTTTTGAACCTTATTGTAAATATATATATATATATATACTTGCATAGATAACATCGATTTGGAAGCTCAACGGAGAGGGAAGGCGCAAGTTCAAGAGTAATAATTCGATTGGCTAAGGCAAGTGGATTTCTAAACCCTTGTTAAGCGTATGAAATTATTGTATTTCCTTGTGTGGTGTTGAGAATTACTTGGAGACTTGTTGCTTATTTGTTGGTGTTATATTCCTTGTTGTGAATTGTGCTTTGTTATCAAAATGGTTATTTCCTCAATTTCATTGGAGCATGTCATTTGCACTGTATCTAAGACATGGTTGTGGTAAGAGAATGTACCATTTCGAGGGTCGTATCGCACGCCGCGATAGATATTATATTTCGAGGGAAGTATCGCGCACCGCGATGGTTACTATTATCGAGGGTCGTGTCGCACGCTGCGACAGATTCATGGACAGATATGTCCCCCATGGGTCCCAGACCGAGAGACAGCGGGTGTGTATCGTTAGGAAAGACATGCATCACTATACTTGGCATTGCATCTCATGGCATTGTATATTTTATTATTGATGAACTTGAACACGTGTTTTGCTGATCTTGTGAGTGTTTCTCTGTGAAGCTTGTGACTATTGAATATTAAGTTGTTATTGAGAATGTATAAACTAATAGAGTGTGGTGATTGAATTGTATGTTTGGTAAACTGTAAACTATTAGATTGTAGAATGGAGGTTTAGATAGGGTGTAAGGAGTGCCCGTATTTTTTTCTTAACTTGTGTTTAGAGGTTTGCTTGTTGGGTACCACGTGGTTTGGTACTCACCCCTTGCTTCTACAATTTTTTGTAGGTTACAAGCCCAGATCTTCGTGATACCTATCATTCTTTTCGTTTCCGAGGCATCTTGTGGAGGGTTGTGAGGTAGCTGGTTGTCATCTCAGCGAACTTTCCTACTCCTGTTTATAACTTTGTTTTTACTTGAAAGACAACTTCATTTTAGACATCTATTTTATTTCAACTCTAATATTTACATTAGAGACTTGTGGACGTGACAACTTGGTTTTGGGGATTGAATTAATATGACTTGGTTTCATAATAGAAATTGTTGTTAGATTGTCATTTACTTCCGCACTTTGGTAGATAGTGGTTTTTAGGCTGACTTGGCTTGGTGGGATAGGACGAGTGCCATCACACCCATTTTTTGGGTCGTGACATGTGAGCTATTGGTAATGGATAAAGGGATTGAGTTACACAGTTGAATGAAAATTTATGTTTTTCATAGTGAGTTTTGTTTTGTAATACTGTGTTTTATCAAGGTATGAATTGGTAAGGTGATAAATGATCAATCACATTGATAATGAAGCATTTGGAAGGGTTTCAAATTTAAGTAAAAAATTTTCCTACTTTTTATTGTTATAAGACGTTTTGACGAAGTCAATTCTCAAATTTTTTGCACAGATCCCATGTTTCTTGTGTGACTCTAAAAATTGGTCGTATTTTTTTTGTGATATTGGTGTCTAAAAGACCGTATTAATTTGTGATCATATTCTTGATAGTGTAGCAACGTTCAGAGGTTGTTCAAAAGGAAAAATATCCAGCCATGTGATTTGGAGTCGGCCTCCAAGTAGAGTACAACTTCTTTCTTTTTTATTTTTATTGAGCATGAGTATTAAATTCATGGCGATAGATTTTAACTGGGGTCAACTACCTAGTTATTCTTGGTTTTCTTTTTTGAAATCATTATTAAGGGTTGAATAAAGTTGTTCTAAGGGTAGTACCTTGACTAGTTTGGGTTTTACATGTTTTGTCGCATGCTATGTGATTTACTTTTTTCTACCACTATCACAACTTGAAGTTGACCTATGATGGCACCCACTACAACCCACACAGTGGACAAGACTTACCCAAGAATAATACTGAAAACAAAAATAATACAACACATAACTAAATAAAGTGATAAATGAGAATAAGATATATGTAAATCAACGCAATATCATATATATATGTCTGTACTACGATATAGAATAGACCCCAAAGTTACCAAGAGATAAACATAAACAAGATAACAATCCATGGACCTTGTGTCACCTATACATGAGCTACTACGAACAGAAGGCCATAAAAATACATACAAAGATATGAATAATCCAATATAGTAAGTGAAAGTTAGTAAAAAAAAGAATATCAATAAGTCTCTAAATGCCTAGATCACACAACGATCCATGTTTGGAACAACGAGAGATATCAAACTTACTATAGAGGGTTTCTCAAATTGTGAACTACATAGAAAAAAAAATAAAGAAATACAGTATTGTTATGCCTCGTATTTTTATACGTCGTGCGCGTCATGAACTAGTAGTTGTAAGTTCGGGAAATGAGATTTTATTTTAAGTTCCAAGTGTTTAAAGAAATATTATGCAAGGATGTTAATTCCATATGTGATATTAATTAGTGTGGGATTAATTAGTGGCTGATTTGGATTTAATTTATCGAGTGGGCCCCACCACTCAAGGCAAAGTAAGAATTCAGATTTGGGAGATAGCCTTAGTGGAGCATGTGTAGTGGGGGGCTCCTCCACTTCATATTACTAAATATTAAAAAGAAATTCAGATTTGGGAGATGGAATTAGTGGAGCATTTGTAGTGGGGGGCTGCCTCCACTTCATATTGTTAAATGGTGTAGTGACTTGCATATCATCTCTTTCACCACATGACTTGGGCAGCCATGGAAATGGAGAAAACCAGCCATTAAACTCTTGGACAGCAGCTGCAAAGAAATTGGTTAGTAATCTCTTTGCTTGGTGTGTTAATTCCTTAGAATACCTTTGTTAATTAGACATTAATGTTAAGAAGGGGACGTGAACAGTATCTTAGGAATCTGTTTTAGTTATTGAATGTGCTAAGCATGAGCAGAAACCATGATCGGATTGCTAGCGGTGTTATGTTAGTGTTTGGGCTGTTTTGATTAAAGTAAGCTGCTGGAAATTCTGTTTTGGTGTTATGCATATGTTAATATGATTATGGGTATATACTCCAAAGGATGAATACAATAAGGTAGATGTGTTGCGAATTATAAAACGAGTTATCGCTCGGTGTGTCGTTGTTTTGTTACTATGGTTGCTAAAACGGAACTGTTTTGGGGGAGGCTGTTTAATATGATTCGTTGGATTATATGTGTTGTTGGTATTGCTGTGGATAATTTGGGTTGTTGTTGGATTGGGATGAAGTAAAGAAAATAGGGGAAGTGCTGCCGGATTTTCGTTAGATTATTAGCTAACTCACAATAAGTAGTAAAGCGCGACATTTATCTAATTACGGCACGATTGTTGCTTGTTATAGATTTATACCTTGAGCAGTAAATATTGGAAGTGCGGCTCGACTATTCGGTATGTAACGCTATCCTTTCCTTCTTTGTTTGGCATGACCTTTAAAAATGAGCAAATAACGGACAGATTTGATACCTACTTCTAGAACATCTAGGTGACGTATATTCTTACTTCCACAACTATTTCCTTTATATATTGTCTATGTCTAAGGCTATGGTGATTTCTGATATTTATGATAGTGCTTCTTAGATTCATTGAGATTTTACGTTTCCATATCGTATTTAAAGGTTCATAATCTTGATAAAACATTAATCTTTGGTAATACTCCTTGCTGGTTCAAGTTGGTTGTTATATTGAGTTATAAGAAATGATTTTAATTGCATATGATTGCTCATAATATTCTGCTCGTGCATAGAGTCATTTATCATTTCACCGAGTCCCGGGCCGGGTAATGTTCGTGCGGAGTTTCTTGCATATGTCACCGAGTCCCTCACTAGAGGGCCGGGAATGTATATTATATATATGATTGGTGATGAGTATGGTTATGATGATGATGATGACGGAGATGATGTAATGACTATTTCACCGAGTCCCTCACTAGAGGGCCGGGTACGTATGATGTATATATAATGATGATTATTTTGCCAAGTCCCTTACTAGGGAAGTTGGGCATCTTATATGTTAAAGATATGCATGATTTTCATTTAAAAAGTACATACTAGAGATATCTTGTTTCGACTTATCATGTTGGTATCCTGTCATCTTTACCTTATGCTTTACATACTCAGTACATTGTCCGTACTGACCCCCCTTTTCTTGGGGGGCTGCGTTTCATGCCCGCAGGTGTAGACGCTCAGTTCGGTGATCCTCCCGCCTAGGATATCTACTCTGCTGTTTGGGATAGCTCCACTGTTCCGGAGCCCAGTCGTTTTGGTACATAACTTCTTATGTAGTCTTTTGCTTGTCTATGGGTATGGCGGGGCCCTGTCCCGTCGAGTTTCACCACTATACTCTTAGAGGTCTGTAGACATCGTGTGGGTTGTATATTTTTGTTTTGGATAATGGTCTGGACATGGTTTGTTTGGGATGTCCGTTTGTACAAGTACAGCCTTGTCGGTTGTGTACATCTTTATGCTTTGAATAGTGGCAGCCTTGTCGGCTCGTGTATGTTATTACGCTTGAATGGTTGTGACTCTTTATGAGATAGATCCACTTTATATATATATGGCATTGGATTTGGCTTGATTTTATTAAATTCCATATTGTCTTAGTTTCAGTTGGTCATACTTTATAGGTTGGTATGTGAGTGTCCAAAATGGGCACCTAGTCACGGCCCATCGGGTTGGGTCGTGACAAAGTGGTATCAGAGCGGTTCTTCCTCGGAAGTGTCTACAGACCGTGTCTAGTAGAGTCTTGTTTATCGGTGTGTTGTGCACCACATCTATAAACAGGAGGCTATAGGACATTTAGGATGTCATCCCTTCTTCTTATTCTAGATCGTGCGATAGAGCTATATTAACAGGATAATCCCTCTCTAACGAATCCCTATGTTTTCAGTTATGCCTCCAAAGAAAGTGACAGCCGCCCAGAAGGGCAAATCGGTAGCAGAAAGTACTAGTCAAACTCGGAGAGTTACTAGGGCCCGTGCCCAGTCTATGCCTGGTATTGTGCTCCAGTCGGAGACCTCTACTACACCGCCACCGCTAGAGGAGCTTAGAGCAGCAGCAACTCCAGTTCGGGAGACACTACTAAACCCCGAGGCCCCAGAACCTGAACCTCCAACTCCTCAGCCACGGGCGGAGGATAGGGCCATGAGAGATGCGGTTCAGTTGCTGACTAGATTAGTGGCAGGTCAAGCTCGCAGGCATGGACTAGGAGTTGATCATGCGGATAGATCTGATAGCTTAAGGGCTCGTGACTTCTTAAGTTGTAATCCTCCAGAGTTCTTTGGGTCAAGGCCCTAGGATGATCCGCAAGAGTTTATTCGTCAGATACAGCGTACATTAAGGATAATCAAGGCTTCAGAGACCGAGTCTGTTAAGTTGGCTACGTATCATTTGCGGGATGTAGCTATTAATTGGTATGAATCTTGGGAGTTATCTAGGGGTGAGGGTGCTCCTCCAGCAATATGGGATGAATTTGTGGAAGCTTTCCAGGGCCACTTCCTACCTCCAGAGATGAAGCGAGCTAGAGTGGATAGATTCTTGCGTTTGAGGCAGAATGGCAGGAGCATTCGAGAGTATAGCCTCGAATTTGATTCATTGGCTAGGCATGCGCCTACTATTGTGGCTGATATGGCAGACAGGGTACATCGTTATGTGATGGGATTGGATCGTTATCTGATTGATGGTTGTATCGCTGTGACTCTTCAGCCAGGTATGGACATTGCTCGGGTGCAGGCATATGCACAAGGAGTAGAGGATCGGCACCGGGGACGTCAGCTAGATAGAGATTTTAATAGAGGCCAACATAAGAGGGCTAGATCAGCAGGTTATCCTGACGAGTTTCGAGGCGGGCAGTCTCAGCAGCATGTTAGATTTTCTTCCCATCCAGCACAGAGTGCACCCCCACGTTCCATGGGTAGGGGGTTCGATCGTACGGGATATTCGGAAGCTGGTCAGAGCTCTAGGACGTCAGGGTTACAGATGGGCAGGGGTTTGAGACAGTCGAGGCCACCTTTGCCTCGGTGTTCTCGCTGTGGTAGGTCCCATCCTGGGGAATGTCGTTGGGCTACGGGTGCGTGTTTTTCATGTGGCCGTCAGGGTCATACTATAAGGGAGTGTCACCTGAGAGGTAGTGCGGGTGGTATTGCACAGCCTTCTGGGTCTGTTGCTGGTTCATCTCCTTCTGTGGCTATGCGTCCTATGGGGCAGGGTATTCAGGCGCCAGCAGGCCGTGGTAGAGGACGTGGTGGAGCTTCCAGTTCAAGCGATTCCTCAAACCGTTTATATGCTTTGGCTAGTAGGCAGGATCAGGAGGCATCACCTAATGTGATCACAGGTATATTATCACTATTCTCCCGAAGTGTGTATGCATTGATAGACCCAGGTTCCACCTTATCATTTATATCTCCCTTCGTTGCTAGTAGGATTGGAATAGAGTCTGAGTTGATAGAACCATTTGAGGTAGCTACACCTGTAGGAGATTCTGTCATAGCTACGCGAGTATATAAGAATTGTTCAGTGGTTGTAGATAGTCGTCGTACAGTAGCAGATCTAATAGAGTTAAATATGATTGAGTTTGACATTATCATGGGCATGGATTGGTTGGCTGCTTGTTATGCTAATGTTGATTGTAGAGGAAAGATAGTTCGATTTCAATTTCCAGGGGAACAAATTATAGAGTGGAAGGGTAGTACAGTATCGCCGAAAGGTAAGTTCATTTCATACCTTAAGGCCAGGAAGATGGTTAGAAAAGGCTATATTTATCATCTGGTTCGGGTGCATGACATAAAGGCAGAGGCACCGACTCTTCAATCAGTCCCAATAGTTAATGAATTTCCTGATGTATTCCCAGAGGAACTTCCAGGCCTTCCTCCAGAACGTGAGATAGAGTTTACTATCGATGTACTACCAGATACTCAGCCTATATCTATACCTCCTTATAGAATGGCACCTGCTGAGTTGAAAGAATTGAAAGAGCAATTGAAAGATTTGTTAGAAAAGGGCTTCATCAGGCCTAGTACGTCGCCTTGGGGAGCACCGGTACTGTTTGTGAGGAAGAAGGATGGGTCGCTGCGGATGTGTATCGATTATAGGTAGCTGAACAAAGTAACAGTAAAGAACAGGTATCCCCTCCCAAGGATTGATGATCTATTTGACCAGTTGCAGGGTGCTAAGTGTTTTTCAAAGATAGACTTGCGGTCAGGCTATCATCAGGTGCGGGTAAGGGAGACAGATATTCCAAAGACGGCATTCCGGACCCGATACGGGCATTACGAGTTTAGAGTGCTGTCTTTTGGGCTGACTAATGCTCCAGCGGTGTTTATGGATTTAATGAATCGAGTGTTTAAACCATTCCTTGATATGTTTGTTATTGTATTTATAGACGATATTTTAGTCTATTCACGTTCAGAAGAGGAGCATGCAGACCATTTAAGGACGGTACTTAGGGTGCTTCAACACCAGAAATTGTATGCTAAGTTTTCTAAGTGCGAGTTCTGGTTGACTTCAGTGGCATTCTTGGGGCATATTATTGGAGCTGATGGTATTCGGGTAGACACGCAGAAGATTGAGGCGGTAAAGACTTGGCCCAGACCTACGACACCTACTGAGGTACGCAGCTTTTTGGGGTTAGCAGGATATTACAGGAGGTTCGTAGAAAAGTTTGCCTCAATTTCAGTGCCTTTGACAAGGCTAACTCAAAAGGCAGCCAAGTTCCAGTGGACTGATGCTTGTGAGCAAAGCTTCCAGCTGTTGAAAGACAAATTGACTACAGCTCCAGTCCTAACTCTTCCGGAGGGACCAGACGGCTATGTTATTTTTTGTGATGCTTCCGGTGTTGGGCTAGGATGTGTATTTATGCAACATGGAAAAGTTATAGCCTATGCCTCCCGACAGCTTAGGAAGCATGAAAAGAATTATCCTACTCACGATCTGGAGTTAGCGGTCGTGGTTCATGCCTTGAAGATATGGAGGCATTATTTATATGGTGTCCATGTGGACATCTATACAGATAATAAGAGTCTCCAATATATCTTTAAACAGAAGGAGCTGAATTTACGACAGAGGCGGTGGTTAGAGTTGCTAAAGGATTATGATGTTGATATTTTATATCATCCAGGGAAAGCGAATGTTGTAGCAGATGCTCTTAGCCGTAAGTCCAGGGGTAGCTTGACAGATGTACAACCAGAAAGGAGGGAGATGGTTCGGGAGATTCAGCGGCTATCAAGCCTTGGAGTCCGTCTGGCTAATTCAGAAGATAGTGGAGTTTCTATCAGAGAGGTTGCTGAGTCCTCAATCATAGATGAAGTAAAGAGACACCAATACGAGGACCCTATTCTGGCACAGTATAGAGATGCAACTCTTAAAAAGGAAAAGACCCCATTTAAGGTTACACCTGATGGAGTGTTACGATATGAAGGCAGATTGTGTGTACCAGATATTGCGGGGCTACGATGGCAGGTTATGGGAGAGGCACACTCTGCCCGTTATTCTATTCACCCAGGGTCAACAAAAATGTATCATGACCTCAGATGCTTATACTGGTGGGATGGCATGAAAAAGGACATAGCGGAGTTTGTTGCTCAGTGCTCGAATTGTCAACAAGTCAAGATCGAACATCAAAAGCCTGGTGGATTATTACAAGAGATAGAGATCCCGACTTGGAAATGGGAGATGATTAATATGGACTTCATTACAGGCTTACCTCGCACCCAACGGAAGTATGACTCTATATGGGTTATTGTAGATAGGCTGACGAAATCGGCCCATTTTCTTCCAGTCAGAACTACTTATTCGGCTGAAGATTATGCGAGGTTATATATCAGGGAAATAGTGAGACTTCATGGGATTCCCACGTCCATTATATCAGACAGAGGAGCTCAATTTACTGCCAACTTTTGGAGATCGTTTCAGAAGGGATTGGGGACACAGGTGAACCTTAGCACAGCATTTCACCCTCAGACTGATGGGCAGGCTGAGCGTACTATTCAGACATTAGAGGATATGTTACGGGCCTGTATTATTGATTTCAAAGGTAGCTGGGATGATCACTTGCCGCTCATTGAGTTTTCCTATAATAATAGCTACCATTCTAGTATCCAGATGGCACCGTACGAGGCCTTATATGGGAGGAAGTGCAGGTCACCTATTGGTTGGTTTGATGTTGGCGAGACTAAGTTGATAGGTCCGGATATGATTCAGCAAGCTGTTGACAAGGTGAAGCTTATTCAAGAAAGATTATTAGCAGCCCAGAGTCGACAGAAGTCATATGCACCGTAGAGATTTGGAGTTTCAGATTGGTGATTGGGTATTCCTGAAGGTATCACCCATGAAGGGTGTGATGAGATTCGGCAGGAAGGGGAAGCTCAGTCCGAGATACATTGGGCCTTATCAGATTGTTCGTAAGATAGGCAAGGTTGCATATGAGTTGGATCTACCATCTGATTTGGAGGCGGTACATCCAGACTTCCATGTATCGATGCTACGTAAATGTATTGGTGATCCTTCTAGAGTATTCCCTGTAGATGATGTTCATGTAACAGAGGAGTTGTCATATGAGGAGAAACCCGTAGCTGTACTTGATCGCCAGGTTAGAAGGTTACGTACTAAGGATGTGGCTTCCGTCAAAGTGTTGTGGCAAAATAATAATAGGGAGGAGATGACTTGGGAAGCGGAAGACGAAATGAAGAATAAGTATCCTTACTTGTTCCCCGTACCTACAGGTAATTCAATTCCTAGCTTGACTTTATTGATTGATAAACGAGATTATGTTGTAAGTTGTGACTCTGTGATGCATCTATAAGGTACGAAATGCAGGTTGATAGGTATAACTGTTAGAGAAACCTCGTTGGAATTTTTTTCGGTAATATGCTAACTTAACATTCAAGGACGAATGTTCCTAAGGGGGGAAGGATGTTATGCCTCGTATTTTTATACGTCGTGCGCGTCATGAACTAGTAGATGTAAGTTCGGGAAATGAGATTTTATTTTAAGTTCCAAGTGTTTAAAGAAATATTATGCAAGGATGTTAATTCCATATGTGATATTAATTAGTGTGGGATTAATTAGTGGCTGATTTGGATTTAATTTATCGAGTGGGCCCCACCACTCAAGGCAAAGTAAGAATTCAGATTTGGGAGATAGCCTTAGTGGAGCATGTGTAGTGGGGGGCTCCTCCACTTCATATTACTAAATATTAAAAAGAAATTCAGATTTGGGGGATGGAATTAGTGGAGCATTTGTAGTGGGGGGCTGCCTCCACTTCATATTGTTAAATGGTGTAGTGACTTGCATATCATCTCTTTCACCACATGACTTGGGCAGCCATGGAAATGGAGAAAACCAGCCATTAAACTCTTGGACAGCAGCTGCAAAAAAATTGGTTAGTAATCTCTTTGCTTGGTGTGTTAATTCCTTAGAATACCTTTGTTAATTAGACATTAATGTTAAGAAGGGGACGTGAACAGTATCTTAGGAATCTGTTTTAGTTATTGAATGTGCTAAGCATGAGCAGAAACCATGATCGGATTGCTAGCGGTGTTATGTTAGTGTTTGGGCTGTTTTGATTAAAGTAAGCTGCTGTAAATTCTGTTTTGGTGTTATGCATATGTTAATATGATTATGGGTATATACTCCAAAGGATGAATACAATAAGGTAGATGTGTTGCGAATTATAAAACGAGTTATCGCTCGGTGTGTCGTTGTTTTGTTACTATGGTTGCTAAAACGGAACTGTTTTGGGGGAGGCTGTTTAATATGATTCGTTGGATTATATGTGTTGTTGGTATTGCTGTGGATAATTTGGGTTGTTGTTGGATTGGGATGAAGTAAAGAAAATAGGGAAGTGCTGCCGGATTTTCGTTAGATTATTAGCTAACTCACAATAAGTAGTAAAGCGCGACATTTATCTAATTACGGCACGATTGTTGCTTGTTATAGATTTATACCTTGAGCAGTAAATATTGGAAGTGCGGCTCGACTATTCGGTATGTAACGCTATCCTTTCCTTCTTTGTTTGGCATGACCTTTAAAAATGAACAAATAACGGACAGATTTGATACCTACTTCTAGAACGTCTAGGTGACGTATATTCTTACTTCCACAACTATTTTCCTTTATATATTGTCTATGTCTAAGACTATGGTGATTTCTGATATTTATGATAGTGCTTCTTAGAGTCATTGAGATTTTACGTTTCCATATCGTATTTAAAGGTTCATAATCTTGATAAAACATTAATCTTGGTAATACTCCTTGCTGGTTCAAGTTGGTTGTTATATTGAGTTATAAGAAATGTTTTTAATTGCATATGGTTGCTCATAATATTCTGCTCGTGCATAGAGTCATTTATCATTTCACCGAGTCCCGGGCCGGGTAATGTTCGTGCGGAGTTTCTTGCATATGTCACCGAGTCCCTCACTAGAGGGCCGGGAATGTATATTATATATATGATTGGTGATGAGTATGGTTATGATGATGATGATGACGGAGATGATGTAATGACTATTTCACCGAGTCCCTCACTAGAGGGCCGGGTACATATGATGTATATATAATGATGATTATTTTGCCAAGTCCCTTACTAGGGAAGTTGGGCATCTTATATGTTAAAGATATGCATGATTTTCATTTAAAAAGTACATACTAGAGATATCTTGTTTCGACTTATCATGTTGGTATCCTGTCATCTTTACCTTATGCTTTACATACTCAGTACATTGTCCGTACTGACCCCCCTTTTCTTGGGGGGCTGCGTTTCATGCCCGCAGGTGTAGACGCTCAGTTCGGTGATCCTCCCGCCTAGGATATCTACTCTGCTGTTTGGGATAGCTCCACTGTTCCGCAGCCCAGTCTTTTTGGTACATAACTTCTTATGTAGTCTTTTGCTTGTCTATGGGTATGGCGGGGCCCTGTCCCGTCGAGTTTAACTACTATACTCTTAGAGGTCTGTAGACATCGTGTGGGTTGTATATTTTTGTTTTGGATAATGGTCTGGACATGGTTTGTTTGGGATGTCCGTTTGTACAAGTACAGCCTTGTCGGTTGTGTACATCTTTACGCTTTGAATAGTGGCAGCCTTGTCGGCTCGTGTATGTTGTTACGCTTGAATGGTTATGACTCTTTATGAGATAGATCCACTTTATATATATATGGCATTGGATTTGGCTTGATTTGATTAAATTCCATATTGTCTTAGTTTCAGTTGGTCATACTTTATAGGTTGGTATGTGAGTGTCCAAAATGGGCACCTAGTCACGGCCCATCGGGTTGGGTCGTGACAAGTATGATTACGAAACATGGGGTACCCAATAGGTATCAAAGTCTTACCAAGATAAAAAAGTATCAAATATAAATAAGAAGAATGATGAATCTAAAAAGACCAAGGCAAAAATATAAAAGAGAATAGGTAAAATAAGATCATCAACGAGAAAGAATACGCTAAACTAAAACAACCAACACATCCGAAGGTAACTCATGAAATGTCAGAAAGCCAACAACAAAAATAATTTCATGTGTTAGCCTTAAAGACATCAAATTGACGAAAATGATACCTCAAGTTTATCGGCAAGCCAATCACCTAGATATGCTCATCCTTAAGCCACTCAATATTGCACGTCGAGCTTACCATACCCTAATATTTGTACAATTGGCTTGCCGATATGATGAATCGATATGATACAATAATAGTTATCACTCAAGTATTATGACTTTTCCTTATGAGGATATTTACGAGCATATGTAGATCTCCTATTGGATGATTCAACTTTGGTGAAACTGAGTTGATCAGACCAAATTTTTTCCAGCAAGACATGGAGAAGGTGAAGATCATTAGGAAATGTTTAAGACAACGCAAAGTCATCAAAAATCTTATACCAATGTTAGGAGAAAAGACTTAGAGTTTGAGGTGGATCAACGGGTTTACTTAAAAGTTTAACACATGAAGGGTGTTATGAGATTTGGCAAGAATGGGAAACTCATTCCATATTATATTGGTCCTTACCGGGAATCCAAGAGATTTTGCAATGTAGCTTATGATCTGGATCTACCATCGTGGTTAGCAACAATTCATCAACTATTTCAAATTGCTATGTCCAAGAAGTGTAAGGGATATCCTTCACTTGTTATAACTGCTGAGAATATTGTTATTAAGGACAAACTATTTTATGAGCAGGTATCCGTTCAAATTCTTGATCATGAGGTCTATAAGTTGAGAACCAAGGAGGTTGCATCGTTCATGGTTTTATGGAGGAACCAACTCGGTTAGAAATCTACATGGGAGGCTAAGTAGGATAAGAAGAAGAGATATCCACATAACTTTGCTTCCGCATTAGTTCAAGGTAATGACTTTTTGAAAAGTACTCTATAAATTGATATGTTGGATATAGTTAATTGCATGTTTTGTAGTTGAGTTGGGTGTTAGATGTTTCCCACCCTTGTTTAACTTAGAGTGACCTCCTTCGAGGCCGGATGTTTCTAAAGGGGAGATATTGTAACACCTCTGACTTAGAAAGATATAATTGAAAATTATACAAGTTACCCTTCAGTTTTTAGTTTTAGTCAACTTCAAACGACCATAACTTTCACCAGAGAATGATTTAGGTGGCTCATGAGGTTTCAAATCAAAAAAAATTTAGTTATATTTCCAGCACTGTTGAGTTTGCTAAATTTCAAGTTCAAATAAAGGAGTTGTGCCCTTTTGAGTGTAGCCTATCTTTTTTTAAAATTAAATGTTGTCAAAGCCCATTTATTGAAACTAACTAATGAAAAACATTGACTTAAGTCAAAAAGTTACTCAAGCCCACATCGAAAACAAGAAACAAAAAATACATGGATTGTCGGAATTGTCGCCTTGTAATATTGTTCTTGCTTGAATTGGTAACTCTTCATTCGAGGAAAATTGGATTGTTGTACCTGCAAAAAATTACACACTATTAGTTAAAAAATCTATCAGGGGATTTCCTTTCCTGAAGAAGTGTGCAACCACCACACCCTTTTCTCCTTTAATATCTCTTGAGCATATCTTATGTGCAGTGAAATATTCCATAGAATTTACTTATCTCTATCTATTATCCTTTGGATGATCAATGAATTTATTTCCATCAAAAGGGGCAATAGATTATTTTATACATACTCATCCAATCCATCCTTGAAAGTTGTAACTTCAACTTCTAAAGTATCACAAAACTCAATTCTTCAGCTTCACCGAAATCCAAATTTCCTTGGTTATGTCTTACACAAAAGGCCTTTAAATTGTATTAATGTTTCACTTATAACTTCCTGCAATAGGACATATCCATTTAATAAATTTGCTAGAAATGAAAGGGGTATATGCTTCCAAGAATTGAATAATGTAAGGCCAGGCCTTGGGTACATTAGCAAGCCTGGGATTCCAAAACAATCAATTCATGAATTGTTCTATTTATCGCTACTCTATAGTATTTCTAGTCATTCTTCCTCCATGCTTTGTTATATTCCATATTCCCCAAAATTTCCATACGATGAATGTAGGAATATCCCTAACAATGGCTTTAATTTAGAAACACAATCAGCACTCAATTTGTCTATGGTATGTTTAGGTTGAACAAAAGGTCCATTTATCTAAGCTGTACCTGCAAATATCATCCATAATGTCCTAGGAATACCTGAAAAACACAAATAGATGGTCAAAGGTTTCTTGTATGGAATCTGAACAATATTATTCCACTACAGTTGTTATCTTGTTATTAACAATGAAATCTCCTATGGGAATCCTTTGAAAGAACATCCTTCTTAATATATAAGATACTCTTAATGGAATCCCTTTTCCCCATATATTCATGATTCCCAACTGATTCCTTTTCCTCTATCTAATCATGTTCCAAGTACTACCAGCTATAATTTTCCTTTGTTGTTTGGTATCCAGCAATGTTTGTCTTCTACTTTTGACAGTTCCACATTCCCCATGACACCAACTACATGATGACATACTTCCCTGTTTAGAAACTCATCCATCACATTCTTGTTCGATCTCTCTTACTCCATGATTTATGAACATCTTCATATCATTTAGTTGGCTTATGTATGATAGGTAACACATAGTGCATATCACCTAGTTGTGTTAAATTATCATACCAAAGACTATCCTGACCACACTTAGGTTCCCACAATATCTCTTGATCAACTTTATCTCTATCTTGCAACATTACTTTTCATATTTGAGACCATCCCCCCTCCACCATTCCATTCAACAATATGTGGCCTGTGTTTTTTGCAGTAAATTCTAGCAATGTTTTACAAATAGAGCATGTGAACCATCAAAAAGATATCTAAACCCAAGTTCTCCTCGTTCTTTGGGGTGAGACATAACTTTCCAATTCATCCAATGTTTTGCCCTTCCTTTCTCTTTAAAATTCCACAGAACTTTAGCCAAATCTCTATGCATATCATATATGACACATTTATGAGGAGTGAGGTTAGTAAGTAAGTATATGCGCTTACTTTGCAAAACATGATTAATAAGAACCATTTCCCCTAAAAAAACAATAATTTACCCTTCTAAAGCTCTAACTTATTCTGATTTTTCTTGATCAACTCAGCAAAATTAAATTTTTTTTCTTGGCAAGCCCTATAGGACAATCAAGAGAAATTTAAGGAAACTTACCCCTCGGAAATCTAGTTATCTCTTCAACTACCTTCATTGATTCATTATATCCTGCTAAACATATAGAAAATGCTCACTTTTAATTAATCTTATGATAAGACTAATATACATATTCCTGCAACACCTACATTATTAGTTTGACACATTCCTTATGTTCTTATGGAAATATAATAGTATCATCTTTCTAAACAAGATTATTTAGCTTATCACTCCATTTAGTCATTCCCAAACCCAAAATGCATTGTTATTAGACAAATGATTCGTGGTTGTGGATAATACTTCAGCTGATAAAATAAATAGAGCAGGTGATAATGGATCCACTTGTTTAACTCTCCCTTGTTGAATTGAATAGACTGTCAATGCAAAAGAATAGAATACGAACTATTCGCCACAATTCTCCATATCTAATCACGAACTGACTCATCAAAGCTATTTGAGATAAAATTTCTAATTAAGAATTGCAATTCACTCTATCATTACCCTTTGCCATATCTAACTTAATAACCAAATCATTAGGTTTTCCCCTTTTTCTTATGTCAGTGATAATTTCTAAGGCTAACAACACATTTTCAGCAACACTCCCGCGGTTCACAAATCCATATTGATTTTGGGAAATCAACCTTGGAATTAAGTACTTCAACATCTTAGGCAGAAGCCAAGAAGTAACTTTTTTTAATGAGTCACTTAAGATAAAAAATAGGTCTGAATTCTTAAAAAGTTTGAATGAACTACTTTTTAGGCAATAAGACAATATAGTATGAATAATTGATTTAGGCAATGAAAACCCCTAAAATAAAGTCATGTACCCTATTAATCATATCAATGCCCATAATGTCCCAACGGACCTAAAAAAATAACATGTAAATCCATGTGGACAACAAGTACTATTCCCATTAAACATGACATTTAATTTTCTCAACACTTGGTACTGTTTTAATCAAGGCATTGTCATTGATTTACTCTTGATTTTATATACTATGCAAAAGGAAACTCTTCATTCAGACTTGTTTCTGTAAACTTTTCTGCAAATAAGTTCAGAACCTCTGTAGCAATGTCATCCTCCCCTTCTGCTCAGAATCCACCATGTTTCATAATCCACTTCACAGATAGTCCTTCGATCTTGCTTTCACCAAAATTAAAATAATTTCCTTTTCTTATCCCCTCAGTAAACCATTGGATGCTAGAATTTTGTCTCCAAAATTCCTACTCAAATGCGAAGTATAATTTATATTCAGCCTGAGCATGTTGCAGAATTTTTCTATTATATGCATAAAAGTCGTCCTCAAACATTTTTTCTTTTAATTTAACCACTTCTTCCCTTATCAAAAGTTGTTTGAATGTATAACCTAAGTTATTTTTACCCCATTTAGTCAGTCCTAGACACTAGTTTGGTGTTTTTTAATCTAAACTTCCATTGCACAAAGACATCTCCCGAAACCTCAGCTTCTGGATTGTGTTGTACTACCTCTTTAAAATCATTAGTCTTCTTCTTATATTTCAAAAACCTAAATGGTTTTACAAACTTTTGGACTAAGCCTCCACATGAAATGAGAAGGGCAGCATGATCAGACCATGTCATCGCCAAATGTTGCATATCCACCTTACCAAAAGTATCCAGAAGAGTTTGATTAATGAAAACCATGTCAATTCTCTTAAAATTATATCTGACTACAAAAACAGGCTAATTTGCCGAGTTTTATTTGTGGGGTTTTTTAAAAAACCCACTATAAAATCATATTGTAACGTTCTATTTTAACCCATGCGATATAATTTATTTTGTGACGGTTTTCCTGTGGAGGCTTTAACTTCCGCAAAATGCACCAATTTGTAATCTTTTGTAAACGTCGCAATTTATTATATGTAATGACCTGTTTAGTCGTTTTGAGCTGCAGATTTTATTTCTGGAAAAACTGGCTGAGACGACGGTCACCACGACGGACCGTCGAGGGTGTATCGTCCCAGAACACTTAGAATTCTGAAAATTGTATTCTAAAATCGACTCTCTGTAAATTGTGACGGACCTGCAGGACGGACCGTCACAGCTACGACGAACCGTCGTGAGATTCCGTTGCAAAACACTTCAACTCTTGAGAATTTGGTACGGGGAACGAGTTTCTGAACGTCATGACGGAAGTGCAGGACGGACCGTCACATGCGTGACGGACCGTCAAAGTCTACTAAGCGAAAAATGGAGTTCTAAGATGCTGCGACGACCTGCGTGATGGACCGTGGCAGGCACGACGGGCCGTCACAGGTTGCGTAATCCCAGTCGGAGTTGGATTTCTTTACACGTTTTAAGGGACATTTTGGACTATTCTTTCCTTAATTATAGATTTCGTGGGTTTATACTAATAACTCAAATTCTTGAGGGATAAAAGAGGTAACTTTGGGTTAATTAGTGGGGTATTATTGCCATCTTTTATTCTTAATTGTATATTAATTAGGGTAAAAGGAAGAGGGTTTGGAATAAGAAAAAGAGAAAGAACAAAAAGAGAGAGAGAAATCGATCGAGAGGGAGGAATATCAAGGCTTGGGAAATTGCTTGTTGATTCCAATTCTTCGGTGGAGGTAGGTTATGGTTGTTTTACGATATTCGTAGTGAACTCTTAATAGTAAATGATATGTATTGATTGTATTGTAAACCCTGCTATATGCTTAATTGTATGCTTGCATGAATATGATTGTGTGATTTTGATAAAGCAAGCATGATGAAAACTATTGAATCCCAAATCTTGAAAGAAACTTTAATATACTTCATTAATGATGATGCCTTGGTATAAAAGAAGGCTTGATGAATTAAAGTAATGGGGATTGATGATGCCTTGGTATAGAGAAGGCTTGATGAACGGATAGAATGAGATTAGTGGATCGGAGTGTCACGTTCCGACACATAGTATTAGTGGATCGGAGTGTCACGTTCCGACACATAGTATTAGTGGGACGGGTGTCACGAACCGACACGTAGAATTAGGGGATCGGAGTGTCACGTACCAACACATATAGGGGATCAGAGTGTCACGTTCCGACACATATAGGGGATCGGAGTGTCACGTACCGACACATATAGGGGATCGGGTGTCACGAACCGAAACGTAGAATTAGGGGATCGGAGTGTCACGTACCGACACATAGTAGTAGGGGATCGGAGTGTCACGTACCGACACAAGAGGAAGAAAGATAATGAATCCTGAAAGATGATAACTTACTCAATATAATGAACTTAATTCCCAAATGAGTATGGTATTGAGGCTTGAGCCCTCATGGATGAACTTGATAGTACTTATTGATGATTATAGTACTTGTTGTTGCTACATGTTGAGTTTTATAGTTGATTTATGATATTATTGATATATATTTGTTTTCTATTTTGAGTTGGCCGATGATACTTACTCAGTACCCGTGGTTTGTACTGACCCCTACTTTTATGTTTTCTCTTTGTTATTTGTGGAGTGCAGCAAACGTTCCGTCATCTTCAACTCAGTAGTAATTCTAGCCAGTCTTCACTACATCGGAAATTCAGGGTGAGCTAATGCGTCTAGCTTGGACTGGATCTTCTCCTTCAAGTCTTGATGCCTTGAACTTCCGGCATGGACTAGCTTTTATTTGTTTTAGCTTCTTAGACATTTTTAGTTTAGTAACTTGAGGATAGATGTTCTTGTGATGATGACTTCCAGATTTTGGGGAAATAATAGATGTTGAATTTTAGTAGTTATTGAATTGGTTTTTATTAATAAGTTAAGTCTTCCGCATTATTTTTCTGTTGTTATACATTGAAATGTTAAGGTTAGATTGGTTGGTTCGCTCACATAGGAGGGTAAATGTGGCTGCCAGTCGCGGCCCCGATTTGGGTCGTGACATTATAATTATCAAAAAGCTTGAAATATAAAAAATATTTTAGAAATAATGTAAATCATGGAAAGTAGAAATAAAACTTATTATATTCATTGCACGTTTAATTAGCACGAGAAGATCAAAGTAAGTTGTTAATTGAATTGCGGTATTAAAGTAAAAACAATATTGATATTTAGGCTCATTATTTGAAGAAAATGAAATAATAGATAAAACTTTTACTCCTATAATATGTAATAGAATGGTTAAAATAAAAAATTTATTCAGGTCTTATATATACACACACATACTAAGTAAAAGGTAAATTTATATGATGATAATTACATGATAATAAGCACTAGGGCGTTAAGTTTAATATATTTGCATTAGATGAATATTTCAAAGAAGTGGATGTTTGATGTGCAGTTGTAGACACATAAATTGTATTGGATCAAATTCATACAAAATTTGAATTAAATACATTCATTTGGGATGAATAATTAATTTGGGCTTTACAAACAAATAAGTTCACATTATTAAATTCAAATCCAAGGTTCATTTAACCTTGAAGCCCAAACTCATACCACGTGTCACAGTGACTAGGCATCCAAAACAAACAAGGTTACGTCACGTGTCCAAATGAGGTCGTAGTCCCAGTCAAATGAATGAACGAATCACAATTTGCCAAGTGTCAAAATTATATCATTTGGCCAATTACAAGCAACCTCGTCCACTCCCTACAACTATAAATAGGGGATATGGCGGATATTCAATGGAATCCAGAAAACTCTTCAACAAGCATTCATCAAATTGGAGAAATATACAACATCAACATCAATAGTTCTTCAAAGGAGTTATCAACTGAGTTTTTCCCGGAAATCGACTTACAACGAAGAAGCGTTTTTCGATGTCCCACATATCAACAATATCTCAAGGAAGTCTACATCATCCAACAATTTGGAAAACACACTACTGAAGGTCCTCGAATCAAATAGAAACTTAGGAAAGAATTAAGAGAATAGCAGAATTGTACTGGCAACGGTTCATTAATAAAAATCACATTTTTTCTTTTATCTGTTTTGCTCAAAGTTAATTTTTAGTGCCTATAAAAATTTATTGCAAACAAATTTGGCACGCCCACTGGACCGATTCTGATCTTCAACTCTACTCTTGCAAATCAGAAACTACAAAGGCTACTACTGCAATGGCGTTCTGAAAGAATTGTGATTTTTCTAACAAGGAGTCTACTGATGTCGTGTCTGCTGGTCTCATTCATGTTGGCCACATAATTCGACGTAATTTCAGAAACAGTGGGCTACATACATCTGAATACTTTACTTCTTTGGAGGCGATGGTTGTAAGTTCAATACCTAGGGGAAATCTTGTGTCTGTATTCTTCGGAGAATAATCTAAAATTGGCTCCAACTTTAGTGATTCTGAAGATTCAATGGATTCTCCAACTTCAATGAATGTCTATGCTTTGATGGCTGACTCAACTGACATAAACAAGAAGCTTGCAAAGATGGAGCAAAATATTGAACAAGTTATGAACAAGATGGAGGCCTTTACACATGGAGAGTCAAGTTGCGTTCCCACTTGTCCATCTAGTTTTTATCAACCAAACAAGGACGTTGAGGAATCTCTTGCAAAGTCCAAATTTAAAAAGCAGAAACAATCTGCTTCAGTTGCTGCACTATCTGTCCAACTGTTACAAGACATGATAATGAACACTATCAGGCTTAATATGGTAGAACAACACAAAGTTCTTTGTATTACTCCAAGCCATATACTATATGGATTGATTGTCTATCCATGCCGATAAACTATCAATCACCAAAGCTACAAAATTTAGTTGGCAAGGGGAACCCAAGGCAACATATCGCTCTCTTTGATGAAACTTGTAGCAATGCTGGAACACATGGTGACCTTTTGGTAAAATAGTTTGTTCGTTCGCTGAAAGAATATGCATTCGACTGGTGCATCGACCTGGAACATGAGTCCATTGATAGTTCGGAGCAAAACAAGAAGGAATTCCTCAATCATTTTTACATTACTCGCTGAACCATAAGCATGATAGAATTGATCGGCACTAAGAAAAGAAAGGATGAGCCAGTGGAGGATGATATCAATCAATGGAGATCATTGAGGTTGGAGTGCAAAGATCGTCTTTCTGAAATATCTATTGTGGAAATGTGCATTCATGGTATGCATTGGGGATTTCTATACATACTATAATAAATCAAACCGTGAACTTTTGAGGATCATTCTACATGAGCGCATGACATGGAGTTGAGCATCACAAATCATGGGAAGGCATCTCCTTTTGCTGATCTGACAAAAGAAAAAGGAGTTCAGAAAACGTATGACGTCAAAGACCCAAACTAAGGAAACTATGGCGGTGAAAGCAACTTCAGTAAAGGTCACTACCAAGAGTAAACTAAAAGAGGAGTAAGCCACAAGTCAATATCATAGAGAAGAGAGGCGACGTCAAATCTTGAAGGAGTTATAGGCAAAGGTTTACCCATTTCCAGATGCAGATGTACTTATGATCCTTGAGGAATTGCTAGCTAAGAAACTTATTGATCTTCCAGAATCAAAGAGGCTCGAAGAGATCTATAAGATTGGTGATCCTAAATATTTCAAGTTCCATCGCGTCCTTGGCCGCCTAACAAGTAAATGCTTTATCTTGAAGGAGAAAATCATGATGTTGGTAAATGAAGGAAAAATCACCGCTGACCAAGATGAAACGGCGAAGGCGAATCATGATAATGTAGCTCCAAATCAAAAGATGTGTTCAAGGTAATCATCTATTTCAAATACCACCTTCTTGCGATTTAGAAGTTTATCGCCTATTGAAGTTGATGTTCCCAGGAAAACTCTTGAGGGTTCACTAGAGATAGAAAACCACAAAGAAAGTGAAGTTGATGATTGGACTTTGGGTACTCGTAAGAAGCAGAGGCATCAACCAGTTCTTAGGATACAAATTCCTAAGGAAAGAGCAATAAGGTGTGATAATAATTAACTACAAATATCAAAAAGCGTCAAGACTTGTACTAGCCGAAAAATTAATGGTTCTTCATGGAAGAAGGTTCGAAGGCCCACTACATTGGATGAATTATTTCCTAAACAATTATTTTGCGGTAGTCAAATTGGTGCAACACATGTTATTTCCATCATAAACAAAACAAAGGGAAGCGAAGGTGAGCATAATCCAACAGTAACACAAGAACATCAAACTAATGAAAAAGTTGCCCCATGTAGTGCTTTAATATCCTTCACAGATGGTGACTTGCTATTAGGATTTAAGCTACATAATAGACCGTTGTTTGTTGTAGAGTTTATTTGAGAACAACATCTTAATCACATATTAATCGATGGTGGTTCGATATTCAATATCATGCAAAAAGTTTTTCTAAGATAACTTTGCGATCTCCACTGATGGATAATCCAAAAATTAACCTTAACGATCCTAAGTTTCAATCAGGGAGGACAAAGATCCATAGGGAAGATTCATGTAGGATTATCCATTGGTGACGTGAAATAAAACTCTTTGATTTATGTCATGGATGCCAAAACATCATACAACTTGTTGCTCGGGTGTCCTTGGGTACATGAAAATGGAGTTATACCATCTATTTTGCACCAATGCATGAAGTATATGAAAGACGGTGAAGTCATCAAAATAAATGCAAACATCAATCCTTTCACCTAGAAAGATTCATATTTTGCTGATGCAAAAATCAATTTAGATTCAGGAAAAGAAAATATGGAGGAACATGTAGATGCTCGAAGATAGTAAAGTTCAATTGGCCTCTATCAAGATGTCTAAGAAGATAATTGAAGAGGTTTCCACTAAGCTTGCACCACCTAAAGGAGACTTGTAGACTATTATGGACGACGAGAAACAAATTTTTCACTATATTCCACGTTAACGTCAAAAAAAGAGGCAACCACTGCTAGAGGAATGCACTCAACAAGTCCAACAACTGAGGAAGGAACTTAGTCACATAACATTCCAATATTTGAAGGAAAAAATGACTGTCCTATTGCTT
The DNA here is from genome assembly GCA_032847665.1 of Solanum chilense. Classification (NCBI taxonomy): domain Eukaryota; kingdom Viridiplantae; phylum Streptophyta; class Magnoliopsida; order Solanales; family Solanaceae; genus Solanum; species Solanum chilense. The sequence goes on from CM064964.1 coordinate 6,262,203, forward strand.
AAATCCTGTGTATTGCTTCGGAGACCTCCAAAGGCAATAGTCAAGTTGAAAAGATAAGAGGGAACTTTGATCATAAGGTCTTCACATTGTTCCAAAAATCAGGATATGATTTCTTAAATCTAGCGAAGTTAGGAGAACTCAAGGATGAAGTCACTGGTGAAAAGATACACGATCTTACAAAGTCTCAAATGCAGTTGAGAAAGCAAAAATATCATGTCACCACACCTATGTTTGGGTTAGCATTTAACTTGTCGGAGCCTTTTCGGATTTCATCTATGAAGGGTAAAGAAATAACTGCATCTGAATACACCTCTATAGAAAAAGATAGAGGAATCTAGGAAGGGAAAAACACCACGATGGACTTTGTTGTTTGAACGCATTAGAAGACTGATACGCCGTGTTTCTACATTTGAAAGGTTAGGTTGCAACGATGAAAGAGAGTTCTCTAAACAAGTGAACGAATATGCCACCACCTTTAATAACTCTTTATTTCATCGCTTGGGAACCAAAATAAAGTCATTATCCGAAATGAAGTTGCTAGAGCATGAAAATCAAGATTCTTATGATGTAATTGACCACAAAGAGATTCATAGTGTTTTCTCATCACGTATGAAGAGAAAGTCTTTTTTGTCGATCACCACTGATTGTTCTTTGAAGTTGAAAAAAGCAGAGTTGTTTTCAATAAAAAAATTCATGGAGAAACCAAGAAGGAGGAAGATAAATGCATCACAGTCGTCATGAGAAGTGAGGTGGAAGATTCAAACTAGACCCAATCATCCTATCACATAACGGTGGAAGAAGATCAAGACGTTGATGATACAAATGATGATATCCAAGAGGCTCCCCCTCAATTGTAGGATGGCGTACAATCAACCATACACGACCTGAAGGAACTAATTCTAGGCACTTTAGAAGATCCACGTCAAATCTTCGTTAGTGAATATCTTACACCAGAAGAAGAGAGGAAATACTTAAAGTTATTGGTTGAGTTAAAGGATGTGTTAACGTGGTCGTACAAAAAAATGTCGGGCATTAGTCCCAGGATAGTTATTCATCATTTGGGGATAAAAAGGGAACGCGTTCTATAAAGCAGTCACAATGAGTATTTTGTCCTAAGTTGGTCACACAAATTGAAGCTGATGTCAACAAGCTTATCGAAGTTTTATTTATTCGAGAAGTCAAATACCCTTTGTGGATCTAAAATATTATAATTTTTAAGAAAAATAATGGTCAAATACGCGTCTATGTTAATTTTCGAGATTTGAGCAAGGCATGTCCAAAAGGTGACTTCGCTATGCCAATCATTGAGCTCTGATTGATGCTACAACTGCGCATGAGGCTATGTCATTTCTGGATGGGTCTTCTGGATATAATCAAATAAGAATGTCTCCAAAAGATGAATAATACACTACGTTTTGAACTCCCAAAGGTTTTTAATGCTACAAAGTGATGCGCTTTGGTTGCAGAATGTTGGGGCCACCTATCAACGTGCAATACAAAATATCTTTGATGACATGCTTCATAGGAGAGTGGAATGTTACGTCAATGACTTAGTGATAAAGGTGAAGCAAAGGGAACACCATCTTGAAGACCTTTGAATCGTTTTTTAAAGGTTAAGAAAGTTTGACTTGAACATGAATCCGCTCAAATACGCATTTGGAGTTATCTCAGAAAAGTTTCTTGGCTTCATTGTGCATCACCGCGGAATTGAAGTTGATCCTCCAATGATTGATGCCATTTAAAAAATGCCTGAGCTAAAGGACTTGAAAGACCTCCACAGTCTACAAGGAAATTTGGCATTCATGCGAATGTTTATTTCTAACCTGGTTGGACGATGTCAACCCTTCAATCATTTGATGAAGAAAGATGCTTCTTTCTTCTAGGACCAATCATGTTAGAATGACTTTAAAAGCATCCAAAGATACTTGATGAATGCACCTTTATTAGGGGCACCAACTCCTGAAAAGCCATTGAAATTATACATTGAATCGCAACAATTATCAATTGGGGCACTTCTTGCCCAAGAGAATGAAGCTAAGAAGAAACAAGCACTTTACTATCTGACTCAGACTTTGATAGGGGCTGAGTTGAATTATACACCTATCGAGAAGATATTCTTTGCATTACTTTATCCAATTAAAAAACTGATGCATTATTTTGAAGTCTACACTGTCTAGATAATTTCATAGGCTGATCTCGTGATGTTCGTAACTACTCGACCACTCCTCTCACGATGTCTAGCAAAATGGTCTATATTGTTTAATCAATATGAGATCATATACACACCTCAAAAAGTTGTGAAGGGGAAAACACTTGCTAATTTCATTGGTGATCACCCTCATTCGGGAAAATGGGAAACTTCAGATATATTCCCTGCTGAAGATGCATTTTTTACTGAAGAGTTGTCGACATGGAAAATGTTCTTTGATGGATCTTCACGCCAAGATGGACCAGGGGCAGGAGAGGTATTGATATCTCCAGAACAACTAATCTTAACATTCTCATTTTTTCTAGGTGAAATGTGTTTGAACAATGCTGCAAAATACCAAGCTTTCATTATGAACCTTTAAATGGCATCAGATATGAAGATTACTCAATTGGATATCTATGGTGACTATAAGTTGATCATCAATCAATTCTCAGGGAGTTATGAGGCAAAGAAGGCTACTTTCTTGCTTGAAAAGTTTGATTAAGTGTTGTTAAATCATGTCTCAAGAGAAGAAAATCGCATGCTAGATGCTTTGGCTAACTTGGCTACAACAATGGCACTTGGAGAAAATGAGACAACAAAGGTGAGTGTATGTCATCGATAAGTTATTCATGGTCTTGATCTTCTACTCAATGAAAGCCATCATACATCTGTTCGAGTGGTTGAAAAAGTAGATTGGATAAAACCACTAATTGAGTATCTTGAACATTGAAGGTTTCCTAAGGATCCACGAGTAAGAGAAGACATTAAGAGCAGGGCAGCACGATTCATTTTTAACGATGGAATGTTATTTCATCGTTCTTATGAGGGACTATTCTTGAAGTGTCTTGACAAAGAAGAAGCTCAACAAACAACGGAGGAGGCATATTATGGAACATGTGGACCACACCAATCAGGGCCTAAACTTCATTTTCGCACCAAGAGAATGGGCTACTATTGACCAACAATGGTGATGGACTTCATAGAGCATGCAAAGAAGTGTCAAGCGTGTCACATTCTATTTACATTCATTGATCTCCAGAGGGTCGACATCCGACTGTAGCGTGATGACTATTCGATACATGGGGACTTGATATTGTTGGACCTCTTCCAAAGTGAAAAGTACGATTATATATCTTGGCCGCCAGTGACTACTCTAGATGGACTGAAGTTTTACCATTAAAAGGGGTGAAAAAGGAAAATGTTGTTGATTTTATCAAATCAAATACAATCTTTAGATATGGCATAACAAGATGTATAGTTACTGATAATGAAACACCGTTCAACAATAAACTAATGAGTAGTTTGTGCGATAAGATCATTGTTAAGCAACATAAATCTTCAATGTATAATGCACTTGTCAATGGTCTTGCTACAGAATTTAACAAGACACTCGGTAACCAATTGAAGAAAGTAGTTGCAAAGAATAAAAGGTACTGGCACAAGAGAGTTAATGAAGGTCTGTGGGCATATTGTTCAACCTTTACAATGGCTACGCAAGAGACCCCATTTTTATTGGTGTATGGCGTAGAAGCAGTCCTTCTATTGGAGAGGCAAATTGCATCATTGCAAATAACAGTCCAGGAGGGAATTACAACTGAAAGCAATGCTCAACTTCGTCCAGCAAAGTTTGAATCATTCGATGAAAAGAGATTGGAAGCACAACAAAAGTTGTACTGTTATCAAGCTCGACTTGCAAGGTCATTCAACAAGAAAGTGAGACCTCGATAGTTTAAAGTGGGAGACTTGGTATTAGCAGTCCGTAGAACCATAATCCTCAACAAAAGCATTGATGACAAGTTTACATCAAAATGGGATAGACCAAAAAAAGCTTGTGATTTCGTTATTCCTACGCTGAGGTATGAATTTTTCCATGATGTCGCGCAAAGATAATGCGTTCAGTTCATAATAATTTTCGGTTGAGTTAAAAAAATCGCCTGAGTAATTTCAAGAATTGGAGAAGAATTTACTTGAGAGAGGACTCAATTGAACTTGATGATAAGACAATGCGAATCAAGTATGTATAGTTTTTAAACAAGGAGACACCAATTTTATTCCTACAAATTATGGAAAATTATAATGATGATATGTTTATTTCCTACAAAGTATGAAAATTATGGTAAGTTTTCATAGGAATTAAATTACAAAAAATTTCGATGGGAATCAATTTATGGAAATTCCATAGAAAATAAATTATGGTAGGTTTTCATAAGAATTAAATTATGGAAATTCTCCATGAGAATCAAATTAGGGAAATTCCACACAAAGCAAATTATGGTAAGTTTTCATAAAAATTTAATTATGTAAGTTTTCCATGGAAATAAAATTATGAAAATCCCATAAAAACCAAATTTTAGTAAAGTTTTCTCCGACACTACTTGAAAAAGTATGCCCGAAGTGGAAAGAGTCGCGTCATGAGAATTTGAATTCCTTGCGTTCTTTTAAAGTGAAAGCCTAAAATTTGTGTCGAAACCACAAGGTCTGTATCACCAAGTAAAGCTTGTGGAGAATCCTTGCTCATTGAATTGACGGTCATTTCGTAGTGATGACTCAAATGAAATTACCAAACTATGAAAAAATGTCAAGCGAAAGTCTTAAAGAGCTTGAAACACTTCAAGTCAAAATTGAGTTGATAAACAACTGAATGTCAAATGACTTCTTAAAAATTAGAGAATATTGTCATGAAAACTTTGGTAAAGGTTAACCTTAACATAGAGGCGTGGTCATTTCTCAGGAAGACTTCAACTTTCGTCATCAAAATTCGGCAAGCCTACACGTTGACAAGTCTAAAAAAAAAGCGGAAAAGACATTCTTGGCTACTTCAAGTCTTGTCGCCAAACTTCAGCATGCCTCTACTTCAACAAGTCTCGAAGTAATGGGCATTTGTAGACACATAAATATTATTAGATCAAATTCATATAAAATTTGAATTAAATCCATTCATTTGGGTTGAATAATTAATTTGGGCTTTACAAATAAATAAGACCATCTTATTAAATTCAAATCCAAGGTTCATTTCATCTTGAAGTCCAAACTTATGCCATGTGTCACAGTGACTAGGCATCAAAAACCAACAATTTGACGTCATGTTTCAAAATGAGGTGGCAGTCGCAATCAAATGCAAGAACAAATCACAATGTACCAAGTGTCAATATTACATCATTTGGCCAATCACAAGAAACCTTGTCCACTCCCTACAACTACAAATAGGGGATATACATGACATTCAAGGATATCCAGAAAACTCTTCAACAAGCATTCATCAAATTGGAGAAAGCTACAACATCAACATCAATAGTTCTTTGAAGGAGTTATCAACGTAAGTTCTTCCCGGAGATCGACTTACAACAAGAAGCCCTTTTCGACATCCCGGAGATCGACAACATATCAAGGAGGTCTACATCTTCTAAAAATTTGGGAAATATGCTACTGAAGGCCCTTGAATCACGGAGAAACATAGGAGAGAGAATCAAGAGAACAACAAAATTGTACTCACAATGACCCATTAATAAAAATCACACATTTTTCTTTTATCTATTTTGCTTGCAGTTAATTTTCAGCACTTGTGAAAATTTATTGCAAACAGCAGTCATACAAGGTTGAGTAAGATTAAAAATTAACAACATTCACCATAAGTTACTAGTAGCATGTTTTGACTTTAAAATGAGAAATCATTTGATATGATTTAGGTATCATTTATTTATAATAAGATTAAGATGTTAATATAAGAATATAATTAAGTTATTCTTTTAAATTTTAATATGTGCAATTTACAAAAGTGACTATAGGTACAGGGAAGTTCGATAGCTATAAATACGTTATTTACTAGAAATGACTACACTTTATGTCAATTTTTAGCTTCATGTTTGTATTAAATTTTATTTTTATTATTATTACTATTATTATTTATACCAACCACTAAATAAGGTATGATATGTTATTATAACTCTCAAGTGCCAATCTTTATTATGTTCCTAAATAACCAAAATTTCTATTATTAAATTACCAAATAATAATTACATATTGGATGCAAATATGATTCACTCACATAATACAGTAAGTTGTATTTATATTCCTAAATACAATATATTCACTAAATACTTATATAAAGGTATTCATAAAATTTTGAATATAAAAGAGTATTCATGTCTTTTTCTAATTGTATTTTTGCAGATGTACTTTATTTTTTATTTATTTATACACTAATACAGTTGTAATTACAATAACTAAATAAGAAAAATGTATTACTAGTACAATTAGCATATGAATACATTTAATTCAAATTGGTGTTTCTATTATAAAACTTAAAGTATTAATATATCAAGGATACAAGTATTTATAAAAATTAATGTATTAATATATCAAGGATACAAGTATTTATAAAAATTAATGTATTAATATATCAAACAAGAAAAATTAGTACAATTTAAACATATGAATACAACAATTTGAAAAATGGTTACACTATATTTATACAAAAATAATGAATACACCAATATACTATACATATGAATACATTATTGTTAAATAAGAAAATGACAAACTTCTGAATACAGAATTGAAATATGATCTGATTTATACGAATGAACAAAGTATCTGATGAACTATTCTTCAATTTGCAAATCATTTAACACCTAAAAATTTGATTTTGAACACAACACTCATGCATATGAACATACATACCAAAATATGTATTCTTAAATTTATTTAACTATACATGTGAAAGATTCTCCTCAAAGTATGAACTATGTTATGATTTTCATATATCTGCATATGTCAGGCTTCAATAGGACTATCTAATAAATCAAATTTAATTTCCTGCAAATGAATAATATATTTTGTATAATTAGCATACAAAACATAAAGTTTTGATGCATACAAGGTATTTATTAAAATTTAATGTATTGATATATTTAACAATGTAAAGTATATAACTTATAACAAAAGATCACAATAATTTTTAAAAAATGGATATACCACTGTTAAATAAAAATAAATACACCAATATAGTATATATAAGAATATGTTGTTGTTAAACATAAGATTGATACATTGAGAATTAGATAACCCTCAATCTCTTTTTTCCCATGTTCTTTATGTACTCATTTTTTTACAACTATATACATATGAATTCAATTTGTGTAACTATTTCAATACAAGAGCAAAATTCATAATGACAATGTCGCATAATACACCAACATATATAAGTAAATATATGATATCAAACTAAAAAAAAAGCAAACAGATCTTAATCTCAATTGCCTCCGATTTTGTTGGACTACTCTAATTTTTTTTCATCCCCACTTGAATCAACATTGTTGACTTCTCCTGTTTTGTCAAGATTAATTTTCCGTTTAAAGATTTTGAACCTTCTTTCATCTTTACTGATTTTACATGTTCGAATTCTTCAAGTATATTAAAAAGTATAGGGTCATTAACCTTCTTTTTTCTTCTTGCATTCTCCATTATTGTAATAATAGAGCCTGAAATTATGACTTGTTGTTAAGTAATACACGAATCAAAAAAAGATAGTTCATTCAACAATTTATCATACCAATGTGTACCTCTCGTGACCCTCTTTGGGATACAAGTTTATGTCAATGTAATGAAAAATAAATTCTTCAATCAAAACACTTTAAAAATAAAATGAAAATATAAATGCATAGAAAATACAATATTCATAAGAATGAGATAAAAATATAATTAAAAAATTACTTGATAGATACAACTCACAAAAATTGCTCTAAAATGATGCAAACGGGTTTGAATTGAAAGGAATATGAGGAAGAAAATACAAAAATATGTGATACAAAGATATTGATTAAATTTCTTTTATTGATAATGATAATGTAAAACATGCATGACATAATTAATTAGGAATGTAATAACTTCACTATTTAATACTTTTTTCTATTAAATTAAAAAAATATATTTATTTGCGTATATGCAAATTTGATATTTACTGTGGAAGTATAACCATATAATATGAAAAAAAAAAATTAAATATAGCTATTTTTCTGAAATGTATATTGATGTTTGCCATATTCTGTAATTTTTTATTTTAATATTTGACTTTAGATACAGGTTTTTAAATAATAGGATGTTCTCTTAACACCCAATTTTTATATAATTAAGATTATTTGGGACATATGAATGTATAAATTTGTCTTTATCTAAAAATTAATGAATACAAATTTATTAAAATGTTAAATTCATGTAATAGTATATTAACAAAATATTATTATGTTATATGAAAATATGGTGTTGTTGTGATGAAAGAAAATATGAAATAAAAATAATTAACTCAAATTTCTATATTACATTTTTTCAATTTGTTTGATATGAGATCATTTGTTAAAATTTGAGATTTATATTGTTTTGAAACTTGAATATTTTAAATGTAGTCCATGTTATAAATGATAGAACTCATGTTTCTTAATGACGAGAGAGAATTTGTCTGATGGTAAACACTCTTCAGTGCCAACTCAAAGGTTGCGAGTTCAAGTCAAGAAGGGAACAAAAGGGGTGAGAACTCCTAGGGAGGGTAAAAATAAAAAATGGTTAAAACAATTTCAAAGGAATTACGTAAGATATTGAGACTTTATTGTGTGTGTAGTAAACTCTTTGTAGAGTGTAGTTATTAAAGTTGTAAAATCATTTTTAAGGGTTTACGATTTACCACAAATTCATTTTAAGAACCACCACCATTGGAAATTCATTTGTGGCGAATGTAATGGAGGTTTTATTAAACCGTCACAAATATGCTTTTGACATAGATAATTTTGATAGTTTCCAAAAGGGTCTCAATTAATTTTCTGTGGATCAGAAACTCTCACAAATAGATAAAAAAAAAATCTCCACAAAAAGATCCCTTTTTTTGTAGCTCTCTACCATTCCACCATGTAAAAGTGTGTCGGTAAATTGTAAGTGGTGACTTTCAAGCAAAGTCCTCATATTGTTATAGATAAACAGGAAAACGCCAATCTTCTCCTCTGCACTCAAAACAACATTGTAGCCTCCACCTACCATTGGGCATTGTGTTGTTGTAACCAATGTTATATAGATCTTCCCATAGGCTTAATCTCTTCAGAGCAGAGCACATTGCGTACACAACTGTAATCAGGAATTGAATACCATACTGTAAGGTCAATTGTTAATCAAAATGAGAAACCACTCCAACTTGGATGGTTTCTTTCACAAACACCCAAATTTGGCAATTAACTTTATAGTTAACATACTGTATGCCTAGTCTTCTTTTGAAATTTAGATTTGTTTAGTGTTTGTTAAAATTTTAACCCTATGGAATGTATTTTTGTTTCTCAAAGACCTTACGTCCCAACACAACGCTTTGTGTATCATTTAAAAGATGTCTTCACTACTCTTTCGGCCTGAGCTTTAGCTCCATTGCCTTCTTGGCTTTCCCTTTCATTGTTTTAGGTTAAAGGTCTACGTGTTGATAAATCTGCACCTCCAGAAGTAGACCCTCCTTATCATCATCTTCATCTACAATAAGTACCTGCTTATTTTTCAATAATTTGCTGTCTACCTTTGCATTTATGATTGCGTCCTCTTGTATAATTTGTTTTGATACTATTTCATGTAGCATCTCTTGGGGAGTAAAATTTTGAGTTCCAGCATGGATTATGGGTTGCTCATTAAAGTTGATCAGTTGTTGTTCTTCCGGCATTCTACAGAGCTTCTCAATATCTTGACCAGCTCCATTTTCTATTTGCAGGATCTTGATCTTCTTCTAGCTGTTAAGACAGTACCTGGAGGGCATCTGCATATGATACGTTGCTTAGCATGTTCTCATTTTCCTCCTCCCTTGATAAATGCTCACGAAAACGTTCTTCACAAATTCATTAGTAGAAGCTACAGCTTCAGAAGATTTTATAGCCTCAAACCTACTTGAATCCTTCTAACTGGACATGGGTCAGTGCCTTCATGAGCATACTTGATTAGCAATACTATTGTTGTTATTACTAGCATTTTTATCTTTCTGCTTATTGAATGAAGTGAGTACCCAGTCCTTTGTAGATACTTCTTTATGATTCTTTGACATTCTTTCCTTATGGTTTTTAACTTATGTTGCTTGTGCCTTACTGTTTCTGTATGTTCATGTTCATGCAACCTTGCATCTACCTCACTAACTATTGTTTGTGTCTCATTCTCCACCCTTATTTATAATATTACCTGTAAGATTCCAATATATCATCATTCACTTCCTTCTTCCCTGTTAATTCTCTTTTTATTGTTCTTCAACAACTTAATTGTTATCTCTGTGCTCTGCTAATTTTTCCCCTGATTATTCGCCTGTTCCATACTTCCTTTTGCCCCCTTATTTCTACCTCCGTCCCTACAGTTGTTGACATTGTCTTTAATTCTAGGTATAAGCCTATACATTCCTCATCTGCATGTCTTTGCAACTTCCAATGTTCATAGTAGAGAAGTACCATATCATATTGAATTTTCACACGTTCAACTCGTGTTACTTTATTCCCTTCATTCACAATCTCCATTTCTACATACTTCGGAAATTTTGACATAAGATCAACTTGTACTTTTTCTCGAGCACACTTGGCCTGGTTATGTTGACTGTAGACGAATCCAATTGTTATGGTTTACCCACTGTGGAGGTTAAAAGAAAAAGTGATTCCTTTACAAAATATTTAGGCTTAAGATTAGGGAATGAGATTCAAGCCATGGCCTGTGTAGTTTCCCGTCTACTTTAAATTTAATATCATATATAAGAGGCCTCATAGAGTATGATTACATGTCCTTGTCCAGTATGTAGTAGATATTTTTGACATAAGATTCATAAAATCTTCCTGCTGATCCATTCTTATAAGCACATTTTGATTCCTTAGAAAACCTATCTTACAATTTCCCCTAATGTTGCATTGTCTAGTAATTACTGTTCTTAGTTCCTCTATCTCCGGCCCCCATAAATCTAGTTTTGAGGATTATCACCCAGAACTTCGTTCTTTTGAGGTGTGTAAATAGTGTTGGGTTTGCTTTACTCACGCCAATCATTTAAAAAATTTTAACGGATTCGTTCTTGAAGTAAATTTATTGAGTTTTTTGAGAAGTTCTCGAGGTTTTAGCTTCTTTCGTTAACAATGGAGTCTTGTTTTGTTCTTTAGGGGAGGGTCTTGGGAATGAGTGCTTTTCTTTGTGGGTTTTGTGTGGATTTAATTTTAATTGGGTTAGGTTAAGATTCCAAAGGAGTCTGAAGGAAATCATTCGATTCTAGGTGAGTTAGGCCTTGAAATGGAGAAAAAAAATTGTAATACATCTACGCATGGAGGTGGGGCGGCACGCTACCACCGTGCCACTGCCGCGCAAGAACTATTAAAGGGGTAAACTTACATTATTTACATTTTGTTGGACTAATATAACTTGTTTGACTATGTTTATTGTGCGCGCAAGAAGTATTTCCCAAGCTTTACCATAAAAAAAGTAATTGAATAGGTCAAATATAAATGATTTTTATGGTAAACACTAAACTTTTTTATTTTCCTAATATAAATAGGCTTCAAGGGGATTTTTACCACAACATTAGATTTTAAATTAATAAATTTACCAAAAGATTTGCGTTTATCTTATAAATATAGCTCTATGTATAAAATAGTGTCTTGCATCACTACATTCTTATGTGTGAACAAAATAAAATTCAAGGAATAAGTAATCTGATTACACCTTTTTTTAATAGCATGGTAGATGAAGTTCATGTGATGCTTGTAGATCATGACAAAGAGAATGATATGGAGAGGTTGATTTGCTCAAGTCTTTTGAATATAAAAGGTTAGATTTCTAAAAATGTCATATAGAACTTATAACCTCTATTACTTTACATAACTAAATTCTATGTCAGTTTTCATAGGAGTTTAATGGATTTTATGCTTATTATCAAATTTATTATTCTAACATTCACTCTTTTTAGATTTCATTTATCTTGAAAATTTTGAATTTCTGAAAATTCGATAATAAGCATCAGATCGATTAAACTCCTATGAAAAATGACAAAATTTAGTTATGTTAAAATATAGAGGTTATATGTTCTATATTACATTTTTAGAGATGTATCTTCATATTTAAAAGACTTTAATAAACAACCCATCTCAGTAACGTTCTGATTGTCATGATCTACATGTCTCCCATGAACTTCATCTATCATGTTATTAACAGGATTAGTCATGAAATTACTTATTCCTTCACTTTTATTTTATTCATACATTATTAGATAGAAGAAAATGCTCTATATCTGGACTGAATTTATAAGATAAACACAATTCTTTTGATAAATTTGTTCATTCAAGATCTAATGTGGTGTTCCCATTCCCCTTGAAGCTTATTTATATTAGGAATATGAGCAAGTTTAATGTTGATCATACAAATAATTTTTATTTGATCTATTTCATTACTTTTTTATGATCAGGCTTAGGAAATACTTCTTACTCACATACACAAGAAACTTAGTCAATCAAGCTATAGTAGTCCAACCAAATTTAAATTATGTAAGAGCTTACCTTTTTTTTTCAGTGGTTTTTTAATCAACTTCAAGCTTTGATAAGACACTGAATACATCTTTTCTTACCTACTCAATAGAACAATATTGTTGCTCTTATGATAGTCATAGAGCAATCCAACAAAATTCTTGTTGAAAACTACCTATATACATGATTTTACAAAGTACAAACTGAAACATCACAAAGTAATTATATTACTAACTCTCATTTTCATTATATATCATTAGTTAGAGATTAGTGGTCCTTTAAATAACATTTAGTTATATTTAAATTTTAAATACTAAAGAAATATATACAATATAAGGGGGAAATTACAAGATACATATAAGTTTGTGACGGTGGAACTACAGAAGGACAAGGACAAGATCAAAATAAGTTTATAAGGGTGTTAGGCGGACAGAAACATGAAAAGGGAAGGAGAATACTCAAACACATGAAAATATTATATTACCCTTCTACTTGGAAAGGAAAATTATGACAAATTTGACTGTAGCTATTCGGTGTTTATCATAATGGGATCTGATGTTCCGAATAGAGTAATCAACCATCCAAAAGAACAAGCCCCCATCGCGCAACACAATTGTACTCTATAATATACCACCTCACCACTATTTAGGAAGAAGGAGCAAGATGATGAGGAGGAGGAGGAAGGAAATAAACTTTAATCTCCCCAATCGTAGATGGAATGACTACAACTTCTTCTATGCTGAAAAAAAAAGTCACCATGAAATCTCTTTATTCAAGAAACCATTGGGAATTCAAAAAATAATTGCAAAATCTTGAAACGATATTCCTCATGAAATAAATGGTAAAACACTAATATTAAATAATAGTGAGTGACTATCTAAGATATTATCTCTAATTCTATCTAAATGATCCTTGATTATTGATTTAATCATTATCAATTTATAGCGTAGTCATTATACTACCATATAGTGTTATTATTCTTCCTCTTGAAAGTATTCAACAAATGTTGGAGTATTTTATCCATCCCATTTTGTGGATTCCCCCGGTATAAAACAACAAAAGTTCTTCCCTTTGGTAGATATCAATACAAAATCCTCCTACCATATGATAGTGTTGGGTTTTCTTTCTTAATGGGTCTTAGTTAGTGTATGTTCTCCTAGTTTTATTCTAGACGAGCTTATTAAATTTTGTAGATACACCTATATCAAATGAAATATCCATAAGGATAGTTTTTTTGACATGCCTCTAGATATGAAAATTTCCTATAATTTTATAACAAAATAATTTTAATAAGATTTCCAACATGAGAGAAGAAAATACGTTGTTTGGTATGCCCAAGAAGGTGCCACCGAGGAGAGTCAATCAATGTATGTATGTTCAACCATTCTTGACTCTGCTTCTCATTGTAAACAATCATTAATTAGTTGTGATCAAATGATTAGTCATGATCAAGACAAGGGAGACAAGAAGGTGGATTAGATCATATATGGGCAGATCAAAACGGGTTGAAAACAAATGGATTAAAACATCTTACCTGCTCATATTATCCACGATTTTCAGAATAGTCAAGTTGAGACAATGTAAAAACTAAAATAAGCTTAGGGTTACAACAATAACATATGCAATACGGTCCAATATTTCAATCATTATAATGAATTCAGTTGAAAAAGAAAGGAAAGATCACCTTAATAATGTATTTACAGAAATGAGATAATGAAGCAATTTAATTTTCTTGGAATACAAACATCATAAATTAAGTGTTACCAAACTCTATGTTTTCCTCAACTTATCAACAATATATGACCTTTTAAACACTGTCAAACTATATGTTTTCCCACATTTATAAATTAAATATGATAATTAATTCAAATAAAATTATGATATTTAAGCAATCTTATATAAATGGACATCAAGAATGTGTTCAAATGTCAAGACACTATCTACAATCTGGATGTGGCCAGCACTAGAGGACCATTGTTGGTTTCCAAGAGAAGTATCATGCTTACTAAATACAACAGGAAAACTAAATCAAGCATTAGTAAGCATCAATCATAAAGTAACATATTACCAAAAAAAATATTGAATCTCAAACTCTGAATATACTAAAGCATGGAACATAAATTTTAAACAAAAAACAAGTAAAACATAAATTAAAGAGACTTCAAAAATTTCTATCTATGAAGCCTATACTGTATAAAGATCAGTATCGAGACAAGACGCACGAAAGCTCAAAAAGATACTACTAACAATTCATAGAAACTAGAGTCTTCCAGAAGCATGGAGGTATAACTCAAAAGTTTATGATTGGATAAACTGATCATTATGAAACTCCTATTGAGGATCCTAAGTACCCAAATATGCATCATAAAAAGATTCATATCCAATGACATCAACAGATTCTACGTACAATTATGTAAATTAAATTTATAAAAAAAATAATTGAACTGAAAGTCCAAAAGTAACTCAACAAAAATACAGTATAAATCATGATAACAAATAATTTAAGCTCTTACCATAAGGATGCAAGAATAAAATATACTGAACAGAAATATATGAATAAAAATATACATTACTTGGGAATTAGTCTAATAGTAGTTTGTTCACGCTGCTAGAACTGTCCTATACCATGTCGATTTATAGAACAAACTCATTGATGGATCCACGTCACCCAAAAGTTGTTGCGATCCTAACCCACACTGGCTACATGGTTTATGGAGAAAGTAAGTTGTCAAAACAATTCCCTAAATCCATGTTAAATACTACTCTGAAAATCTATAACTCACTGCTCAAGTAAAACTACCCTGTCTAGGTTAAGATAAGATCTCAAAATGGCCTCTTCAAGTGGTACTTACTATGTACTTAGTTTATCTGAAAACTCGTTATACTTTGATATAATAGTGCTCTCTTTTTTATGTAAACAGAAACGAGCCTAAAATACCCTTGAAGTATAAAATATGGTTCAAAACTACCCTCGATAAAACTATTGCCTCTAAAATACCCTTCTCATCCACCTCTTGACTCCAAAGTACTGTTGTCATCCACCATTGCGTTCAAAATTGAGCACTTATTTAACAATTTTAAATTTAAACTATTTAAATATTTTTTTAATACTTGACTCTCAACTATTTTTTATAATTTAGCTTATTAATATAATTTATAAATCAATCTACTACTCACTCATTACTAATTAAAACACACCCAATTAATAAATTCGTCCCACTTCTGCAACAATAGAAAAGATAATGAGTATTTCTAAAAATTTAAGGCAAAGATTTCTATATAAGTAAATGATCATACATTCAAGACTCAATCAAAACATACTATAATTAAAGTATCTAAATGAAAACTACTGATAAACTTAAAAGTGTGCCTATATTCATCTTAATTATTCATTCGTCTCAATTATGCGATGCTACTTAATAGATATGTTTTTTTAGAAAAAGAATATATTTTAAAAAATAATGAATATTTATAAAATTATATTTGAAAAATTCATGAATTAATCATAGATGTACCACTTCTTTACCTTTGATCATAAAATTCGAATTCAAACTTGAAAGAAAATAATATTGAAGGTGTCCTCCTAAATAAGTGGATCAACATAAACCTAATTGGGGCTTCAATTTAGACTCGAATAATTTTGGATGTCATTTTCAGGAATCTATAATATCGTCATGTTTTAGTAGTGTTTAGAGAAATTTTGATGTTAGAATTGGTTTATTAATTGGGTGGGATTTAATTAGTAATGGGTGGGTAGTGGGTTGGTTTATAAATGATATTAATAAATTAAATTATATCAAAATGTTGAGCGCCATGCATTTAAAAAAAATATATAAATACTTTAAATTTGAAACCGTTAAATAAGTGGTCAATTTTAAACCTAATGGTGAATGATATGGGTTTTTGAAGCCAATATGTTGATGAAAAGGCCATTCTGGAGCCAATAAGTGGATGGAGGGTAGTTCTGTAACTTTTATAATATTTGAGAGTATTTTTGGTGCTTTTTCATTATGTAAAATGATAAAACAGAGCCATTAAAGTTCCCTTAAAGCTCATGAAATAACTTGTATTTAGTTTATAATGATAAAAAAATACATACTTGCAAAGTCATGTTACATAAACATTGATTATCTTTCTAGATGTAATACGTCTTAAAAATTAATGGAATACTCGACTATCATACTAATCATGAAGTATAGTTCTTTTTGTAATGCAAGTTTTGGGTTCTCAGGAGCTATAACTATGGATCAGTCATTACCAAGGGCACGTAGAAAGCTTTTTGTAATGCAAGTTAAGGATTTATGCCAAAGAAAAAGGAAATCAAATAGCCTTACATACCTCAATTCCCAATTCGTATAGCTTATGAAGTGTCAATCTGTCCTTTAACTTATTGTCTTGATCTACAACAACCAATCATTAAGGCTACAATATTGCATCTTACCAACCAACTCGGGATATTTCAACTCATAAAAATAGTAGCCATCCCATAATCTTTCTAATTAATTTTTTTTTAAAAAATTATGTCTATTATAGTTATATACATGAAACAACCTTTCCATGGAAAGGGAAGTGAGTTTACCACAATTTTAATTTAATGGTGCATCACCATAGCACATAAATCTTCCCATACAATTTCTCACAATCATTCTTTAAATACATCCATGACCTCCCATAAAAAAATCAATGCAATACAATTCCTCAACACAAAATAATGAAAAGACTTGAATATCTGGTTTGAAATCATCATCCCATGAGTTGCAATAAAGAAGTATGGAATTCTTAAATAAACTACTAATTAAGGGTTTTGGCAATGCCCTTACCTTCTCTACTTAAATCTCTTATTCTTCTTCAATTATTGTTTTTGTAACCTTCTCTTTATCTTTGGAAGAGAGTGTTAAAAACGTGGCTCTAGTTCCAACACATATAGCTATCTATAGCTCACTCCCTTTGGAGAAATGTCCAATGTACTTTAAATAATAGAGGAGAGAAGGTTATTTTGTGGTTGCTTTTGATTCAAAAAGGTGAAAAATAGTTAGAACACTAGTGGAAAAATTGGGTGGATGCTTCATATTGAGAGAGAGAAATATATGAACTTGAGAGTTTATATGGATAAGAAGAAAATGAGATACTTATATCAGATCTTTGACCTTAATAGATTCTCTTTGCCACCTTTATTATACTTCATTTGCAGCCAACATGTGTTCTTAACTTAGGCCACAAATTTAAGTAGGTGATTATTCAAATAATTTCTTGTGGTCTTGGAAATATTTGGGCCTTTTCTTTCCATTTCTCCCTTATTTTTCTATTCAACTTTGGCCATATATAGGTGGTGTACTTGGCCCAATAGCATGGTTAAATGAGTTTTAGTAGGTGATGCACCTACTTGGTCCTTTGGCTGGTCAATAAGTCAAAGTAGGTGATGCATCTACTTATCACCTACTAGCTTAGTGAAGTCAAGCAAGTACCTCAATATTTTATTGCATTTCTAGACCATAATCCCTTTAACTTAACTTAAAACTTCTATACACTATGTCAATTTTAACTCGACTCAAATACACCTTATTATTTCAAGTTTAAATACTTCCATTGACGTCAACTTAATTGTGTCACTGAAATTGACTAACTATACAACAAGGCAATCTATAAGTGTTGTATAAATAGAACAAGTATATGTAGAATACACAGTGTTACATCCCCCTCCCTTATGATCATTCGTCCTCGAATGATGGTGAAGTTCATAGTTTGGTTAACCGAGGAATTTCATTTGGAGATTTGCGAAATTTCCCATAATAAATAAGACTATACAAAATCCACATACTAACCTAAAAGACATATTGAAGTGTGTACCATGAAGTCTCAATAGATATGGTTTCTAAAATAATAATATTGACGAATTAAACCTCTCTCCTGACCATGTGATTCATTGAATATACACAATAAGAACTCATAAAAATAGAGACTTTAATATAACTAAGCACAAGACATGCAATTGACATATCAAATGAATAAATGCTAGTAGGATTTATGATTATAAAAGGGGACCATATGATCTCAAACCCTTATTGTGATGTTTACGATGAGGAGGGATATTTAGGATCTCTACCATATTCTATTCCAGGTATCTTATGTTAAATTATATTCCTTCTACAATAATTCAATGGAGGTTACACATTTTTGAGCTTACTTTCCGGGTCCTAAAAATCAAGAATAACTATAGTATCTCCCCAAATCTTTGTATATGAAAAATATATATAAAATAATAGGCGTAACCGATCGAGGCACTACTTTCCCTTCTCTTTTATGTCATGACGCATTTCAGAGGCGAGTCTTATAAGAACGGATAGTTGTCAATATAAACTCTAAAGGTTTATGTTGCATCTTCGAATAAGGCATTATGCTATGTTATTTATCTATGATTGTGATAAAATTTACATATATGTCCAACCTTTTTCTGGTCAAAGTCATCACTGCATCATGATACAAGGAAACATTTTTCCAATTTTTTAAAAATTCAATTAAATAAGCACATAGGGGCATAGAATACAGATAAATAAGTCACATTGAGTATGATATATAGGCAAACTATCACAAAAGGGAGCAAATAATGTATGTGCATTAAGCTATAAAAATATGTTGTGTACGTGCTCATATGAACTAGTGGCGTGTTAGTAAATGAGATATAAGGCATGTAGGAAATGGACCAGATGAGCACATGATGCATGATTACTAATTCTAAAAAATATATTATGCAAGCAAGTACACTATAAGACATGTAGACTTAAAAGAAAATGAACTACAGAACACAAATCACATTGAGCAAGTGTGTTATATCACATGGATAGATCGACTAACATCTCAGTTAGAAAAATATAAAAAATGAGCAAGTGAGCATATGATACATGGGCAGAAAAACTATAAGGCCTGTAATTCTTAAGCAAGTAGGCTACGAGGCATGTAAAATATTTAAAAGTGGTTGTACGATCAATTATCTTGTTGTACTCGGACATATGTACATCTGACATGAGGAAGGTGACCCGTGTAATGAATAACATGTAGGGAAAAGTTTCTATGAACACATACAACAATAAACAAGGGTACTCTCCAAAGCGGACAACACTTACATGGATGTATTCTATGACATTAGGTAACATGTGAGAAGGTAATCCACGAAGGGAAAATGACATACAAATAGATAAGTTATAGAACATGAAACATGTATAATTATATAAAAAATCATCTTTTGAAACTATGAGATATCATATAGAACCACTCTACCATAATAAGGCAAACACACTCTCTTAAGCGTTATGTCATAGGTGGGATAGATCTGCTTATATTCTTTACTCACATCAAAACACATACAATTGATTTCCCCATCTAATCTCTCCAATATCGTAAGAATTCTTATAGGTGTTCTACTATTGAACTTGGCTTCTATCTAGGTCAATATAAATACTATCTATAGTTAAGATAGAAAAAAAAATCATGAATAGTTCATCCTTTGGAGTAGGAGGCCGAGGTTAACTTTTCCTTCATTACCAGCTTTTGTCACATCACACTCAATGTCTGGTGTCTTTTGAAGGTCATAATAGAAAATAGTGAAGCTTGAACGTATCATAAAACATGAACTTTAATAATATGTAAATGTCAGGTACCTATAAAATTATATAACGATTCATAAAATCCGAGAGTTAGCACCGTTTGGCTTAACTAGATAGTCTGACCATACTAATAGATTTTTATTAAAACAAGTGAGGTTGCTCTGACTTTTTTCACATGCAAGAAAGCAAATAAGGATAAATATCATATGATCAAGTTTTCATCTCCGTAAACTGGACTACGACTGACGAATGACTATCAAAAAATATTAAATGAACCTCGTAGGAGACATGTGAACAATGATCTTTTTTTATTTTGTACTAATGATGTAGATGAACTAGGTCCATGTATCTTCTATATAGGTAACCTTTCTATTCCCCTCTTTTTCTTGTTGTTATCAAGACCAATTATCAAGACTTGAATCGATACTAAAATTACTTCTCTATCAAACAAAGGTTAACAAAGTTGTTCTGGTGTGCGCCATTATAACTCCTTAGGATTGAAGAGTTGATACCTTTTTATTGCCACATACACTTAGCAACCTCTATTTCATAATCACCTATCTCACTCCTCTGTAGCATCCTCATATCCCCCTACTCCTATGTTTAGGGAATTTGACATATCCCATCTCTAATGAGAAGCTCTACGTATATATTCGGCCATGTAATTCAAGATTCATTCCACATGGTTCCTATCTAACAAGTAACTTTTAATCAAAATTAGTAGCCCGGATTACTAGATCCAACTATGTACAACCTGAGTAATCACAACTTAGGTCTAACCAATCATTTTTTTCGTTTTGTTATCCTTATGCGTTAGTCACATACTAATCCTCCATAACCAAAATATAGATCATAATAGGAACTACCATAAATATATCATTTGCAAAAATTAACACACTTATCCCTAAGTGTTTTAACCATGAAAAGAATGCAAATGTTATTGTGCTTATATGAGGTTATTGGAACTTACCATATAAAAGACAAATATTAACATATTCAGGACGATATATGGTGAGAATTTGGGCTTTGTCAGGATTTAGGGGTATCTCTAACACTATTGCACTGATACATCCACCTATCAGATTATGACACTGCCTTCTTCAAGAAAAAACTGGTTCAACAACATCAATTTTGAGAACCTGTGTAATTCTTGACATTCTATGTATATCACTGACTAAGAGTGTTTCCTCTATAGGAATAGATCCTGTAGATATGGTGGAAATATATGACTTAAGAGTTGGATACACACTCCTAAAAAGATGTGCGTAGAAATGCTACAACTCATATATGTAACTAGGTAGCCCATCATTTTTGAGCATATGGATTACCATACTATATCTTTGTCAATTGAACAAACATGATACAAATGATAAAAATGCAACGTAAAATTCATATGACATAAAAACCTTAAGATACCTTGTGGAGTGGGACAATCGAATAAAAAGAGCTCAACGTAGTCTAAATTTTGATAACTTCAAATCCTTTTTGTAGGTTGCATGTAAACCTTTTAGCCAATGTTAACCTTAACCATTGTAAGAATAATATCAATATCATGATCAGCGCAAGTGCAAATTGACTTCTTAACTACGCTCTATCCACGATCTAGATTATGTAGGAAGGTAACATTTCCCAAATTTCCAAGCAGCCCCATAATTATAAATGTGGCACGCAGTAAATTCATAAGTAAGGACTGCTAGGCACCACTTTGTAGACTCCCTAGGACGAACTGTTCTGATACCACTTTAGTCACACCCGAATCCTAGGTGAGGCGGAAAAGTACTATTTGAATATATGTTATACGAGTCACCTATGGTGAGAATTTAAACTACTACTATGTAGATACATATACTAATGACAAACTTCATATACAACACATGTTGACTAGCTAAACCGATACATGTGAAAAGTAAAACTATAAACACAAATGATCGCTTGACAATGTCTACAAAGTCGCTAATGGGATCCATGACTGTACCATTATGAAATATGCATAATAAAGACTCGACAAAGCCTCAAATAAACCTTGAGCTCACCAACAACGCTGAGTATCATATACTTCTATTAGAGAAATCTACTAGTTCAGTACATGCACCTACGACATAAAATGCAACGCCCCCAATAAGGAACGTCTGTACGAAATAATGTACTGAATATGTAAGGGATAAACAACCATATGTAAAATAGAGCTCAAGTCTAACAACATACCAATATATAAGGATTAAAGACCACATTTTCTTATACTTATGGAATCATGTAGGTTAAATTATTTTCTTTACTTTGTTGTGCGTTATAAGTTTTATAAGACATATGATAAAAATGACCAGCTGATCAACGGTAGAAGTGGATGGTCCGTACTAGGAATTTTTACCCCTGGGTGATTTCTTCATAATTCCGCTAATACGGATCGGCCCATGATAGGCTTTCACCCCTTAGATACCACCCTTCTATACCAATTGGGATCGACCCATGCTAGGAATTTTCCCCTAGGTTGCTACCTATAATTATACATAGAGCTTCACTTAGATTCGTTAATCTTTGAGATTGTTGTTAAGATGTTGATAACTCTTTTGAGTTTGTTCTTTTGATGTTCATAACTAGTTTGAGATCGTTGTTTTGGTGGTTATAATCCTTATTTAGATTTAGAAGTATGTACTATTAGTAGAATAAATATGAATATGGATTACATTAATAAAAATGACATGGGAAGCAAATGTGACACCAAAGTAATACTTAGGAGCTTATATGACTCGATAAGCATTGACATATCAAATTGAAGCATATCAAGTGAAGATATTTAAAATCGCCAAGAGATTTGAACTATGTATGATACTTACTAACTAATTCAAATACAAGGTGTCCATGAATGTACAACCAAGGGGGAACGTGGGCATATTCAACTTATGGACGAATACATATCCCAAGTAAGTAAATATAAGATGTACAATAGAGAATGTAGGTATCTTGTAAGTTAACAGTATAATCCAACACAATGGGAGTAATAACAAATGACTGGAACACATGAACATGTGAAAATATGACATATACGATGAAATAGACAATTGAAGCAAGTTGGCAAGATATGGGCAGATCGTATATCTAACATATAAACATATGTACCATGTGTAATCTAGGATCACTTTGATTTATCTAAAAGAAATACGTGACATGGTACTTTGACGATGAAATAAGTTTAAACCTAGCATGCTAACACATGGTAGAGTAAACACGTACTATTAGTAACAAATTCATATTAGAGTGCTCACTTTAATGTTCTAGGGAGTAGGAACTGTAACTATAGATTACCACTACCAAGGGAATTTAGAAAGCTTAATTTTGTAATGCAAGTTTTTGATTCATCTTAAAGAGATGTACAATTGAATAGCCTTACATACCTCAATTCCTTATTCGTATAACTTATGAAGTGTCAATCTGTCCTTTAACGTCATTGTCTTCATCTACAACAATAAATCATTAAGTCTATAATATTAGCAGCTTACCAACCAACTCAGGATAATTCAACTCATCAAAAAGTAGCCATCCCATAATCTTTCTAATTGATTGTTTTCTTTCGCAAATTCTGTCTGATATAATTATTTAAACGAAACAACCTTCCCATGGAACGGGAAGTGAGTTCACCAAAATTTTGATTTAATGGTGCATAACAATAACACATAAATCTGCCCCTATAGCTTTCCGCAAACATTCTCTAAGTACATCTATGACCTCCCACAAACAAATCAATACAATAACAGTCCTCGACACTCCAAAATAATCAAAAGACTTGAATTTATGGTTTTATATCACCATCCCATGAGTGACTCTAACAAATTAAGTGTGGAATTTTTAAATAAACTACTAATTAAAGGTTGTGGTAGCGCCCTTACCTTAGCTATCTAAATCCTCTATTCTCCTTCAACTACTTTTTTTGTAACCTTATCTTAATCTTTGGAAGAGAGTGGCAAAACCTTGACTTCCAACACTTATAGCTATCTCTAGTTCACTCACTTTGGAGAACTTTCCAGTTTACTAGAAAAAACAGAGGAGAGAAAGTGATGTTGTGGCAACTTTGGAAGAAACAAGGTGAAAAATAGTTAGGTTCCTAGTTGAAAAATTTTGGTGGCTTCTTCATCTTGTGATAGAGAGAAATATATTGTAACGACCTGTTTGGTCGTTTTGAGCAGTAGAGTTTATTCTGGTAATAACTGTCTAAGTCGATGGATCCC
Organism: Solanum chilense; assembly: GCA_032847665.1. NCBI lineage: Eukaryota > Viridiplantae > Streptophyta > Magnoliopsida > Solanales > Solanaceae > Solanum > Solanum chilense. The sequence goes on from CM064964.1 coordinate 6,286,711, forward strand.
ACGACGGACCGTCATGGGAACGACGGACCGTCGAGGGGGTCTCGTTCCAAAACACTTAGAATTCTGAAATTTGGGTACTGAGATCGACTCTCTGAACTTCGTGACGGAATGGCAGGACGGACCATCACAGCCATGACGGACCGTCACAGGTTGCGTAACCCTGACTGGGTCGGATTTCTGTTAAAAGTTTTTAAGGGGCGTTTTGGACTATTCATGCTTATAATTATAAAGTTAGTGGGTTGATGTTAATAATTCAATTACTTGGGGGTTAAAGGAGATAACCTTGAAATAAATAGTGGGTTATTTTTATCTTCTTTTATACTTAATTATATGACAATTAGGGTAAAAAGAAAAAGTGTCTGAATAAGAAAAATAGAAAGAACAGAGAGAGAAGGGAGAAACGAGCGAGAGAAAGAGAAGAACGCAGAGGAAAGCAAAGGTTTTTGGAAGAGAGCTTGTTTGATCGCGATTCTTCGGTGGAGGTAGGTTATGGTTTATGCTACTTCATAGTAAACTCTTAATAGCGAATGATATGTATTGGGTAGTATTGTAAAGTCTTCTATATGATTAATTGTGTGCTTGCATGATGTGATGATGTGATTGTAATGGGTTGGGAAGATGAGGTTGTGAATCTTAAATCTTAAATTTACTTTGTTAATGATGATGCCTTGGTATAAAAGAAGGCTTGATGAACTAAAGAAATGAGATTAGAGGATCGGGTGTCACGTTCCGACACCAGGATAGTATTAGAGGATCGGGTGTCACGTTCCGACACCAGGATAGTATTAGAGGATCGGGTGTCACGTTCCTACACCAGGATAGTATTAGAGGATCGGGAGTCACGTTCCGACACCAGGATAGTATTAAAGGATCGGGTGTCACGTTCTGACACCAGGATAGTAGGGGATCGGAGTGTCACGTTCCAACACCAGGATAGTAGTAGTGGAGCAAGTGTCACGTACCGACACAAGAGAAATAAAGAGAATGAAAACTTGAATTATTTTAATATACTCGATATAAAGAACTAATTCCCAAATGAGTATGATGGGGAGGCTTGAGTCCTCATAGATGTGCTGGGTGTTGTGGCCAATGGTTATGGTATTTGTTGTTATCACCTGTTGAGTATGTAGTTGATTTTATGTTATTATTCGATATATATTATTTTCTATTTTGAGTTGGCCGATGATACCTACTCAGTACTTGTGCCTTGTACTGACCCCTACTTGTATTTGTTTTTCTTTGATTTTTTATGCAATGCAGAAAACGTGCCATCAACTTCGACTCGTCCGCAACTCTAGCCAGTCTTCATCACACCAGATTTCAGGGTGAGCTATTACTTCTAGCTTGGACTGGATCTTCTTCTTCGCGTCTTGATGCCTTGAAGTTCTGGCATGGACTAGATTTTTACTTATTTTAGCTTCTTAGATACTCTTAGATTTAGTAATTTGAGGATAGATGTTCTTGTGGTGATGACTTCCAGATTTTGGGGATAATAGTTAATAAATTTTAGAAGTTATTGATTGGTTATATTAATGTGTTTAAAGTCTTCCGCATTATATTCTGTTATCATGGTTGAAATGTTGGGGTTTAGATTTGTTGGTTCGCTCACATAGTAGGATAAGTGTGGGTGCCACTCGCGGCTCGTTTTGGGTCGTGTCAAACTTGGTATCAGAGCATTAGATTCGTTGGTCTCATCACACAAGAACGAGTCTAGTAGAGTCTTAAGGAACGGTAGGGGGACGCCTTTACTTTTCTTTGAGAGGCTATAGGACTTTAGGAAAATTCCATTCTTTCTTTCTTTCGTGCTATTACTTGGATCCAATTGGTATCTAGGTGATACAAATTGGTATCTGACCATCTTCACTCTATTTCGCAGATGGTTAGAACTAGAGCAACAACTGCGCCAACACCAACACCGGCAAGACAAGATGCATCTGAGCCAGCCACTGGGGCTATAGCTCGAAGAGGAGTAGTGGCAAGAGGCCGTGGTAGAGGTCGCGGGAGGACGTCCTCTAGAGGAAGAGGACAAGCACCTGGCCCATCTAGTACTAGGGCGGTGACTCCTCCACCGACTGATGAGGTAGAAAGAGAGGGTGAGGAAGGGGAAAATGAGCAAGTGCAGAATGAGGAATTACCACCCCAACCTACCCCAGAGATGATTAACAAGGTTCTTGCTTATCTTAGCGGGTTATCTGATCAAGGCCAGACACCTCCAGTGTTTTCTGCACCGGCGCCTCAGGTTCCGAGAGTACAACATGCCGCTGCTGAGGCTCCCCGCATGGATTCCTCATTGGAAATAGGCACGTTTCCTCGATTGACTACAGGGCCTATAATGACGAGTGATCAGCATGAACTTTTCAGTAAGTTCTTGAAATTGATACCTCAAGTTTTCAAGGGTGCTGAACCTGAGGATGCCTATGATTTTCTGGTTGATTTTCATGAGTTGCTACATAAGATGGGCATAGTGGAACGATTTGGTGTTGAATTTCTGACCTATCAGTTTCAAGGGAACGACAAAATGTGGTGGCGGTCATATGTTGAGTGTCTACCAGCACAGGCACCACCTATGACTTGGGCGTCATTCTGTAGCTTATTTATGGAGAAGTATATACCCCGGACTTTGAGGGATAGGAGGAGAGATGAGTTCCTAAGCCTAGCGCAAGGCAGGATGTCGGTAACTGCTTATGAGGCTAAGTTTTGTGAGCTATCCAGGTATGCCACCCAACTTTGCTTCAGTCCACAAGAGCGGATTCGCTGTTTCGTGAAAGGGTTGAGGTCAGATTTGCAGATTTCAGCCTTAAATGTAGCTGCTGCGGCAAAATCCTTTCAGGAGGTGGTAGATTTTGTGATAGAAGTGGAGGGGGTGAAGCCAGACGACTTCACCATGGCATCGACATCTAAGAAGTTTCATAAGGGAGGTGAGTTTAATGGTTCTTACTCTAGAGGGCAGGGTTCAGGAGGTTACCTAGCCCGACCTATTCAGTCTTCACTGCAGGCTGTAGCTGGGATTCCATCGCAGACCAGCCAACATTCCTCTGAGTTTGGAGGTTACCCCCAGACTTCGTCATTCTCACAGAGACCTATGCTTGAATCCAGAGAGTGTTATGGATGTGGGGAGACTGGACACATTAAGAGGTATTGTCCAAAACAGAGTTACAGACCTCCAATAGTCAGAGGTAGAGGTGGTCATGGAAGAGGCCGTCATTCTGGAGGACGTGGTGGCCAAGGTAATGGTGGTCACCAAAACGGCCAGGGTGACGGGCAAACTGGAGCTACTACAGCGCATTATGGTAGGGGCAACAGGCAAACAGGTGATAGGGCCCATTGTTATGCTTTCCCTGGGCGGTCTGAAGCGGAGACATCAGATGCTGTTATCACAGGTTATCTTTTGGTTTGCGATTGCATGGCTTCTGTTTTATTTGATCATGGCTCCACCTTTTCATATGTATCTTCCTCATTTGCTACTGGTCTTAATATACATTGTGAATTGCTTGACATGCCTATTCATGTTTCTACTCCGGTGGGTGAGTCTGTGATAGTTGAAGAGGTATATAGGTCTTGTCTTATGACTTTTGTGGGGAGCAATACTCATATTGACTTGGTTATCCTAGAAATGGTTGACTTCGATGTAATTCTAGGTATGACTTGGCTTTCTCCAAATTTTGCAATCCTAGATTGTAATGCTAAAACCGTAACGTTGGCCAAGCCTGGGACAGATCCGTTAGTGTGGGAGGGTGACTACACTTCCACTCCAGTTCGTATCATCTCCTTTCTTTGTGCTAAGAGAATGGTTAGTAAAGGGTGTTTAGCTTTCTTGGCACACCTCAGGGATGATACTACCCAAGTACCTTAAATTAAGTCGGTTTCAATAGTCCGGGGGTTTCTGGATGTGTTTCCTGCAGACCTTCCTGGCATGCCACCGGATAGAGATATTGACTTTTGCATTGATCTGGAGCCGGGTACTCGCCCCATTTCCATACCCCCTTATAGAATGGCTCCAGCAGAGTTAAGGGAGTTAAAGGCCCAACTTCAAGAGTTGTTAAGTAAAGGCTTCATTAGACCAAGTGCATCCCCTTGGGGTGCTCCTGTTTTGTTTGTGAAGAAGAAGGATGGAAGCTTTCGGATGTGCATAGAATACAGACAACTGAATAAGGTTAGTGTTAAGAACAAGTATCCTCTTCCTCGCATCAATGATTTGTTCGATTAGTTACAAGGTACTTGTACCTTCTCAAAAATCGATTTGAGATCTGGTTATCATCAATTGAAAATACGGGCAACGGATGTGCCCAAGACTGCTTTTCGGAGCAGGTATGGGCATTATGAGTTCTTAGTAATGTCTTTTGGGCTTACGAATGCCCCTGCCGCTTTCATAAGCTTGATCAATGGGATTTTTAAGCCATATCTGGATCTCTTTGTCATTGTATTCATTGATGATATACTGGTATACTCAAAGAGCAAGAAAGAACATGAGGATCACTTGAGAATTGTATTGGAAATGTTGAGGGAGAAAAAGCTTTATGCCAAATTCTCCAAGTGTGTGTTTTGGCTAGATTCAGTGTCCTTCTTAGGGCACGTGGTTTCTAAGGAGGGGGTGATGGTGGATCCTTAAAAGATCGAAGCAGTGAAGAGTTGGGTAAGACCTACCAATGTTATAGAGGTAAGGAGCTTTGTTGGTTTAGCTATCTACTACCGCCGATTTGTCAAGGGATTTTCTTCTGTTGCCTCCCAACTGACAAATTTAACTAAGCAGAATGTTCCATTTGTATGGTCGAACGAGTGTGAAGAAAGCTTTCAGAAACTCAAGACCTTGTTGACTACTGCACCAATTCTTACCCTGCCAGTGGAAGGCAAGAATTTCATTGTGTATTGTGATGCATCCTATTCTGGTTTGGGTGCAGTGCTAATGCACGAGAAGAATGTAATTGCTTATGCCTCGAGGCAATTAATGGTGCACGAACGTAATTACCCGACCCATGATTTGGAGTTGGCCGCGGTAGTGTTTGCATTAAAGCAATGGAGGCACTATCTATATGGGTTTAAGTGTGAAGTCTATACGGATCATCGTAGCCTACAGTATGTCTTTACTCAGAAAGATTTGAATTTGAGACAGAGGAGATGGATGGAACTACTGAAGGACTACGATATCACTATTTTGTACAACCCAGGAAAAGCTAACATTGTGGCAGATGCGTTAAGTAGAAAAGCGGGGAGCATGGGAAGCCTAGATCACATACAGGTTTCTAGACGCCCATTGGCTAGAGAGGTTCAGACTCTGGCTAATGACTTTGTGAGACTAGAAGTAAATGAGAAGGGAGGATTTTTGGCCTGTGTGGAGGCAAGATCTTCCTTTCTTGACAAGATTAAGGGAAAACAGTTTACTGATGAGAAACTGATTCGGATCCGAGATAAGGTGTTGCGAGAAGAGGCTAAAGAAGCAAAAATCGATGAGGAAGGTGTTTTGAGAATTAAGGGAATGGTATGTGTACCCCGTGTTGAAGACTTGATCCACACTATCCTTACAGAGGCTCATAGTTCAGGATACTCTATACATCCTGGTGCAACCAAGATGTATCGTGACCTAAAGCAACATTTTTGGTGGAGTAGGATGAAGCGTGACATTGTTGATTTTGTCGCCCAATGCCCGAATTGTCAACAAGTAAAGTATGAACACCAGAGGCCCGGAGGAACACTTCAGAGAATGCCATTCCTGAATGGAACTGGGAAAGAATTGCAATGGATTTCGTGGTTGGTCTTCCAAAGACATTGGGTAACTTTGATTCTATTTGAGTAATTGTGGACAGATTAACTAAGCCTACTCACTTAATTCCGGTCAAGGTGACTTACAATGCAGAGAAGTTAGCCAAACTCTATATCTCAGAAATTGATCGATTGCATGGAGTTCCACTTTCCATAATATCAAATAGAGGTATGCAGTTTACTTCTAAGTTTTGGAGAACATTGCATGCTTAATTAGGTACTAAGTTGGATCTTAGTACTGCATTTCACCCTCAAACTGATGGTCAGTCTGAGCGAACGATTCAAGTGTTGGAGGATATGCTTCGTGCATGTGTGATAGAATTTGGTGGCCATTGGGATAACTTCTTACCCTTAGCAGAGTTCTCCTACAACAATAGCTATCGCTCAAGTATTGATATGGCCTCATTTGAGGCACTGTATGGGAGGATATGTAGGTCTCCCATTGGGTGGTTTGATGCATTTAAGGTTAGACCTTGGTGTACTGACCTTCTGAAAGAATCGTTAGATAAAGTGAAATGCATTCAAGAAAAGCTTTTAGCGGCTCAAAGTAGGAAGAAAGAATATGCAGATCGAAAGGTTAGAGACTTGGGTTTATGGAGGGTGAGCAAGTCTTGCTGAAGGTTTCGCCCATGAAAGGGGTGATGCGGTTTGGTAAAAGAGGTAAGCTAAGCCCAAGGTATATTGGACCATTTGAAGTACTTATGAATTAGCCTTGCCTCCAGGACTCTCAGGAGTGCACCCGGTATTTCATGTGTCTATGCTGAAAAGATACCATGGGGATGGAAACTACATTATTCGTTGGGATTCAGTTCTTCTTGATGAGAATTTTTCTTATAAGGAAGAGCCTGTTGCCATTCTAGATAGAGAAATTCGTAAGTTGAGATCAAGGGAGATTGCATACATCAAAGTTCAGTGGAAGAATCGACCAGTTGAAGAGTCCACTTGGGAGAAGGAGGTTGATATGCAAGAAAGATACCCACACCTGTTTACAGATTCAGGTACTCCCTTCCGCCCTTGTTTTTCTTCTTGTGATCATTCGAGGACGAACGATGGGTAAATTGGTATCTATTGTAATAACTTGTTTGGTCGTTTTGAGTAGTATAGTTTATTCTGGTAATAACTGTCTGAGTCGACGGATCCCACGACGGACCGTCATGGGCACGACGGACCGTCGAGGGGGTCTCGTTCCAAAACACTTAGAATTCTGAAATTTGGGTACTGAGATCGACTCTCTGAACTTCGTGACGGAATGGCAGGACGGACCGTCACAGCCATGACGGACCGTCACAGGTTGCGTAACCCTGACTGGGTCGGATTTATGTTAAAAGTTTTTAAGGGGCGTTTTGGACTATTCATGCTTATAATTATAAAGTTAGTAGGTTGATGTTAATAATTCAATTACTTGGGGGTTAAAGGAGATAACCTTGAAATAAATAGTGGGTTATTTTTATCATCTTTTATACTTAATTATATGACAATTAGGGTAAAAAGAAAAAGGGTTTGAATAAGAAAAATAGAAAGAACAGAGAGAGAAGGGAGAAACGAGCGAGAGAAAGAGAAGAACGCAGAGGAAAGCAAAGGTTTTTGGAAGAGAGCTTGTTTGATCGCGATTCTTCGGTGGAGGTAGGTTATGGTTTATGATACTTCATAGTAAACTCTTAATAGCGAATAATATGTATTGGGTAGTATTGTAAAGTCTTCTATATGTTTAATTGTGTGCTTGCATGATGTGATTGTAATGTGTTGGGAAGATGAGGCTGTGAATCTTAAATCTTAAATTTACTTTGTTAATGATGATGCCTTGGTATAAAAGAAGGCTTGATGAACTAAAGTAATGACATTAGAGGATCGGGTGTCACGTTCCGACACCAGGATGGTATTAGAGGATCGGGTGTCACGTTCCGACACCAGCATAGTATTAGAAGATTAGGTGTCACGTTCCGACACCAGGATAGATTTTCTTCTTATTATTATTCTATAGTTTCATAACACGTTATCAGCACGAGGATCTATTTTATCAAAAGTAAAGGGTAGATTTGAAGAATTAATAAAGGTATTATTTATTATTTTGTTTTTAGTTCTAAAGGTCAATCTTACAAAACTAGAGTTCATTACCCTTCAATGTTTAGGCAGGAACTACCTCTCATGGGTGTTGGATGCTGAAATACACCTTGATGCAATGGGTCTTGGAGACACCATAAAAGAAGAAAATAAAGAATCAAATCAAAATTATGCACGAGCAATGATATTCTTACATCATCGTCCTGACTAGATTTTGATAATCGAATATCTGACAGTGAAGGATCCACTTGTTTTGTGGAAAAACCTAAAAGAGAGATTTGACCACTTGAAAATGGTTATATATCAAAAGGCACGATATGATTTGATGCATCTAAGGCTACAAGACTTGAAGTCTATACATGGGTATAATTCTGTCATGTTCACAATGACTTCTCAGTTAAAATTATGTGGAGAAACTGTTAGTAAGATTGATATGATTGAAAGACGTTCTCCACTTTACATGCCTCGAATGTGCTCTTGCAGCAACAATATCTAGAGAAAGGTTTCAAAATTATTCTTAACTAATTTCTCATCTTCTTGTAGCTGAGGAAAATAATGATTTATAATTGAAAAATCATGAGAATCAGGTACTGGATCTGAACCACTACCTTAAGTGAATGAGGTGTACGCCCACCATGCTAGGCATGGAAAATATCGCGGCCCCAATCATTGTCGTGGACATCGACGTGGTCATGATTATGATCAAGAATGTAATTCTTTTCCTAGTGTTAATCATCTATCAAATAAAAATTACAACCAAAAGGAAAAAAGAAAGGATGAGAAACATAAAGCAACTAGGGAAGGTTCTTTTTGATGAGGTGGAAGAGGTAATTATATACGTGAATATCATACTCCCAAACACTTTGTTAAGCTTTATAAGGAATCTCTAAAAAAGAAAGACCAAAATCTCGAGGTAAATATTATCTCTGAAAATCAAGTTGACATCACACAATTGGATGTAGCAGATTTGTTTGCACATCCTGAAGGAAAGATAGATCACTTTATTGGTGATGGTTTTGTAAACATGGAAGAGTGATTTTTTTATTATTTTTATTTATTTTTTTAGTAGAAGTTATTAATAAATGTCATGTAATTGTAGTGGTTTACATGAGTATTAATATTTTTAAATTAGTTTAGTCATATTCTTGTAGTTTATTAGTTTGTTCTACCTTAATTAGATAATATATATTTTTGATTTATCTATTTATATGATTCTAATATAATTGGGTTAGTCAAATACTCCTGCCATTTCAAAAAAGAATGGCGTCCTTTCCTTTTTATTCTGTTTCAAAAAGAATGACCTCCTTCTTTTTTTGGTAGCATTTTAAAATCTGCTTTCCACGTGGCATGTTTAAGGCCACAAATCAAAGGGAAATTTTGTAAATTTAATCTAACTTAAATTTAGGACAACAAGATACAAAAGTCTTCTTTATACTCTTAAACTCTGTGCCAAGTCAAATTAGGTCATTCTTTTTGAGACGGAGGGAGTACTATACTTTATTATGTGTTTATATTATATTAGGTTTTTAACTTGACCTAATGTTCAAAACATGGAGTCTGCTGTTAACTAGATTTTATCATGTCTTTGTATTATATTAGGTCTTTAACTTGATCTAATGTTAAAAACATGCAGTCTGTTATTAACTCGGATTAAATAATTATTTTTATTTTATTTTTTCCTAACAACTCGTTATTGACTTACATATAGCAATAAATTAAGGCTCAACTTGTAATATTTAATTATTATTTTATTACATTGAATATATTTTACACTTTCGACAATTCTAATATTTAACATATATTTATTTTGTATATGTCATTTCATGAGAAAATATGGATAATTCTAAAAGCATATTATCGAAATATGAAGACATATTATTAATTGATTATGGTACAACACATACAATATAACATAAATAATAAATATTTTTCTCATTTAAGTATGGAAAAAATAGATGTTACTACAATTTTTTGTAATAGTAATATGATTGAGGGCTTTGGAAGAGCCATTTTAATTTTTCTCAAGGGAACTAAACTCATCATGAATAATGCTTTCTTTTCTCGAAAATGTAAGAGAAACTTGTTGAGTTTTAATGATATCCGTGAAAACGGTTATCATATCCAATCAATGGATGATCTTGAATATCTTGGTATCACCAAGAATGTCTCTAGGCAGACATCTATTATAGAAAAGTTTCATGCTTTATCTTCTAGCTTGTTTGGACAAAAATTAGTGCAACTGAGACACATTTTACTAAAACCAAGAAGTTAACGAATTCCAATACATTTGTACTTTGACATGATCATCTGGGACATCCATTAAAGGTCCTAAAGGTCTTTTAAATGGTGATTTTTCTTCTACTTCTTTTTATCAAGGCAAGTTAATTGTGGGACCATCAGCAACGAAAGTTGATATTGAGTCCCCTACGTTCTTGGAACGCATACATAGGGATATTTGTGGACCTATTCACCCACCTAGTGGGTCATTTAGATACTTTATTATTCTAGTAGATGCTTCTTCTAGATGGTCTAATGTGTGCCTATTTTCATATCATAACTTCCCATTTGTATAATTATTTGCACAAATAATAAGGTTAAGGGAACACTTTCCAAATAATCGGATTAAGTCCCTTCGTCTTGATAATTTTGCAAGAGTTTTAAACCCAATCATTTAATGATTATTGTTTAGCAATTAGGATAAGAATTGAACACTCAGTTGCTCATATTTATACTCATAATGGTCTCTCTAAGTCATTAATTAAACGTTTGCAATTACTACAAACCATTTCTTAAGAAAACTAGGTTTCCTACTTCTGTATGGGGACGTGCAATTTTGCATGCTGCAACAGTTCTTTGTATCAGACCAATAAATTATCATAACATTTCTCCATTGCAATTGATTATGACTCAAGAGCCTAATATATCTCATCTAAGAATTATTGGATGTGTTCTCATGTGCCTGTGGCACCACCAAACCACACTAATATGGGCCCTTAAAAAGGGTTAAATAGTCACCCTTTATTATTCTCTATCTTGAACCATTGACTAGAGATATGTTTACTGCTCGATTTGCAGATTGACGGTTTTATGATATAGTTTTCCCAAAATTAGGGGGAGAGAATAGTGAAATAAAGCAAAATTTTTGTGTAAAAATTATGGTTGTCTCATCTTGATCCATATTCTTCTACTTGTGCGATAAAAGTACAAAAAAATATTCATCTGCAGAAAATTGCAAATCAAATGTCAGATGCATTTATAGATTTGAAAAAAAAAATTACTAAATCACATATTTCTGCAAAGAATGTCCTAATTCAAATTAATGTTCCTATAGGACCATCAAGGAGTGTCATCGCTTATGAGTCAAAAGAACTCCTAATGCGTGGTAGACCATTGGGTTTTAAGGATCAAAATTCTTGAAAAAAAAAATTTCAAGATGACACTATGAAAAAATCTCATATGGCAGTTCAAAATTTGAATAGTTCTTATATGCATAAAAGAATCAATGAACCTGAAACTGAAGGAAATAATGAAATATCTATAAATTTAAGAGATGTTGGAAACTAATCTAAATCAATCAGAAGTAGTGGTTGATTATGTCTTTGCATACAATGTTGTAACAAATATCATGCAAGATAATGAGGATCTTGAACCTCAATCAGTTATAGAATGTCGACAATGAAATGATTGACCAAAATTGCAAGAAGCAATTCAATTAGAGTTGAATTCACTTTCCAAGCGTGAGTTTTTTGGACCTATAGTTCAAACACCAAATAATATTAAATTTGTTGGTTGCAAATGGATTTTTATGAGAAAAAGAAATGAGAGAAATTAAATACAAAGCTATAAATCACGCCTTGTGGTACAAGAATTTTCTCAAAGGCCTAGCGTCGATTATAAATATACATACTCACCCGTTATGGATGCATAACTTGAAATGCATTTGATAGTTTCGGTTACAGCCTTATGGATCACTTGATAATGAGATATACATGAAAATTCCTTATTGATTTGCGATGCCTAAACTATGTAATTTAAAATCTCGAGAAATATATTCAATTAAATTGCAAAGATCATTATATAGTTTGAAACAATCTGGACATATGTGGTATAGCCGTCTAAGTGAGTATTTATTAAATAAATGTTATACAAATGATGCAATTTTTCCATGTGTATAAAGAAAACAATATCGGAATTTGTTCTGCTTGTTGTGTATGTTGATGACAAAATCTTATTGGAACTCCAATAGAGCTTCAAAAGGCAATTGATTATTTAACGAATGAATTTGAGATAAAAGATCTGGGAACAAAAAAATTATGTATTGGTTTGCAAATTTACTATTTGACAAATCATACTTCTATTCATCAATCTGCCTACACAGAGTCACGTCCCGAAACAACGCCCTAGAAGTTAGGGTCAATCTCGGATTTCAATCAGCGTACATTATCCCTCAGAGGTCTTGTACAAGACATTACATATCATTCATCACATAAATATAGTGAAAAGTAAGCAGAATTAAAACTTTTCACAAAACATTTTATAGTCGTTAAAACTCTTTCGTATAAAGTCATAGGAAATAATCGTTAAAACTCTTTCGTATAAAGTCATAGGAAATACTAAGTCTCAATCTCATCAAAGTTAAGAAATGCGAATACTCTTGGGACATGGCCCATACAAAATACTAATATGAAATGCTTAGTGTATTACAATACTTCAATGAAAAAAATAAAAGACATCTATGCCCTCAAATCAAATGAGGACATACTTCAACTTCACCTGAATGATGCTATCATCCAAGTATTTCTTCAAAAAATACTCCTCACGTACAAACAACTATAGAGATAGATAAAAGCATAGATTAGTACAACCACACGTACTAAGTATGACATAATGCATGAAAATGGATATTTATTAGAAATATGTATGTTTTCATTTAAAATTGTATTATAATCATAAGAACAACATTTAACAACTTAGAAACACATCATATAACATTTAATCAATTTAATACATTTTTGAGAAAATATTACAGTAAGCTCAACTCCGTATACATTAAAGGATTTCACTGTTACAGTGAAGTTGTCTACTTCTTCCTTAGACACTTCTTAACATGTAGTAATCCCATAAAATATATCCTAAGACTCACTTAAGAAATACAAAGATAGATCACCCACACAACCTCTCTAAGAATATCCGAATGACCCTCAAGAATACTTATAATAAGACACATACACAATTACAAGACAACAACACATCAACATGAGATTTCCTTTACCAAAGGTGATTCTAAGTCTCACTTGAGTTACTTATGAAGAGACCTCCCATACAATGGCTTACACACACTTAAGAGATCCTATAGACTACCTATGATAGCATTATCCTCACTTAACACCTTAACATATAGATAATATAACATTCTCTTACAAAAGGGTATCAAATGTCTAACTTAAGTAAATCAAGAAGATAATGTCCATGAGTGACCTCTTCAAGACTACCTAAATAATCCTTAAGGCTTCCTAAGTTCATATCATTTCCACATATTCAACATCTTCCCTAACTAGAGTCATTCTTAAGACTCATCTAGCCAAGATACGAAGTGACCATTCCTATGTTCCCTTAACACCTTATCTAGACAACCCTTAACTACTCTAGATAAGTACTTATACATTTATCATCCTTTCTTAACTTAAGGCATTTCTTCATTAGTTAATTTAGGAGACATTCAACACATAAAGGACATTCAAGTAATTGCCTTGGACAAGACCTAGGAACTCCAAATAACACCTTCAAAGCCTATTGTGTTATGTCTAGATAGCATCCCATACCACAACTAAAACTTCATAGAACTTGTCTAATGCTAATAGGTATTCCATATGAATAGAATATGCAATAATCCACATAGTCCATGATAGAAAACATGGAATCTGATGTTCTAACCTACATGGTTAAGGAATATGAAGTGCATGATTTGTAATCTAATCTCATCCTTTAACTAGATCTACTTCCCTTACCATACTCACTCGATGCTATCCTTCTTTCTCATAGAGTAATTTACACTTAAGGTTCATATAAAAGGATTTCATGTCATGTTCATAACCCAATCATATTTACCCTACCAAGGAAAGGTCCACTACGGCTACCTCATAATGGTGACAAGAATCTCATCATGGCATTCCTAAGGATTAATATGATGCAATTCCAGCCAATTAACCTTAAGTCTATCATTCCTTTACTTTGAAGAATACCATTACGGCTTATGACTTCAACATTCATAACCTTACCACTAGGTTAAAGTTTTCACATAAACGACCCCCATAGCTTCATTTAAGGTCACATATTAATACAATCAAGACTAAGAGACTTTAGAATCCTAAGTCAAGACATCACATATTCACATTCATAAATACATCCAGCAAGGGACACAAGTCAACCAAGGCAAGACACCACATACATCATTTTAACTTATAATATATGTCATTCTAGAAGCAAATAGAAATAACTCTTATCATCTTCAAGTCATCCGATACACTACCATATCATCATAAATATGACCAACATAGACTCATATAGTAAAGTAGGTTTAACATACATCAACGCTAAGACTACACATATTACTCACATAGTCATAGTCTATATGATTTCCTAGAATACATAGAAAGAACAAATATACATTCACATTAATTAACATGTCAAAAGATATCATCATAATTTTACCATACCAATCACAACATAGTTGAAGTGTAACAATCATAAAAATAAATTAAATATGGAAGCTTACCACCACTCCCTTATCAATACCTCAAACCAAAGCCAAATCACCCAATTCAATATCACAAAACCTTTACCCATGACCCTAACCAACAATTCAACATAATTATTACAATATTCATGAAACTAGGTCAAATTAGTACATAATAATCAATACAATACATCCTAAGATATCAATTAACTACAATTATTACATCAATTAATAGACTATATGAAACTACATTAGAATTCATCAACATGACATTAATATCAAGTAGCCCATAACTTAGTCAAAAAACTAGGGTTCATCCAATTCATGGGTTCATAGGTTATTTTAATTTAAAATCATAAATACAATAACAATTCAATCATTATTAAATGTTTAGTAAAAATTAATGCAAGAACCCATGGAATAGATCATAAAATTGGACAATTAAACTTGAAAACATTAGAAAACATCATTAAAAGTTGGGCTACTTGATGAAGAGAGATTCAAAGATCAAAATAAATACCTTGTTGAAGATAACTCTTCAATTTGATGTAGAATCTCCACTTCATTCGTCAATCCAATCCCTTTCATGAGTTTTGGCTCCAATGGAGTTCTAGAGAGATTTCTAAGGGATTTGGGTTTTTATTTTTTAAGAATGAAATTATCTAAGTGTTTCAGGCTTATAAAAATTGTTAAAATACACAAAATACCCTTTAAGAACCTCCAATACTCTTATTTTGAAGTGGGTTTAATTGACGACTTCACCCCTCAACTTAATAGTAGCTTGCGTTGAACACAAACCCCTAATGACAGTTGCCCATTGACGGAGCGTCAGTACACACACGGATCGTCCTGTCCTCCGTCAATGAGTTATGAAGCTTGAAAATGGTACCTTAGCTCCCCAGGCTAAGTACCAAACTACTCCCTCCACCTACGGGACGTCGACCAGGCCATCGACCGTCGTTTGCCATCCGTTAGTGGGACTGCCTTGGGCAGTTTTTGTCACAAGCATGGGTTGTTCCTCAAGGACCCTTGGTTGGTTCTTGAGGATGGCTTCCCTGACTATTCAAGCCCAAACATGATTGTATACGATTTTATCACCTCTCACATGAATTTCATCCGAAACGAACACATAAAGCTTGACGAAACATACTTAGACAAACAAGGTCATTTCAAGGCAACACATCCGAACGTCATAGACGTTCTTGGACGTTTGACTCGAAAATTCACAAAACTCAACATATTGACTATATAAAAAATAATAACTCATATAATGACTTTAAAACCTCATGAAACACATATAAATACATAGAACCACATATGAGACACATAGGTGACTTAGTCGTCGCTTGACGTTTGACTTCTAATGCACCTAAAATCTTAGACATTGCCTCTATATTATATTATAAACCAAATTAGGACCTTTGAACGTCATTACAACCATGTTAAGATCTAGTTCATCTATGTCATTTGTGAGGTCTTATATTCTCCCATACTTGGACAACATTCGTTCTCAAATTACTCTTACCACTCTCCGTACACTTCCAAGAATAGAGATTCAACTAGCAGATCATGACCATACCATATAAACACATTTTAAAGAAGAAAACATCACTTTTATATAATCTAGAGAATCACAACAGAACAAGAAACTAGAAAACATTCTATAACTCATCATGCTACAAAACACACATTCTTCATTCTAAATAACAAAAACTAATTTTATACTCAGTATTATACTTAGATACATCAGTTATAACCATATTACAATAATTTTAGACCAAAGAATGAAATAGTCAAATTTCCCAAAATTGATCACCGAGCAGTTTCAAGCTATAGTGATTTTTAGTATATTTTTCAAAAATGCAATATGTTTAAGAAATTCATGATAGAAACATTCTAATATTCAAGGTAAAATCATATAAACACATATTACAACATAATCATGGCTTCATCAAATGCACAATGCACAATTTAATGAAATTCAATTTCAACATAACTCTTAAACACAATGCAAGATGCAATATGATTCTATGTCTTTCTATGCCATGTACTAACCATACTCCCTCACTTAGAAATAACTTATATCACTTATAAAGAAAGATGCAAGGACTTACCCTCATCATCATCATCATTCTCATTCGGCTTTGATCCTCTTGCCCGGAGTGCATGAAAACACCACTTATTTGGAACATCATCCTTTGGGACATTAGGAGCAACTTGCTTACCCTCTTTACCTCTAGAAGAAATGTTAGGAAAATCTCTCACCTTGTGTCCTTCCTTGACACAACAATAGCAACTCCCGGTACCCCTTAAACACTCACCATAATGCCTCTTTCCACATGTGACACATGTAGGTTTGACATGTTGAGAAACACTCCTTTCTCCAATTTCACCTTAGCACTCCTAGGTTCTTCATGAGTTTGATTCCTCTTCTTAAACATAGTTTGCTCTTGATCACTAAAACTACCCCTTTTCAAGTTTGGAGCCATCCTCCTATGTTTAGACTCTTCAATTAAATGGTCATACACCATGAGTCTAGCTAGGGTCATATCATTATGTAGCATCGTTCTACGACATTTCTCCCTCACTAGATTGGCTACACCAGTCACAAAACGACTTATTTCATCCCTTTGGTTAGACATAAGAGATGGGGAATTTCTAGAATATATTTATAACTTCAAAGAGTATTTCTCAACACTCATATTACCTTGCTTGAGATTTATAAACTCCTCCACCTTAACTTACCTCCACTCATGGGGAAAGTACTTACAAAGAAAAGCTTCCTTAAATTCTTCCAACTCAATAGGACCCGAGTACTCTGGCCTATTTTCCTTACATTGAGTGTACCATATTTGGGAAACATCTCTCAATTGGTACGAAACCAACTTCGCCTTCTCCCTAGATGTAACTCCCATAGCGCTCAAGACTTTGTACACTCCATCTAGGAACTCTTGGGGATCCTCTCCCACCTTAGAGCTAGGAAATATTGGAGAATTCATCCTAACAAAGTATCTTAACCTTGACGTCATAGTGCTCTCCACAACATTCACCCTAGGCACCATATTCTAATTCACATGAGTAGTCACAGCTCAGACTAAACAAAGCAAAGCCTCTCTAATATCCCTATCACTCAACTCCGGGGAAACCATTGGAAAGTCATTACCTCCTTCCACAATAGGTACTTGATAACCTTGAACACTTTGAGGGACTTGGTCAGCTTCCTCAACATGAGGAGGAATCTTCTCTTGCACCTCATTCTCTTAAACTCTCCTACTCGATGTCCTCCTTGTATTCATATTGCTAGAAATACAAAGAAAACCATAAGAAAAAAGCACTCATAACTTTTATTTTATGGAGATACATAGGAGTAGAAAAGAAGGGAAACTCAATCGTCCTATAGCCTCTCGCCCATAGATGTGTCGCGACTCACACCGATAGTCAAGACTCTACTAGATGTGACTTGATGAGACTTCTTGATTCCAAATGCTACTTTCATAACCTATGCATTAATACAAAGCTTGTCACATCCCGAAACCACACCCTAGAAATTCAGGTCAATATCGTATTGCAATTAGCGTACTTGACCTCTCGGAGATATTGTACAAGACCTTACATATCACTCATCGCATTAACATAGTGCAAAAATAGCGCGGAATTAAAAAATTTCACAAAACATTTCAAATTCGTTAAAAACTCTTTCATATAAAGTTATACGAAATACTAAGTCTCAATCTCATCAAACTTAAGACACGAAAATACTTTTGGGCCACAACCCATACAAATACTAATATAGAAATACTTAGTATATTACATACTTCAATGAGAAACATAAAATAAACTATGCCCTCGAATAAAAAATGAGGATTTACTTCGACTTAACTTGAATGATGCTATGATCCAAGTCTTTCTTCCAAAATGCTCAGCACCTACTAACAACTATAGAGATAGATAAAAGCATAGATTAGTACATGCACATGTACTAAGTATGGCATTATACATGAATATCATGAAAACGGGCTTTTCTTAGAAATATGCATCTTTTCATTTAAAAATCATATTATTATCATAAGAACAAAATTTAAAACCTTAGAAACACATATAACATTTAATTAATTTCATACATTTTTGAGCTAACATTACAGTAAGCTCAACTCACTGTACTGTGAAGTTGTCTACTTCTTCCTTAGACACTTATTAACATCTAGTCATCCCATAAAAGTTGTCCTAACACTCACTTAAGAAACACAAAGTGAGACCGCTCATACAACCTCCCTAATATTACCTAAATGACCTTCAAGAATACTTATAAAAAGAAATATACATAATTACAACACAACAACACATGAACATGAGATTTGATTTACCAAAGGTCATTTTAAGTCTCATTTGAGTGAGTTGTGAAGCGACTGCCAATACAATGCCTTAAACACACACTTAAGAGATCCGATAGACTACCTATCACATAATTATTCTCACTTAACACCTTAACATATAGATAATATGACATTCTCTTACCAAAGGTTATAAAACGACTTACTTAAGTAATGCAAGAAGATAACGTCCATGATTTACCTCTTCAAAACTACCTGAATAATGATTAAGACTTCCTAAGTTTATATCATGTCAACATATTCAACATCTTCCTTTATTAGAGTCATTCTTAAGACTCACCTAGGTAAGATACTAAGTGACCATTCCTATGCCCCCGTCACACCTTAACTAGACAATCCTTAACTACTCTAGATAAGTACTTATTCATTTATCATACTTTATTAACTTAAGGCATTTCTTAATTAGTTCATCAACGAGACGTTCAACTCATAAAGTACATTCAAGTAATGGTCTTGGACAAGACCTAGGAACTCTAAATAACACCTACAAAGCCTATTGTGCAATGTCTAGAAAGTGTCCCATACCACCACCTAAACTTAATAGAACTTCTCTAATGCTAATAGGTATTCCATATTGAGAATAGGATATAAGCGACATAGACCATGATAGCAAAGAATGGAATTTAAAGTTCTAACCTACTCAGATAAGGGTGTTCTACTTGCCAATGGTAGATATTGGACACATCCCACATAGGCACATGGATAAAGAATATGAAGTACATGTTTTGTAATTTAATCTCATCCTTTAACTAGAACTATTTCACATACCGTACTCACTCGGTGCTAGCCCTCTTTCTCATAGAGTAATTTACACTTAAGGTTCATATAAAAGAGTTCCATATTATGTTCATAACCCAATCACTTTTACCCGACCAAGGAAAGGTCCACTAGGGCTACCTCACTATGGAGACAAGAAGCTCATCATTAATTTCCTAAGGATTAATATGATGACATTCCATCAAATTAACATTAATTCTATCATTCCTTTACATCGAAGGATACCATTATTACTTACGATTTCAACATTCATAACCTTACTACTAGGTTCAAGGTTTCACATAAACGACCCTCTTAACTTCATTTAAGGTCACATGTCATTAATACAGTCAATACTAAAAGACATTAGCATTCAAAGTCAAGATATCATAGATTCACAGTCATATATATATATCAAGTAAGGGACACAAGTCAACCAAGACAAGACACCACAAACCTCAATTTAACTCCTAATACATGTCATTCTAGAAAAACATAGAAATAACTCTTATCATCTTCAAGTCATCCTATACACTAACATATCATCATAAATATGACAAATATAGACTCATATAGTAAAGTAGGAATAACATACATCAACCCTAAGATTACACATATAAGCCACATAGTCATAGTCTATATGATTACCTACGTTACATAGGAAGAACACATATACTTTCACATTACTAAACATGTAGAAAGATATCATCATACTTTAACTAATAAACTACACAAACAATCACATTACTTTATGTATTTATTCGACGCGGCCACTATCATCATATTACTTAAAATAACGTCGACAAGGACACATCAATTGCAAGTAAAGCACATAACACCGACACCATAAGTTGACCATACCAATCAAAACATAATTGAAGTCTAATAATCATTTAAATAAAGGAAATAGGGCAGATTACCACAACTCCCTTCTCAATACCTCAAACCAAAACCAAATAACCCAATTCGATATCACAAGGCCCTTACCCATGACCTTCACAAACAATTCAACATAATTACAACAATATTCATTAAATTAGGTCAAATTAATACATAATAATCAATACAATACAACCTAGATATAAATTTTCTACAATCATTACATCAATGAATAGCCTCTGTGAAACTACATATGAATTTATCAACATGACATCAATATCAAGTAACCCATAACTTAGTAAAAAACAAGGGTTCATCCAATTCATGGGTTCATAGGTTATTATAGTTTAAATCATAAATACAATGACAATTCAATCATTATTAAATTTTAGAAACCATTAATGCAAGAACCCATGGAATAGATCATAAAATTGGAAAATTCAACTTGAAAACATTATAAAAAATCTTTGAAAGTTGGGCTCCATTATAAAGAGAGTTTCAAGGACAAAAATTCATACCTTGATGAAGCTCATTCATCAATTTTATGAATATTCGTCAATCAATTCTTCAATCCAAGCCCTTCTTTGAGTTTTAACTCCATGGAGTTCTAGAGAGATTTCTAAGGGATTTGGGTTTTGATTTTTGAAGAATGAAATATTCTAAGTGTTGTAGTATTATTAAAATAGTGAAAATACCAAATAGATCCTTTACGAACCGCCAATACTCTTATTTGGAAGTGGGGTGAATTTAAAACTACACCCTCAACTTAATATTACCCTGCGTAGAACACATACCCCAAACAACGGTTGCCTATTGACGGGGCGTCAGTTCACACACGGACAGTCCTGTCATCCATTGATGGGTTCTGAATCTTGAAAAATGTATCTTAGATCCCCAGGATAAGTACCAAACCACACCCTACACCTACAGGCCATTGACCAGGCTACCGGCCGTCGTTTGCCATCCGTAGGTGGGATAGCCTTGGGCAGTTCTAGTCACAAACATGGGTCCTTCCTCAAGGACCCTTGGTTGGTCCTTAAAAATGGTTTCTCAGACGTCTGCAACCCAAACATGATCTATATAAGTTTATCACCTCTCACATGAATTTCATCGTAAACGAACACATAAAACTTGATGAAACACACTTAGACACACAAGGTCATTTCAAGACAACACTTCCGAACGTCATAGACGTTCTTAAACGTTTGACCTTCAAATTCATGAAATTTGACACACTACCTATGTAAACTATATTAACTCATATAATGACCTTAAACCATCATGAAACACACATAATCACATAGAACCATATATGAGACACATAGGTGACTTAGTTGTTGAACGTCTTAGTCGTCTCTTGACGTTTGACTTCTAATGATTCTAAACTCTTAGACACTATCTATATATATAGTATTATTGAATAATTTAGGACCTTAGACCATCATTATAACCACGTTAGGATCTTTTTCACATAAGTCATTTGCGATATCTTACACACACAAAAAGTGTTGAAAAGATTTTGGATGGATCAAGCGTATCCATTAAGTAATCCGATGGTTGTTCGTTCCCTTGATGTGAATAAAGATCCATTACAACCTCAAGAAAAGGATGAGAAAATTATTGGTTCTGAAGTACCATATCTTATTGCAATTTCTGCACTAATTTGTCTAGCTAATACTACAAGGCTTGATATAGTTTTTGTTGTTAATTTTTTAGCAGGGTATAGTTCTACACCTACTAGGAGACATTGGAATGGGATCAAACATATTTTATGATATCTTAATGGGACAAATGATATGGGATTGTTTTATTCTAATAATTATAGCCCCAATCTTGTTGGTTATGCTGATGTAGGATATTTATCTCATCCACATGATTTATCGTGGTTTCAGGGTACGTAATTGTTTTTTCCTTAAGATTAGTGTGTGTCTAAAGACTTTTTGAAATAGTTTTAATATGTTTTATCTATTTTTTTCGGAAAGGTATCCAAAACTAAAGCACAGAAGGTTGTGGAGATTCAGTGCAGAGGTGACCCACGAAGGCCATGACGGTCCATCGTCTCATCGACGGACCACAGATGGTGACCGTCGATTGAAAGTTTAGGCATCTTGAGAAACTTGGGTAAATCTGACAAAGTGTGGGGCTACAAAATCCTTGTAAATCGTCGATGTGATCAGAGAATGTCCTAGTACCCAAACTTGAAGAAAATCTATGTATGGAACAACGGAAGGCCTCGACAAACCATAGTTGCATCGATGGATAATGTTTTTGGTCCGTCGATTGGATCAGAGAAGATGCAAGTTGAAGGCTAAAAAAAAGATCCTAATTTTAGACTTACGGAGGTAGTAGACAGTCTGTCGTTTTATCGACGGACCGTATGTGGGGGTCGTCGATTGAAGCCGCGTTTATTGGACAACTTTCCTTAGTTGAATTTGTTTTAAATTAGGACAATGTTTTTATAATTAGGGTGTAAAACCTCATTTTTGGGGTTGGATTCTATTACTAACTTCTTAGTTTTGTTTGTGGAGATTTGTTTTTGCAACTTTGGCATTAATTAAAATTTTCAGATTTTTTTAAAGTGATTTTTGTTGTTTCAAGTTGAATCTTTGCATTTTCTTTGAATTTATCAAAGTACGTTCATGATTTCTTGTTTATCAACCACGAATTGTGTTCTTCTATGCATGGGTAACAAAATCCACAACTAGGGTTGTGGGAACCATGGGTGGTGAACAAAGTAAACCTAGCTTAATAAAAATCCTAGAATTGGTTATGGCATGCATTGATAATTCTTTTAGTTAGAGTTCTTTTTGACTAGTGCAGGCGTTAGAACTCACCTTCTTTCTACTTGCCAGACCAAGGAGTTAATTAATAGAAAAAAATTTATCAACGTAGATTTAGTAGAATACAATCTTATACGCTAGTCTCGATTGGTGCAAATTAATAACTACGTCATACATAGAATACGATACTTAATAAGAAGTAAAGGTAAGGGTTAGTAACTTAGACACATGTAGCCTGACCAAGATACAGGGTGAAATTCTCTAAATGATGGACCAAGGATTTAGAGATACCTAACTTATCACTTTTCATGCAAAATAGTAGAGAGGAATTGTTATAGCTAGTAATACGACATTATTAACCTATGGGTAACAATTACACCCTAGTTTCTCTCACAACTTGATAAACACCAAAGACTTACTCATGTTACTTGTTTAATTTAGCAATATTAAAAGACTCTTGTTTCATAACCCCCCCCCCCTTTAACTACTCGTTTTCGGAAAGGACTTGACTAAATAGAAGTAATCGTACATTGAAGTTATGTCGAAACCATTTTCCTCGTAAGATCAACCCAACCTAATAGTTGGGTCATTTACTTGATATGAATGCTTATAATTCTTTAGGGAAGTGTAATTTGAGCGTATCACCACACAAAGCTTGATCCCGAACAGCCTATGTGATTGTATGTGGGGGGACTGCATATCTTGGAGATCTACAAACCAGTCCGTCGTAGCCACTCAATCTAATCATGATGATATAATAGCTATTCATGAAGAGAGTAGAGAATGTGTGTGGTTAAGGTCAATGATACATATCATTCAAGAGAAATGTGGTTTTGAGTGTGATAAAGTATCCACCACTTTATATGAAGATAATGCAACATGTATAACTCAACTTAAGGGAGGATTCTTAAAAGAAGATAGAACAAATCACATTTCATTAAAGTTTTCTATACACATGAACTTCAAAAGAACGAGGATTTAAATGTGCAATAGATTCGATCAAGTGATAATGTGGCTGATTTGTTCATAAAGTCTCTATCAATTGCAGCTTTCAAGAAGATGGTGCACAAGCTTGTAATGTGATGATTAAAGTATCTAGATTGATATTCTCATTAGGGGGAGTTAGTACGTGTTGTACTCTTTTTCCCTTACGAGGTTTTGTCTAACTGGGTTTTATTTATGTGGTTCTTAATGAGGCATCATAGATGGGTATTAATAGATATGTGTACTATTTTACTTTTCTAAAGTTTTCTTTTCTTGAAGTTTTTTCAATAAGATTTTTGACGAGGCACATCATCTAAGAATTAGACATTCAGGGGGAGTGTTATAAAGTATTTGTCTTATAGTGAATGTCTATCATGAGGAGTTCTTTTAGGATATGGTTAAGAGTCCTTCTTGGGGACCAAGTTAGATTTCCACTGTAAATAGAGGATCCTCTTAATTGTAAAATCATCCCTCAAGAGAAATAATAAGTCTTTTATTCTCTCTAATTTCTTCTTCTTCTTCTTCTTCTTCTTCTTCTTCTTCTTCTTCTGCTTCTTCTTCTTCTTCTTCTTCTTCTTCTTTTTCTTCTTCTTCTTCTTCTTCTTGTTCATCTTCTTGTTCTTCTTCTTCTATAGTTTCAAAAAATATATATATTATTTTATTTTTATAGAAATAATGTTAATAAGCAATATATATATATATATATATATATATATATATATATATATATATGTTGCAACATAATAATTCTCTATTAATTTTTATAATTATTTAAAAAATTAAGTAATTAATTATAAGTTTATTTTTTTTAAAAAAATAATACTAAAAATTTAAATAGCACCATGTGTTTTACGATCCTTAGTGTGTATTTCTTTCTAAAAGAAAGGGTTTTGTGTGCTGTTACGTTCCTAAGCCAATTAATTTATGTTTTTTTAGAAAAATTAGTTACTAATACAAATTTATTTATTTATTTTATCAAATAAATTATGCTTAGCCAAATATAAGTTAATAAAGCGACCGTGCGAGAACTACGAGACTAGAGGGGTGACTCTTATCTTCCCTCTGGTCAATAGAATTTCTTACCCAAACTCAGTTTTTCGTAGACTAAAGATTAATATTTTTTTGTTTTAATTTAGGAATTAGCAGGTGACTTGGAACACCTAAAAACTCAATTCCAAGTGGCAATTTTAAAAAAAAAATAAAAAAAATTCTTTTACTTTATTTTTTCAACTCGTCATATCCTTCACAATTGTAAAAAAATAAATTGAAGAGGTATCACAATTAGGATCACTAAAGAAAGTTAAATCATTAAAGTTGACCATCCCGATCACTATAAGATCCATACAATTGTAATTTACCTCAAATTAGTGGTACATGATCACGATGGGGGGGACTTGTGATTGCGATGACCAAAATTGTCATACAATGACCTCAAAAACACAAAAATAAGCTACCTCTCAAATCATCAAAAGGACCATCGAGATTCGTTAAAAACCTGTACACAAAAACAACCTATGCAAATTCATTATACCCGATGTTCCATATATAGTGGAACCTACAAAACATAAATCTGAGGTTTGTTTGACACGACATATGTGAAAACCACGAAAAACTAACTCAACACCTAATAAGGGTAAAACAAGTCGGTGACCTCTCAACAGTCAACCAAGACATCACCTAAGCCTAAACTCATCCATGAAGACAACTGAACTCTCAAAATTCTTCAAAGCAATTGAACCTCAAATGTTAAACAAAATTAAACCCTAAGGACAAAATTCCACAGTTACACACATTAGGAGCTCAAATCCTCAAAAAGACTTAGAATTTAAAACTGACAACTCCTATGCATCATATTTTAATTTTGGAGATTGACGGAATTGATGGAACAACATCCGGACACTCAAAATCCAAAAGTCACTAAAAACAGTTTCCTGAATAACGTAGCTGTAGAATGTCAAAACTTATCAAATTCTCAACTATTAACTCAAAGTTCGATACTAACTTTTCAAAATTCAATCATGTAGGTCTCGGTCCAATAATGGGAGGGAAAATGGTAAATATATAAAACTATTCAATGTATGACCGACTAGGTCATTACAGTTGTCCACCTTGACATAGGAAAATAAATTACAATCAACCTTTACTACACTAGGTTAAAACATGAAAGAAATATTTTACAGCAAGCAAAATTTGTTATATTGAAATAGTAGGTTTAACAAAGAACTTGAAGTAGTATTGTCTAAAAAGAGAGAGTCCCTATCTTGCAACAATGAATTTGTCTCAACATTTCTTGAATGTTTTTACTTCTTTAAACGAGTATAAAAACTTAGCCAACAGGAGTTCTTTTTTCGAAGTACAACTATATGTTTGTTGAATATATTAGATCTAAAATTAGTATATTTATTTTGTTTACTTTATTTTCATCTTCTTATTATATTTGGTATGCATCTTATCAAAAGTTATGTTAGATGGCTGAAGGGTCAACCATAACGCAAGATATAATCATTACCAACAAAAAGTATGTTAAATTATATGACACTTGTGCAAAAATTCGACTAATTACAATATATATAGAATATGAATCTCAACTAAAATATTTATAAATTTGATCCTAACACTTTGACTTTTTGTGGGAGACTTAGCTGTAACTTAAGGTAAAATCTTAGAGAGCCTTGAAAGCGCTCACCAAACTAGGTACTGCCTTACGTGATATTAAAGGGTCTACCTATAGAGATATAATACTCCTAACAAGTGCTTTGATATTTGACTAGATGAGGTGTAACCCTTAGGTCTCAGAAAGAGCAATTTTTTTTTTGAAAGAACTAAATTAGAAAGAGCCAAATTAAGAATTTTGAAAGTTATGCAAAAATTATGAGTTTTGGGTCAACTTCAAACAACCATAACTTTAAGTACCGGAAGAGTAGGTGAACCATAAGGTATTAAATCAAAGGAACCTGAGTGCTTTTTCAAACGCCACCGAGTTCACTAAATTTTGAGTTTGCATGAGAGAGATATTCCCATTTAAGTTCATCCTGTAAGATTAAGGAAATTCATATGGTTACCGTTTGAGAGTGAAGTTCAAGAGGATAAATAAAGGAAAAGATTCAAGCGCTCAGGTATTCTTGCAATATTCGAGGGAGTTTTGACAAGGATTCAATCCTAATGAGGTATGTAGGTTTTTATAGTGTTTTATTCATACACCCATATACCAATCATGGGTTCAAACTTTAAAATCCATAGTGAGATTGAGTAAATTGAGGTTCTTGATAAAATTGTTGATGTCTTGTTCCTCATTCATGAATTATAATGTTTGGTTGAGTTGCTCGTATGAGGATCTTGAGCATTGTTCTTTAGGTTTTTCAAGAAGATTTTCATGTAATAAAGTTGGGTAAGCAAATTAAAGACCGTTTGGAAGAAACTATTCAAATATAGGTGAATTAGGGCTTAAAAGCAAAAGGCAAAAAATCATCCAGTTTTCTAGGCAATGGGATAGGGCACCACGCCAGAAAGTGACTTCTGAAGTTAAGGGGTTGGTGCCCCACGCAACTCATTTTCCCAGGGTCGCCTGCCTGTCATTTTTCTATGGTTTATAACATCTGAGTTCTTTCAAAGTGTACATTCACTTCCTTTGTGATTCTACTATTCTAAATCAGATTTCATCATCACGAGATCTTTAATATCATGAATCAAAACTCTTGAATTTATAATTAAAATTCAAGATAGAGTTAAGATTCGAGTTCAAAGGAGTTCTTTTGAGTCAATTTAGATGTCTTTTGTAAACTTTTAAAACTTTTAAGCCTTAAGTACTTAAGAATTACGATGAGGAGAGTTTAGTTTCATTTTTCAAAATGAATATATCAGAACTATGTAATCCAAATAATAGATGTCTTTATATTTAAAATGAGAGAAAACATTGGTTTCCAAAAGAGTTAATGAGTATCTTTTGAGTATTTTCTCTTTTAAGAGAAATCTTTTGAGTAATAATCTCAAAGTTTGAGGATGACTAATTGATTTTAACATGTGCGCTAAGTTATATTATTGGGAGTAGTATTGAGCACCCATATGGGTACGAGTTCAAATAACTCAAAGTCCTTATGAACCCTGCAACCAACATAAGTAGAAATGGTCATACTTTTTATGTGATTCGTTATATCTTTTTAAGCATGTCTAAGTAGGTCCACTAAGTTCAGGATGACTTATACTCCGACAAGGTACAGGAAAATTCCGTAAGTATAGGTGATAGTTGTATCATCATGTAGCTCCTATTGACTGTTCTCAGTTAGAGAATCTCCCTAATAAGATTTATAATTTTATATTAAATACATTGAGTTGTTATCCACTATTTTTAATGTTCTATATACACTCCATCTTTGTTGTTGTGTTATATTGTATTAATTTTAGTATCCATGAGTTGAGGTTGAGTTAGTGGAGTTGATGTGAGTATGTTCACTCTTTCTAAGTTCAAGATTTTATGTTATGTTCAACATTTCCCTTAAATGCTCATACATTCAATGTAGGGATGGCATTTGGATTGTATCATTTCAAGATACAGATTTCTTTTAACCAAGGTCATCAACAGGCGCTTCGGTGATACTACATCTAGTTTGAGTTAGCTTTGGTTACCCTCTTTTCTTTTGGAGGGTTCCATTTATAATTTTAGTTTTTTTAGGATTTCGTGGTCTTGTCCTAATTTCCATCATATTGTTTTAGAGGATTCATAGACAATAGTAGTTTAGGATACTTTTCATTTCTAATGTCATTGTTTCTGACTTGAGTTTCTTCTTTTGGGCCAATGAATGTTTTATTCAACATATCCATAGTATCTATTTTTATAAAATTCAGACAAGTCTTTACCTTTGAGTTCATCGAAAAGTGAGTAAGTCTTCCCCTAAGAGTTTTATATGCCATGGTTTTGCTTGGGGAAAACAATGGTTCTCGAACTAGCCATTTTTCAGGGTGTATGCTCAAGGCATGAAAAACTTGGTATCACATCCAGAGTTCGAGATTACTAGGGTATCTATGAATTTGTGTCTGTAGAGTCCTAGTTATCGGTGTGAAGCACGCCAAACCTATAATTAGGAGATTGCAACATTTAGGAACAATGTCACTTCTTTTATACTATTTTTGTATGATAAATTTTGACTTTATAAAGTTTCTTTGTAATTCATACTTGCGTATATCTTTCAGATTATTGCTCCACAAAAAAGCTAATTGAGGACTTCCTACACGGAGGAATGTTAATCCTCAGAGACAAGGGGCAATGCGCCAAAGTGAAACTCAAAGAAGAGGTCACTAATGTTGAATTCCAGGATGCTAAATTAGATTTTAAGTCAAGGTCTGACAAACCAAGCTGGGAAAAAAAGAGGGGCTCGACAAGATGGGGCTGATACATCAAAGATCCATGAGTTCATGATGATGAATCATTAATATTTTACCACTTCAAGTATCATTGATTATCGGGATAACTTGATGATATAGTTGAATAAAGTGTTTGAGGTAATGCATGTTGTAGATGTTGAGCACGTGGAACTAGTTGCATACCAACAGAAGGGTATTTCTAGAGTCTAGTACGAATTATGGAAAAAATATCAGAGTTGAGGGTAAATAAATTCTGAGTTGGTCTGTGTTCAAAGAGACCTTCTTGAGGCGTTTCTTTCAGCAAGAGCAGAGGGGGTCGAATTTAAGAGAATTCTTTAACTAAAACTTGTATCCATGAGCGTGAATGAGTACAGCCTAATGTTTTTTAAATTGTCGTGATATGCTTTGGAGATGGTTTCTGACATGAGGAGCAACATAAGTCTATTCATATTTAGATTGTGTCTCTTTTTAAGTAGGAAAGAAATATATGGTGATAGGATACATGGACATAGAAACACTTATGATCCACGTTCAGTAGGCCAAGGAGAAATAGCTAAAGATGGAGAAGAGTTTCGGAACAGGAATATCCCAAATAAGAGTTATTATTTTATTTTGCATACATTAAGCTGTTCTCCACTATTTTAAACACATTACATAAGCTGCATATTTTAATTATTGTTTTATATTGTGTTTAGTTGAGTATCCATGAGTTGAGGTTGAGTTCAGTGGATATGATATAAGTATGTTTCATTCTGTCCAAGTTCAATCTTCTATGTTATGTTTAGTGTTCCTCTTTTATGCTCGTACATTCAATGTACTGATGCCATTTGGCGTGCAGCATTTCATGATACAGATTCAGGTAAAAAAGATCATCAACATGCACTTCGTTTATACCAATTCAAGTTTGGGTTAGCTTTGGTGAGTCTTCTTGCTTTTGGAGGGTTCCATTTAGATTTTCAGCTTTGTTAGGATTTCATGGGTCTTGTCCCGATTTCCATTATATTATTTTAGAGTCGTCACAAATAGTAATAGTTCTGTAGTCATTTTCATTTCTATTGTTAATAATATTTAAGACTTAAGTAGCCTTTTTTAGGCCCGTGAATGTTTTAATTAAAATATTCTGAGTATGTATTTGGAGAAAATTGAGTTAAAGCGTTACTTGAGTTCATCAAATGTTGATCCAGACTTCTACTAAGAGTTGATCCAGACCAAGGGTTTTCTTGGGTCCAACACTAATCCTTAGTTTTTGTTATGTACAGGGTGAAGGATCAGAGCGTGACATTAGGATCATTTAGACACTTTTATGAAGGAGGAAATTACATAATTTTGCACTTTGTGCTTCATTTTTAGGTTTGTTGAGAAATCTCAAACTTTTATTTGAAGTGATTGTGTTGGTTATTACTTTATTTAGGTATAGTGAGGGTTCTGTATAAATGAGATGGATGGAATTTATGTGGGTAGTAGTGTCGTGCTATGAAAAATTGATACCTTATTTGTCGATTGACAATTGTGTGACTAAGTGAGTATTAGACCTATTGGCAGTGCGAGGACTCATATTTGGTTTATCACTTTGTTACTTATTGCTAACATTTGAGAATTTTGGGACAAAGTGATCATGATCTTACATTAGTGGAACTGTGACTTATATTTTCTCACTTGGTTATATGTTGCTTCCTCTCTATCCCATATCGATTCATGGTCAAATTTAAATGTTTTTGTTGGGTATTTATTCTTGTGCTACATAAATATGATGCAAATGAAAGAATAAAATTACAATAGATAGGAAATCTAGGTATTCGCTAAGGTTATTTAATATATGATGTTGTATTTGGGGCATTTGTACAGTATTATTTTATGCATAGCATGTATATGGACTTCACAAGTTCTTCTACCCATTATTCCCACATCTTTTTCTGTAGCTTTAGTTCATTGTTTTGAGTTGTGGTTTAGTGGGAGACAAATTTTGGTGATCTGTTGCTTGAATTAAAGTGTAATGACCTGGTTGGCAATTTTAGAAATTTTATAAAATTTCCATTTTAGCCCTCCGGATATTGGCAGCGATTTATTTCTAAATGATTTTTGAAATTTTTTTCGATTTTAAATTTTAAAGTTATGAATTTTTAAAAATTTTGGAATTTGAAAGGGTAAAGTTGTCAAAATATAATTTTTGGTTGCTTTTGGAATTTCAAGTGTCACAATGGAATTCCTTTGATTCCATCAGTCTCGAAATGTTGAGATTGGTCTAAGAGAGTTGATAGTTTTATATTCGAACAATGTTTGAGGATTTGATGTCCTAAGTTTGTATTTGTTGAGATTTTAGTCTTTAAGTTGACTTTGATCATGAATTGGCTTTGAAAGCTTGGATAGGAATTCCAAGTCTCCCATTAGATTTGAGGGATGATTTTAGGCCTAAGTGAAGTCTTGGTTGAATTTTTAGAGGTCCCGAGCTTGATTTAGTCTTTTTAGGCATTATGTTTCTTGTGACTTTCACGTGTTTCACTTTAAGGAATCCTTGAATTGATGTTTTGATGGGTCAGTTGTTTCAAGAATGTTGACTATAGTTAGTTTGCATATATGGTCTGTGTTTACATGGTTTTGAATGAATTTGGAGGCTCCATTCAATGATTTTTGTGTGAGGTTTAAGTCGATAATACCTCAATATCTTGGTACAGTGTTTTCTTTCGCGAACTTCATGATAGAGAGGTCCTGATTGTCAAAGTTAGGGAGGTGAGACCGAAGACCTTTATGATAGGGAGGGAACTGTTCAAGATCGCAACCTTTGCAGATGTAAAGGTAAGTTCGCCAAAATACAAGGCAAAGAATTTTTTGGGTTCTGTTTTGTGACGTATGATACCCCTTTTTCTTGCTATTTTTTTTTACCCATTTTCTCCCATTTTGGGTATTGTAAAACACATGGAGGTAATTTTGAAGATATTTATTATGCTAAATTATTTGAGTAAATCATTGTGACCTTGAAACATCAATTCTCATTGACTAGCTACGGATTTAAATATCAAAAGTTCGTATTTTGATTAACAAATGGCAAGATTTTTCATGAAATTGAGTTCTAAGATAAAAAAGTGATTTTTAATTGATTTTAACTCTTTTTTAAAAAATGGTTTTGTCCAATAAGTTCAAAATGTCTTTGGTAACATCTTTAAGCTAAGATTTTTGGATTGAAACCTAAATTTCAGAATTGGGCTATTTAGTTGAGTTGACCCATTTTGGAAAATGTATGATTTCGGTGTAGTCATGTCCTTTATCTTATTGTGATTACTTTATTGAATTATATTTTTTGGGTTTGGACATTTTTTTAAAAAGGAAGGCTCAAGCCTTACATTGACTTTTGATTGAACTTGAGGCAAGTGATCATCTAAACCATGTAAATCTTTTAGAATCCTATATTTTCCTAAATTGTGTGTGTTGGGAGTAATGGGAATGAGGTGATGGGTTCATTTAACCCATTTGATAAATCATAATGAAATTGATGAAATGCTTTGATATAATTATTTTAGACTTGAATTGCTTGTGTCGTTGTCACACCCTTATAGTGTGAAATTTTCTTATTCGCATTGATGTTCTTGTAACGTGATTAGACATATGATGAATACTCCAAAGGTAAATTTAGTGATGTGATATTAACATG
Organism: Solanum chilense; assembly: GCA_032847665.1. Taxonomy (NCBI): domain Eukaryota; kingdom Viridiplantae; phylum Streptophyta; class Magnoliopsida; order Solanales; family Solanaceae; genus Solanum; species Solanum chilense. The sequence continues at coordinate 6,320,059 of CM064964.1, forward strand.
AAGGGAAATGATTCTTTCTAGTGAATTTGTAACAAGGTAAACGGTTCTTGCAAGTGATATTATGTGAAGCAAATGAGAAATGAATCCGGCTAGTGAAATGATATAAAACCAAAGGGAAATATTTTCAGCTAATGATATTGTGCCAAAAGGAATGGTTTTGGAAAGAGTTTTACTATTACGATGTGGTGCATGTTGACAATTATGACTGATCACTCGACACTGGAGATTGATCTACTTGATAATTGAGAAAATGCTTAGTTGATACATATTTTTGATATACATGAAACTTGTTGGTTGTGAACTATGACTATTAGAGTGTGATTGTTAAGCATTGTAAACGGTGTACTGTCAAAATTTTAGGTTGTGATGATTTCTATGAAGGTTTTAGTTTAAGGAGCCACACTTTTTACATTAGTGGCTTGTACACGTGACAATCATGTTTTTTGTTTATATTAATTAGAATGAATAAGTTTTGTGGGTATATGTTATACTTGTTTTAATTTATATATATTTTTTTTTCGTATTGTTATCTTAAGGATTACTTCTCTTGGTGGGATAGAAAAGTGTCTATCTCATCCTTTTTTTGGGTCACGACATGAAGGGGGAGTTGTTCAACTTTGATAACAGTAGATTCTCGTCCTATTATAATTTCCCCTATTTTTTTTCATAGACAAATTTTATTAAGGTCTGACTGATATATACTCAATAATATTTTATGCCTCTGCACTTGTGTCACCAATCATGGTTTTTTATTCCCATACTTGTTATATGTTACTTTTGGTTACAAATCTCTTATTATACAGTAGTGCTTTATTGATTTTCCTCCTTTTGAATTTTTTTTTGATTGATTAATAAATGTATAGGGTTCTCTTATGGAAACTGGTGGGCACTCTCATAACTTGATAGAATATTTTATCGTGACACTGAAACCTAAGTAATAACTACTAAGACCTTAATTAACTGCAAATAAATGTGGACTACATTACCGAATACAAATGGATTAGGCATAGGAAAGATTGGGCAGAACTTGATTATGATTTGTTGTAGGATATTTCGAGGAGTTCGAATATCAAATCCATAAAAAGGTATCTTCAAATTGATTTTTGGAGCTAGTATATGTCTCATTATGAAAGTCACTCATATATTTCCCTATTGATACATAAATGACTCACATATACTATTTTCGTCATATGGAAGTGAATAAATAATTTATATTTTTTGATTATTTTTATTAAAAATGATGATAATCCATGGAGGAATATATTTCTCACATGATTTTTTTACTATTTGTACTCATAGATTAATTTGAATTTATTTTTTTGATCACAAAATTTATTTATTTTACTTATTTAATTACAATATTTAGTATATATGCCCACATATTTTTTTTACAAATATAAAAACTAAATAGAAACATAGCCCCAAAAACCTTTATTTTTCTAAAAACTTTTAAATCATTTTGAATTCAAACTTACTTCTTTTTATTTTATCTTATTTTTACACTAAAGAATGAAACAAATTCTATTAAAAACTCATATAATTAATAAAGAAGTCAAAAGATAATTTATGTTTGAAAAAGATCAAATAATGTGAGCCATTTTCGTAATTATAGGGGTATATGAGCCCCTTTTGTAATGAGAGGTATATCAGGTTCTAAATGACAATGTTGAGGGGTAAATAAGACCCTTTGGGAGGGACCTATGAAACGACACAACTTAAGGAAGTAGAACATGGTTGCGGAAGTTCTAGCTAAAGACAAAAGGAAGAAAAGTTTGATATATAAGATAGGGAAAAGGGTCTGATATACCCCTCAACTTTGTCATTTAGAGCTGATATACCCCTCGTTAAAAAGTTGGCTCATATATGCCCTTACCGTTATACAAACGGCTCACATATACCCCTGCCGTTACAAAATAGCTCACATATACCCTTCATTTAATGAAAATTAAAAAATTAGTTTTAAATTTATATTTGTTACTTCTATTTTTTTTAAAAAAACTATTAGGGGTATATATGATTCTTTTATCAAAGTTAAAGGTATATTTTAATTTTTTTCATACATAAATTATTTTTTGACTTCTTTTATTATAATTATTTGAGTTTCTTATTCTTATTTTGTTTTTTCTTTCATTCCTTAGTTTAAAGAAAAAAATTCAAACAATTGTTTTTGTGTGTATTGTAATTTAATTTCGTATTCGAAGAAAAAATTTGGTTATCTATAATAAGTTTTACAAGAATATTAGTGAAACATAAATAAATTTGATTATCAAAATAATAATTATAAATTAGTCATTAAAACAAAAAAAAAAGTAAAAAAAAATATGTTTGACAAGGATTAAATTTACTCATATGGGATTATATTCTGTAGCAAAAAAAATAAAATTTTAGATTAAAATAATTTTTTTGTCATTTTCGTTAGAGGAAAAGGGTATATGTGGGCCATTTGTTTACAAGTAGGGGTATATATGAGCCACTTTTATAACGAGAGGTATATCAGCTCTAAATGACAAAGTTGAGGGGTATATCAGACCCTTTTCCCTATATGATATAATTATGAGAAACACACAAAGTATCATATTTTTGTCAATTTGATATCTGAACCATTAGGTGTTTGTGTTTCCTACTAAACCTATCTTCAATAAGTTATCAAAATATCTAGAATATCTTGATGAATTACTGTATGCATCTAAACAAAAATCATGTATTTCGATATTTTATTCCATATAGAATACATTAAGTATAAGGCTAAAAACAAAAATTATCAACAAAACATTATGTTTGCATTTAAAATTTGCACTTCTTGGGATGATTGAGTTGATTCCATAACTTATTTATAATGCTACATGATGGATCCCAATAGCACATACAAGTTACGTGATCTTACAAGCACTAAATTGATTGTAAGCAATCAGATGTCGAACTGACTGGACTTATGACTAGCTATTTACTAAATTCAACAGGTTCTGATTATTTATTCGAGCTGTGTAATATCTTACATATGGGTGGTTGATGATTATACTAAAACAAGAAAGTAATAGAAATAAATATATAGAGATTCTTCAAAGAGAAGATAAATCTAGGGTATTGGCTTAAAGCGAGGTTCTAAGCTTAGAAGAAAATAATGGTTTCCTCTAAGAAAGCTTCAAACATTTATGGTAATACTTTGTTTTTCCTTTATGAAAACCATACACTTCAAATCAAAAAACAAAAATAGGGCAAAACCCTAACAAATATCCCCGTTTGGTTGAATTTTCTTAACAAAACTTGACTAATCTTCTTCAACTGCATGATAGGCTTTGTTCTTAAAATAATCTTCATCACTGGTTCCTGCCATGGTTAAAAATAGAGTTTATAATATATGAGTTAAAAATATTTTGTTTTATTTTTAAAATTATAGCAACAGAAATGTTGAAGATATGGTTTAAATCTCTTTAACACATATATCTAGACAAATATCTTCATTGTCATCAAATTGATTGCAAATTAATTTGAAGCCATTTTGAGCCTATTTTCAATTTCATTTAACCATAGGAACATCGACCCATCAGATTATTGGAACATGTGCTCTAATACCACTTGTTATTTGAAAACATATGGTTGATAAATAAGATGACAACAACTTATATTAAAAATGAATGTATTAGTGTATGGAATTTGACCAATTGTCCTACATAATATGAAATAAAAAACAAAAAGCATTAGATTGTAGAGAGGAAATCTACCCATAAACAAAAGTCTCTAAATGACTACATTGTGGATGTTTAAGTTCTTTTGGTATGAGAAGAGAAGTCTTCAATTTATAGATTTCTAAACGTTTCCTCAAAGGAAGAAGAATACATAAAATATGGAAAATTATAATGTTTCCTTTTCAGGAATAAGTTAAAGAATTTATTATATTACTTTATATTTCCTTCCTAGAAAAAAAAAAATTTTAAAAAAGGAATGAAAATTAGCGCAAAACACTAATAATAAATTATTTAACCATATATTCTCTCACTGATCGCGTTGAAGGGTTTTTGATTGTGTAAAGTTACCTACAAAGAAGATTTTTTTTATTGTAAACATCAATATTGCTTTCTCATTTCACTATTTTTGAAATTTGAAAACTCTTGGAAGGCGTTTTTATAGACGGACTTCAAGGTTAATTGATAAGTGAATTTAACCCCAAACTTTTATTACCCATTTATTGTTTCATGATTTTTTCATTAAATCCTTGTTTTTAAATTCAAACATTGAGGCTTTATCATGTTTTAAATACATTGGGGTTTCAGTGCGCTTTTAACTTGTTATTTTATTCGATTTCACTTGTGAGTTTCTTTTTCTTTAGGTGTTATGATTTTGCATAAGAACTCTACAAACTACCCTTGTCCCTCATGAATGGCTATATTTGGTCGATTTGGACCCGCAAATTAGCATCATGGGTTTCATTGTTTATGTTTTCTTCTAAAGATTCTACATTTGATTAGATTTTGTGGAGTGGGAGACTCATCATAGAGGAAAGGATAAAATATCAAGTTGATCTTATTCTCTCTTAAGAAAATATGGCAACATTGACCTTCTTAAATGTACTCAACCTTCTATGCCTTGTTGGATGATTGAATGTCTCACCACTAGAATCGACACTCTGGACATGATTGACACTCAAGTACCACTGTTGGTCCCCAAGAGAACCCTCATACTTGTTGACTACAAGTGGAAGACTAACTTAAGCATGCAAAAACTTAAAACAAAATAAAATTTATCAAACTAAAATCAAAACATTAACTAAAAAGAAAACTATAAATAATAAAACATATTAAAATTTCCATAATAGGCAACTTAGCTCTTTAAAACATTTAATAAAATAAATTATTAATACAGAGTCCTCAACTATATTGACTATAATTGAAATCGGGATAAGATCCAGGACATCCTGACTAAATTGAAAAGAAATGAAATCCTATGGAATCAAGGAGGCTCACCATAGCAAACTCGAACTCTCGGATGTATCAACGAAGCTCCTGTTGATGATCAAAATACATGTATCTGCATCATGAGAATGTGTAGGCCAAATGGCACAGTACGTGAAATGTACAAGCATGTAAGGTAATTTGAAAGCATAAAATAAGCTTGAACTTGATAAAAATTGAAACATACTTACCTATTTTTAAACTTACACATCTTAAGGAGTACTCAAGGATACTCGAAACTAATCAACTTAATCAACTAAGAAGTACTCAAGGATAATATACTCTACTCGGAGATTGGATACTCATCTCAAAGATTAGATGTTCAACATCAAAGATATGATACTTCACTCAATGAACCACATATCAACTCAATATAGACAACTTAATGCACTCAAGATGAAATACTCAACTCAAATACTTCATGGGTAACATGTAATAGGTCCATGATTATAAATATAATCTTATAGGGGATAAGGAACTCACAACAAAATACTTAGAACTTGAACATACCATTTCTCTAAAAGATGCTCAACTTACAAAGTTCATGCTGAAATATGAAACAACTCGACTCGGAGGTCTACATAACTACAGGGAAATCATTATCTCTTCTCATTCTCTTAGTTTCTCCTCTAAACTTCGTTAAAATCAATAGTTATCTCAAATGATTCTCAATTGATCTTAAATGGTTTCTTGAACTTTGCTCTTTAACTCTCTCTAGAATGTGAATTATGAATTCAAGAGTTTGGTTCATGAGATGGAGTGATCACGTGATAACAAGGTAGGATCATGAATACATTCTGCTCATCCTAATACTCACTCGCTCGAGTCTTGATACAAGTTACTAGAAGTTTTAGAAGACTCCACAAAAGTACTCAAAGGGGCTTTCTTAGTATGTTCGAAATAATTCTCAAAAACATACTACTTAACTCTAACTTGAATTCGAATTATGAATTCAAATTCATGAACATGTTATAAATGATTTATAAGTGTTTGGAAGTAGATTATAGCGATTAGAATCAAATGGAGTGAAGGCAAACTTAAAATGCGCTCAAATGGGACAACTGATGCAAAAGAAGAGGGGTGGGCTACCCTAGCGCGTTTCGGGCGTGGGGCGCCAACTCCTATGTTTAGAGACTGCATATGGGTGCATTGAAGGTGAACTAGTCCATTCCCTTGGGTGTGTTTAGGGCGTGATGTACAGTGAGCTCACGATATTTCTAATGCATTTCACTTAAGGGTTCTGTGTGTCTAGAGCCTTCTTGGATTTGTTTTTAAAAAATTTGTCTTGTTTTGAAAGAAAGATGGTCAGGTATAAAATAACGGAGACGATTGAGAAAGTGCAGTACGGGACCAATCGACATTCTATGATTTAATCAACGTCCCGTAGATAATAATCGTAGGTGAGCAGCCCAGGCATTGGATGAAATAAGGGATTCTGACCAAGTGTGGAACCACAATTAACATCAACGGCCTGTCAATTGATCAAAGGACTTAACTGGTAAAACGTAGTTTTCGACTGCGAGGGTTCCAGCACCTGATGCTTGAAGATTCTAAGTGTGAAATCACGGAGGAGCATCGATGAACCAGAGATGAAACTACGTATCATGTTGTTGATCTGTCTTTTGATTCAGAGAAGATACAATCCTGAGGTTGAAAGATTTCTCTATGTCCTAGCTGACGGAAGCAATCCACGGACCTCAATGGATTGACATCCCGTCTGTAGTCTCGTAGATTGAATTCACCTTCCTTAACACAACTTTCCTTATTTGAATTCCTTTTTAATTAGGCTTATGTTTTCTATAAATTTCGGATTAAACCTCATTTTTGGGGTTAACTACTATTAGCCTTGTTCTAGTTTATGTTTTGGAGATTAGTTTTTGCAATTTTGGGGAAATAATTGATTTCTAGATTAGATTTTGAATCTTTTGTTTTGAAGTGTGATTTTTGGGTTTATTATTATAAATACATATGTTTATGATTTCTTCATCTATTAATATGAATTGTGTTCTTGTTAACATGGGTAACTAAATCTACAACTAGGGTTGTGGGAACCATAAGGGATTAACAAAGTATAAGTAGTAATTAAGCAATTCTTTAGTAGTGTTTTTGTATGAACTTGATAATATTTTCGTTTAGAAGTCGTTTTAACGAGTGCACGCGTTAGAACTCGCCTTGTTACTACTTGCCGAACCAAGGAGGTAATTAATGAGAAAGTATTATCAACATAGATTTAGTGTGATACTCTCTAATATATCTATTAGGCCTACGGCCACACCACTAAAGTGTAGCCTATACTTCGAAAACGTGTGGCCTTTGATAAAAGGCTACACTTTTGGACTTTATCAACACTTTTTAAGGGGGGCCCTAAAAAAGCGTAACCTTTGACATTAGACAACACTTTTAAAATGTTGCCATCTTTGTCAACACTCATAAAGCGTAGCATAAGAGATATAAGGGCACACTTTATTGTGATAGATTAGCGACACCTATTTTATATTATACTACACTTAAAAGTGTTGCATTTGCACTGTTACTGGTCACACTTAAAAAAAGTGTTACCTTTTATGTCATCTAGAGCAACACCAATAAAGTGTTGCCTTTTATATATTATCTATAGAAACACTTATAAACTGTAACTTTGTATCTCATCTTCAGAAATACTTAAATGTGTAGCTTTATGTATCATCTAACAACACTTATAAAACATAACTCTATATCTCATCTACAACAACACTTATAAAGTTTAATCTTTATATCTTATCTAGATAAACACTAATAAAGCATAACTTTAACATTGGAAGTCCTTCAATAATGTTTTTGAATTGCATATATTCAATATAATATCACATATAATTACATACAAATGACCTAAAGCACAAAATTAACTAATAGTTAAATCCATGATTATGAACCAACAGTAATTCAGGAATGAAAACGGGGAAAGCTGTAAAAGCAACATCGATTGATTTATATCGGAAGTAGGAAGAATAAGTATAACTAAAGTGGGAAAAATTCAATGCACATCATAAGAAATCCAAAGTTAAGTATTACCTCAAATTAATGGACGAAGGATCAGGATATTCTGAGAAAAATCGGTACACGAAGGAGAAGAAATCACATCTTCTGAAGAAAGATACATAAGAGTATGAACACGCGGCAGATGATGAAAGGCTCACTATGCAAGTAGGAATCCAGGAAATCTGTGTCATCAAGCCATCTCGAGCCATTGCTTCAGCTTCCATGCTGGACACGGAATACTTTGTGATTTATGATTCAGATTGCAATGTCATTTGGAGAAGTTTTGACAATCCAACAAACATAATTTTATATGGTTAACATATATCAATTGGACAAAATCTTTTCTCGAGTTCCTCGGAAGCAGATGACATTCGAGATTTTTTGCCTTAAAATGCAAAATGACGGGAACCTTGTTCAGTACCCTGTTGATACAACAAATAGTGCCCAATATGCATACTATGCAACAGCCTTACACAATTCCACTAATAGGCTAAAAAATCTAACTAGAGGAAACTACATAGAGAAAGGACCACCATCTATATGCTATAAATCTAATACAAGTGTAGCTTAGCACAACAGACAATGCATTGAATTCAACACTATCAACAAATTTCAACATACTACAATCCTTATATATCATAGAAATTGTTACAGCAGGCCCTGCCTCTTATTATTTGCTCAAACTGATTATTTAGTGTCGTCATATAAATATTCATAATTTATCTTATTCTTCTTAATAATAGAATCCCTATGGACAATGTAGATATCTAAAGAATTTATCTAATGAAATCATAGAATCATGCCAACTTTAATTCAACCATATATGTACAATATAACTCTACCCACCAAGATGTAGACAGAATATAAGAACTTACCTTGTGTTGCCTCTACTCGGACAAATGATTAAGGTTATTACTTCAATTTTCAGCCCCTCTAGGCCACCACGTTGGAGACGAATAACCATCAATTCTACACGGATTCATGACAAAAAGATAAACATTTAAGGAAAGCGTATATACTGCCTGTTCAATACAATACAGGTCTGTCCATTTCAGCTTTTCTAACATATACTAATTGATAAGATCTCTGAAATTCTTCAAGATACACATCATCAATGCCAACATTTATCATTCAAAAATTAATGCAACGATAAAGATAAACATTCAAGGAAAGAATATATACTGCCTGTTCAATACAATATAGGTCTTTCCAATTCTGCTCTTCTAACATATACTAATTGATAAGATGTCTGAAATCCTTCAAGATACTGATCATCAATGCCAACATTTATCATTCAAAAACTAAATCAACCACAAAGGAATAAGGTTCATGAATGCAATCATAGGGTAATCCATAGACTATACAAAGGCATGTTATAACTCTAATACTATTTCTAACCAATGAAAAAAATATTTCAAGTGAGAGAAATCCGTTATATTTAAAGAGGAGAAATTTATTGTTTTCATTTATCAAATCAACAGTCTATATTAAATTACTATAATTAGCTCTTGAAAAATAATGTAGCATAGCTACTTCAATATGTCAACATTAATCGACTATGTGAATGCATCAGATAACAAAACAAGAACATAACATCATGCCAACATCTTAAAGCAGTTCCAATTTCAAATTTGTACTTATACTTTTGTTGTACTGTTCTTTTTTATCCTTCTGATTGCGCGGAGAAATGGCCTCGACCCCCAAAGTTGTAGAATAAATTAGATCCTTCGAAAGGGAGTCAAGTAGATCTCATGAAACATATAACAACCTTTTCCTCCTTTATCAAGAGAGGATACTTAAATCAATTGGAGCATGGACAACATGATTCATATGTAGCAATTGTGCACTACCATGATCCCATAGATAGAATCCTGGATCTCAACGTCTGTATGAAATTCCTACATAGGTATAATAAAATGAGGGATGATGAACCAATGTCAGGTGGTAAAAGCATGAGTTAGTTACTAGATGACTTTGTATGGGATGATGTTATGATTGACTATGTCAGGGGTATTAGGCCATCTCCTGGAGGCATGGATTGGATTGATGCAAAAAGTATTTTGACAGTCATGAACATTTCGGGTAATCATTTCGTGACCGTCGAGATTCT